>CM067486.1:18525666-18537021 GCA_034552555.1 Semaprochilodus insignis
TATATATATATATATATATACCCTACTCGCATGGAAGATGTCTGAAGCTGTGGCCCTAAGAACTCTTAGTGTCTTTGTGTCCAGTGCAGAGAGGTTGAAAGTGGAATCTATCTCCTCCGACTGCACAAGTGTGTTTCCCTGCCATCCCCCCGTTGCCACTATAACCAAGGTTACAGACTGCAGTTTCATTGCTGACCTTAAACACATATGAACCATGAAGGTTATGTCTGTTACTGTTTTCCTTGCTCCAACGGACTCACTTCAACTCAGGAAGGGCTTCTTTGTTAGCTGATTACTACATTGGACAGGGCAGGGGACACTGGGTTGCGAACCACTAATCTAACAAACATTCATTTTCATGTTCCAGTTGCTGAAGGTTTGCTTTCCAAGGTCTGGCATATCAGCACCACATAGCTAATTGATAGCCTCAAGGTTATTCATCAGATACATGAGTGCTGAAAGAAAATGGTGTGAAGATTCTCTCATACTTGAGCCATTGGCTACGTATGTGTCAGACACTCTGGAGCGCAAGTTAAGCCTGAGGCTGAACACAGACTGGGAGAAGAATCTCCTTCCTCCAACTCAGACTATAAATTTCATAGGCCTATCGCACGCTCAATGATGGCGTCAGTGAATCCCCAGACATTCTTGGCCTTTCTCATGTCAGACTTGGCAACCCCCTCACATTCCTTATTCTCTTACATGTTTTAAACATGATGACAGCAACTTCATCAGTTTCAGATGTGGCGGCATTGCTCAATTCTGTACCCAGTAGAGCACAAGCACACCAAGGTGATGGGTATACTTATGACTGCTGATGAATGATTTCACCTGGCTGTCTTTGCAGTAAGTACCCTTCTAGAGGGAGGTGGTCAAGCAGAGAGTCACCACTATGCATTTTAATCTTAGGCTTGTGTGAAGTTGCTTGTGCATGGAAACCCATTTCATAAAGCTCCCGACACACAGTTCTTGTGCTGATGCTGCTTTCAGAGGCAGTTTGGACTGTTTAGTGAGAGACCAACAGAGGATAGACGCTATGCACTTCAGCAATCTGTGGTCTGGTTCTGTGAGTTTGCGTGGTCTGCCACTTCATGGTTGAGGTGTTGTTGCTTCTCGACACTGCCATTTCACAGTAATAGCACTTGCAGTTGACCGGGGCAGATCTAACTGACTTTTGTGGCAAAGGTGACATCCTTTGACAGCATCATGTTTAAAGTCACCGAGCTCTTCAGTACAACTCATTCTACTGTCATGTTTCTCTATGGAGATTGCATGGCTATAAGCTTGGTTTTATCCAGCTGTCAGCAATGAGTGCGACTGAAACACCAGAACTCAATAATTAGGAGGGTGTCTAGTACATAGCTTCTTATACTTATGTGTCCTTTTGGCTTAATAACAGCATCAATCACGTGAGGGAGTTATTATTACATCAGTGTCTTGGGATAGTTCCTGACAAGAGGTCTGGTGATTTTGCAGGTTAGCCAAACTGTCCCAGTGCTCCATCTTGTCTGAACCAGCCACATACTGACACCCTGCAGTTGTCATCCTGAAACATGGGTGCAAATGTTGTGTTTTGCTCAGACATGAATCACAATGTGTGCGGAATGGACAGCAACTCAAAAGACTTGTGTAACATCTACCTGACAGGATCTGCTCTGTTCTTAAGGCAATGGGACAGGTAACCAAGTATTACAGAAGAAATATTCAGTCTCTGTGTTACTATAGAGAAGATCATCTGTATCTCTCTCCCCACCATCACAGACATTTACACTACACGCTGCATCCGCAAAGCAAACAGCATTGTGGATGACCACACACACCCCTCACACACACTCTTCACCCTCCTACCATCTGGAAAGAGGTACAGAAGCAACCGGGCCCTCACATCCAGACTGTGCAACAGCTTCTTTCCCCAAGCCATCAGACTCTATAACAACCAGAGTCTGGTCTGAAAATTGCACACATTTCAGTGACTGGACTGAACGCACAAACACAATCTCATCTTTTAGATCTGTCTACACATAAACTTAAAGAGTAAAATGTTTACATTTATACCAAATATTGACATAACTGCTGCTAAAAACAATGTTCATCTAAAAAAATGGACATAACTGCACTTTACTGCTCCCACTACCAGTGAGCTATCTGCCCCCTCCCTGTATTTATTGTTTGGTGTTTTGTATATTGTAAATTGTCTTGTGTATCTATTGTATTTATTGTTCTATGTAGGACCTTGGTCATGGAGGAACGTTGTTTCGTTTCACTGTGTACTGTACACCACTGTATATGGTTGAAATAACAATAAAAAACTACTTGACTTGACTTGACTACTTGACTTGATAGTTCCTACAGTCCTACTAAGCCTGCTGGATTAAAGTTGGTCCTAATTCACACTTAAATTATAAATGGACACTTTTACTTCATGTATTCCCTGGATGAACATAATTCAGTCAGTCCCTTCCTTAAGGGTGCAGTGGAATGTCATGGAATTTGCCCTTGGCATTACATTTTTTTTGGTGGTCCAGCATTTGACTCTCATAAATGGGCTACAAGTGGATTTCAAGTGGCATCAAATCTTATCCCCTCTAAATGTAAATCAGTGAACTGAATCGACTTTCTTCACAGACGAGCAAGATTCTTGATGTTCCCTGTTGTGTTTCAGACTTTGAGGCACTTTGTGATCTTGACCGTTGCCATTCACGGGAAAGACCAAACATTTGTCTGCTACAGAGACAAGAATAGGATCAAAAACAAAGACCTTCACACTGGGTGGTGGAGGTGATGTCTAAGTTCACCCAGCAGATGCAACCGGATTTGCTGTCGTCACCCCGTCCAGAGTTTTCTACACCAAGTGCTAAAAGGTGTCTGTAAATCAGGTACTTGGGCATCACCTTGCACATTCTCTTTGATCTACAAAGTTAGTTTGTCCTTCAAGCTTGGCAGTGCTACCTGGGGCTATCTCAGTGTCACTTCAGGTGAGTGCCATTCCTTGTGACTTTGTGATTCTCATCCTGCCTCTGGCAGTCAGTAAGAATAACACAGAATGCTAGTTACAAATGCAACAGTGGTTCCATGAGTCCTGGGCACCTTCTACAGGAATTAGGACTTTGCATTACTGACTTCATCACACGTCCTTATGTCCTTATGTAACTTTTTTTGGTGTTAGATCTCAACCTGTAGGCACACAAGGAGTATGTATTGTGTGCTGCACCACCTCTGACAGTCTGGCAGAAAACCACAGTTAAATCAGAAGTGTTCCACTGATCGTTATAGCCTTTTAATCTCCAATGAGTTATGAGCAACTCTTCAAAACTATGTTATGCCACAACAACAACAACAACAATGTAGGTCATTATTACTGCCGCTTATTAAAACATCTACTAAATTTTGTTATCAACACTGGAACTAGCTTGCTACTTCACTGCAACTCATTTTGTCCATGGACATGTCGCATTACAGTAAGAAATCACATATTATGAATTTTGTATATGGGCTAATTTAAATAAGACATCTCTACTGAATGAAGAAATAGCTTAATCAAGGACACCTATGAGCCTTAGAACGACCCAATAGCCACCAGTCAACACAATCACATATATAGCGTTAACCACTCGCTACTTTTAATATAATTTATCGCAAAAATGTCAGCATTCTTCCGCAAACTGTTTACATCTGATATTTTCATGGCAGAGCTGCGACTTGAAATATCTACTAGCAGCTGGAAATTTGCACTAATTTGTCTCTTCACAGAGCCTCATCAATCATTTAAAAATCAGCATAATTAAAACACACGTATCAGTTTGCTGCACTGGACAGGTTACTGTTATAGAGACATAACTTTTATTTATTTATTTACTTTTATTTTGAATTTTGATTTATGAACACACACAATTACAGATTACACTAGAAGAATGTGGTGTAAAGTTCTAGAGGTTGGAATAAAGAAATCCAAGTGAATTCCACCATGTTTTTCAAAAACTGGTAAAACTGATGTAAACAAAGTCATTCAGAGTAGTTTGATGTAAAATGACTTTTAGAGAAACGTACAGTGGTGGATATGGGAGCCAGAAGTTGTGACATCTACAATGCAAATATAGCGATTGTATTTACTATCCTAGAAGATCAGTCAACCTACACGTGTCTTTATATGTAATGTAAAATAATCCATCAACAACCTGCAGGCACTTCTCCACTACGAGCAGATCTGAAATAATATGTTTGAGGCTGTACCTTTTGGCTGATGTGTTCACAGCTAATATATTTAAATCTTAGAGACCACTCTAATTCTCAGCCAACACATACATTACGTACAGTCATATGCAAAGTTTGTGCTTGTCTGCTCATATTCATATTTTTGTTGATTTTCTGATTAAAGATCCTCTAAAGAGAACACATGCCTGCACTATTCGATGCACAATTGCTGCTTAAGTGCTGTTTAAGTTCCAGATGCATTACCGATGCCTGGTTCCTATCACCACTGTGAACAGCCCTGAGTGGGTAAGTTCTCGAGAAGCGGCATTTCAGTGTGTAACCCCCTTGGTAAAAAATGTCAAGTACACTGTTTACATGTTCTCAGTCTTTCACAGCCATGTGTAGAGCCCTTGTACATCAGAACTGAATGTAGCCAGTTCACAAGTAATAGACATCCAGTAATGTGATGCACAATGCTAGCTCTCAAAAACACGCTGGAGTCTGTACTGTAAGAGATCATATCCACCAACACATTCCTCCTTCTAATCCACTCATTTCTTCTTTATCACTTGGAACGTTCTGTAGGATTGCAGGCACAGTTGACGGCGTGATGAAACTTCTGCATCATTTAAGGTGGAACGGGAATAAAACTGAATCTGAACTGAGTTAAGTCACCGGTATCGCATGTTTTAAGGTGGCAGTTGCTCTGTCTGTCTCTTCGTTGCTAGCGACTTTAAAGAGCCTCAGTCCGACTCGGACTGTCCATGCGGCGCTGCAAGGCTAGAATAAGATGATAAAGCGTGTCGATGAACGATAACGGAAGGATGGCGAGCGCGACTCTTACCATGAACAGGTCTGATTCAGTCTTCCTCGGTCAGATTGGGTTTCCTGTGTAAAGTTGGTTCAGTGGGCTCAGCTGGTGCTTTCTCCCGGGTGCGTGCTGTATCCAGCGCTGAGTGATATGGAGATGACAGAAGAGTAAAGCTGGGCTTGTGGTGAGAGCGATGGGTGGGTTTGGAGCGGGAGCAGAGACGCTTCTCCCGCTGCTGATGAGCGCTTATGAGCTTCTACCTGTGACCAGCCACACAGCGACGCTCGTCCACCTCACAGCGTTCCTGGAACTGCTCTGTCTGCTCTGACCCAAAACCACACTGCATTCACAAAGTGCCCAGACGCTTCTTCTAACCAGTCAGTTCTACAGTTAAGTCCACTCCTTGCATGCTTTCACACACAGTGTGTATAATTGCATTACTCATAAGACCTGGTGCTCTGGAGCAGCTGCACATACACGCACCTCACCATGCCCAAAGCCAGGGGACGGCTAATTTTGGTCTGTCGAGCAGTGGAACCGCGTTCTCTGGAGTGATAGAGCTCCATTAAGTATCTTTGGAATGACTTGGATTGGTGGTAGTGACCCAGAACTGATCATCCAACATCAGTAGAGGGGTATGAAGGTCCCCAGTCATGGGCTGTGGAGCAGTGGAGCAACGTTCTCTGGAGCGATGGATCTCTATCCAGTATCTATGGGATAATTAATAAACAGTCCCCTTTGACTGCATTCAGCTCCAACAGGGCTGAATGCAGTCAAAGGGGACTGTTTATTAATAGTAATATTAAGTAATAATGCTGACGATATCTGAGTCATATTGTTATCAAACAGCATCGACATATGTTTAGATTCAGCCCTGATTCAACTGTGTTTAGATTTTTAGTTTTCTGCGTATGCTAAAAAGTCCAGCACATGCCCTTTAAACTCTGTGAAATTCCATGATGAATTGGCCAATAGAAATGCTCAAAAATGGCAAGGAATAAAATCTTCTTACATGAACTTCCATTAAGAGTTATAAAGGTTTTTGGCTTCTCTTGTAAAGTTTCTATTTTGGAGATGCCTTTATTAATTTTGATTCATAACCCTGTAGAAATAAATGTCTCTCTCTAATGCTAATTCAGGTAATCCAGGTTAGTCCCATTTTCCACAATTTATATATGTACGTCAGCATTGCCAGATATGTACATAAACAATATTGGATATCAGAATCACAATTCCCATATCAGTGCATCCCTAATTGTTATCCCTGGTTTCAGTTGAAACATTGGACGAGCAGGTGTCTACAAACATTCAGTTATATAGGATTAGTTTTCTGAACTGGGGTTATGGTTAGTCCTGGACTACACAGCACTTCAGGAGATTCGCCACTGACAGGAAAATGTAGTCTGGTATTAGGATTAATCCCAGGAAAGAGATTAGTTCCCAGGAAACAGACCAGTAGTGTTTGTGTAGCCTATAAACAGTAATGTGTTTTTATATGAATACAGTTATTGAGAAATGACAATGTAATGCTTTACACTTCTCTCATGTTTATTCACATAACGTCTTTAATGATGTGTTGACATTTGTGTTGTAGGCAGTCAGTGGTCAATGGTCAGGGTTATGGTTTTGAAGTTAATATGGCTTATTGTTTGAGCTGGGGCAGACTGAGGTTTAGTGATGCCAATGTGATAATTTGCTTGAACGGTGTTTAGAGTTAATTACTGAATTAGATCACATTCCCTTTATAGCATGCCAGCTCCTTGCGGACAGTGTAGACAGTTGATGATACTGATTCTGATTCCCTCTCTTCAGGCAAACAGAAAGGCGTTGTGACAGCACTGTTCACACAGTGTATGTCTGTATTTGTGTTGGTGTGTGCACGCCTCGTGTCTGAGTGTGTATGCGTACACAGTAAGGATCAGCTGTTGTAGAGTTATTTCAGGGTTCAAAGTGGGCTCATGACTGGCTGATGCTCATAGTCAGTTAACTTTGTTGATGTGCTTTTTTTATTTGATGTGCTGCTTGGCAAAGTCACATTGCCTCATGGCACAGTTCAGAGTGATAAACATGTCTAGGAACACATATTTCTGGACATCTCTCATACCTGCGAGCTGTAGAGAGAGCCTAGATTCTTGACATGGATGTCTCTGTAACTGGTAGAGGAGCTCTTATACATTTCCAGGAATAAAAAAAAATTGTATATGCTGTTGCATATTCCATTTTAATTATGGATTAGATTTATATGATATCTCAAACACTGATTCATGCTAGTAAACCTCAGAGGGCCCCGATATTTTTCAAATATGTAATTATCCACGCTTCACAGAATGGGTCATCCATGATCCCCAGCACTTTCTGCTGTCACAGTCATTGTGACGTCTCTTCATATAACGGATGCCTCCTAGTGGCTATGCATTAAATTACAAGCTAAAAAGTCCGAAGTCTGGTTCATACCACCGTATTTAGTCCACCTCAGTTTACTACATGAAGCAGCTGTATCAGTGTTCATTGAAGGTGTTAAAAATTAGTGCTAGTTAGAGGTGTGTGGAAAGGTTTAACCATCCTGTATCCTCCACTGCATACTTTACAGAAGAAGGATATATTGTTAAAGTAAGTTAATGCAGAGAGATTTCATTTTTTTTACACATTTAAGGAATTAAGATTTAAGATTTACACATTTAAGGAATATTAGTGTTTTATAGAATGATTAAGATCTCCTTTATTAGAGAGATAACAATGTGTTTTCCACTTTTCATGATATGTTTTTATAATTTCATGACATCAGTAAGTATAAAGAAGAAGTCCAGACTTAACACTGAATGTAACTTGAGTGTAAATGTTAGGTGTGCTGTATTTGTATCATTAAGTGTGTAGCTATACATATAATTATTATGGCTTGCAAATGCAGACTACGCCTTGAGTTGAGGGAAATTATGAGAGGAGAGGAACTCTGAGGAACTTGGCCTGGAGATCTGAGTGGCCTTATGGGTTGCTAGAAGGCCGACCCCCTCCACCCCTGTTCATCTTCTATGGAGTGCTGGTCTTGGAGACACTGGATGATAAGAGGAGGTGGTGGGGGTGAATTTCTGTTGGGAGAAGAAGGAGTGAATTAAAGGTATTTATAGTATATAGTAAGTGACAAGGAGGAGTTACAGGTGTGACCTTTCCCCAAACCTGTTTTTCCATAAGTTCATAATTCACAGCACAGCAGGACTTCAGACTTTTAAGGGCTAATCGTCTGCAGTGGCATTGTTTACACTGTTTTGCAGAAACTTAATTTCACATAAGAATTTACTTTAACTCATATAAACATACAGCAACGAGGACGTTATGACCCTTCTGGGATTAAGCCCCCGACGATGATATTATCACAGAGCTCCTTCCCTGGCATCATCACTGTGAAAAATGTTGTAGCTAGTCCTTTTGGACTAGACAGACACTTTAGCCAGACTGAAAAGACTGAGTATTTCCTGACTGGGTGCGTTTCAGAGGAGACTGTGTTGGCTCTCATTTATGTTGGTTGGAGTAATGACAAATTCCTCAGCCAGTGGGTCTCACCAAAACCTCTGAGCTGAAAATGATTCCAAAAATAGTCACCTGCATTGAGTTTAGCATGCAAATTACGAACATTTTCACTATAAACACTACTAAGGTGGCCATTTCAAAGACCTCAAAATAGGAGCACATGGCAGCATTACAGTCAGTGATCCACAATCAGGACAGCTTTAAGCTTTAAGCCCCTTCCTTGCTGCTTATAGGCACTTACCTTCTTCAGGCCTTCAAGAAGGACAATGGCTTTGATGAACTGTTTGATATAGTTTAGCAATCTGTATAGCTGTGGTTCTCACGGTTTTCAGTATCTGGAGAACTGAGAAATATCTCCACAGACATATCCATCATACGTTTCATCCATGTGAATGTCTTTGAGATTACAGGTATCGACTGCTTCAGAAAATTCTTCAAAGGGCACAGCACTTGTGATGCTCAGTTTTGATATTTGATTGTGAAAGCTGCTTTCGGAGTCATATCTGCCACTTAAGCATGTCTTCAGTCTGAGATCCATCTCAGCTTTCTTAGCTTGAGTCTTGAGTCAGCTGTTTGAACCTGATCTTCACAACAAAGCTGAACTATGGACTCCTAAATCTTCAAATTTGTCATTTGGATGACAAGAGTTTACTCTTCAGAGACATTAGCTTTTACACTGTAAGGGTATAACACCAGGAGTAACATGATAAAGACCAGTCAAAATGAAACTGTTTTCTCTGCTACCTTTTACCCCTGACTTATCAGTACAATTTATCTTGACCTTGCCCTGTGGCTACAGTAACAGAAATATTACAAACAGGAAATGAACGAAAGAAATAGAAATAAAATCTGCTCACTTATTTCATTTCTGTACATTGCCAATGGCTAACTGATTATTTGCTGTTAGTTACCTTCGCATTGCAAAATGTAATTAAACGTGATTAACCACTGTGTTCATATTAGTGTAGCTAAGTATTGGGTCTTTTTCATCTTCTTTATTACATACTGTTATATATAGTGAGAGAACCAAGCTTGCCAGCTAGTCACATGTTACAAGCAATTTGGGGTGGTAAGGATGGGCCTACTAGCAGTGGCCTGCTGTTGTTAACCAGTACCAGGTTTTACACCACCTGCTTTACCAAACCCTGGGTGAGTGGTTGCAATTACCAACTTATAATTGGCTGTGCCATATGAGGAGGGGGGCTGCTGATTTACACTTTTTGAAACTACACAAGATATTTTTTGTGTAATAGCAAAAGGATTGTTGATTATAAACTTAATATTATTTTTCAGGAAGGTGCCACAGAATGCATCGTTCAGCATTTTAAATTGTTCTTTGCTGTCTACATAGAAGGTATGTGTACTCTGAGACATGCGCAAATGAGGTTTTACATGTCTATGGTTTGGTCCTGGAATGAAATGAAACTGTTTTCTCTGTTTTGGTGAGCTCATGAATATTCTGATTAGCTCTGCTTTGAATTGCTGCTTTACAGTAAGACACAATGATGATCACACATAAGCAATATGCTGATATAACTAATGTTACCTATACTAGTTACATGTACTAGTTACCTGTACTAGTTACTTGCTTTCAAGCTCAACAGCAACACAAGGTAAATTAAAGTTGTTACTGACTATAAAACTTTTTGTTTAAGAAATGATGATGATCTTCAAACACCAAACAGTGTATAAAGTCATACAGCATGGCTGCTACTTACAGGCTGCTGTTGTGGCTGTGATGCTAATAAAGGTGGAACTGCTTCTCTCTTTAGTCTCCTCAGTGTCAAATTCTAAGCAAAGACTGCTCAGTCTTTTGTCCACAGGTTTTGAGAAACTGTCCAGAGTGAAATGTGCAGAGGCAGGATCTTATTATAGATGTGGGAGCTGAAGCTGGCTTCATATTCACAAGCTTGTTTTGCTAATTACACCCTAAATGACATCGCAATTACATTTTGTCACCTGTACAAGCTGTGGCATTTAAGATGGGTTCAATTAAGAAGCTGGTGAATAGAAAGACAGTTTCGGTCTTGTTTAAAGATGAATATCAACTTTGCCTAGTGACAAAATGCAAAAAGGGCTGGAATGTGAGCTGTTGTAATGTAAATTAGCCCAAAGCAATACGGATCCACCAGGAATTCCCCCGACCTTTTTGCATTATACACTGCGTTGATGCAGAGTGCCTCGGTACACTCAGTGAATAATTTCAATATATAACTTAGGAAGACACATCACAGCAATTTCCTCTCCAAGATTCCATTCCTCCTCTCTAAAATGATTAATATCTAATAACAAATTTCCAGTGCTCTAAACATCCTGTCAACAGATGGCAGTAGAGACAACTGCCGCGAGACAACATGATGGCTATGCATTTTCAGCACAGCTTTTCAACATAGAGTCTGGAGTATATTTAGATACATTTTACAATGACTGAGCCAAACAAAAAGACACTGTAGTGCTTCCATTCTGATGTGCGTGAAGCTTTGTTAACCTCATGCTGAAGAGCAGGTGTTTGTTTTATGTTATTGTGCCGGTTCTGATCACGGTCATGCTGGCTGACTAACATATCAGCATCCAGAAAACAATGCTAGTTTTGCTGGTGACCACCCATGCTGGTCTGTGCTGCTTTTTCTAGCATCTCTGAACACTTTTGAAACTCTGAAGACATTTTCTATTCTAGTGCAGTAAATATGACTGGCTGGAATGTTGGGAGTAGTACCTGGGCTACAGTTAGGAAAATCTAAGCCACCTGAAAGATTATAGCTTGTGCTCCAATCAATCATTTACATGTAAACAATATGTGTGTGTGTGTGGGGGGGGGGGGGGGGGGC
>CM067486.1:18537100-18562308 GCA_034552555.1 Semaprochilodus insignis
TGTGTGGGGGGGGGGGGGGGGGGGGCTCAGGTATATGTCACATTGTGGGGACCAAAAACTGTTCATATATTTTGGGGAACTTTCCCCAAACTAGCTCATGATGAGGGTAAGAGTAGCTGTAGGGTAGTGTTAAAGGCAAGGTTAGGGTTAAATAAGGTCGGTTATGGTTATGATTAATGCAAGTCTATGGATGGAAGTCTATGTAATGTCCCCACAAATTACGGAAACAAACATATGTATGTGTGTGAGTGTGTGTGTGTGTGTGTGTGTGTGTGTAACCCAAGTCATGCCCGCAGCTTTATAGAACCTCTGATCCCCTTCATTTTATGGGTCAAGCATTCAAGCATTCAAACGTGTTCTGTTCTGTTGGTGAACATCACACATGCCCTCACCCACATATACAGAATGTGGTGAATGACGATTCATCTGATTATGAGAACATAAAAACAGGTTCTGGCGGGGGGGTAGTTTTGTAAGAGGGGTAGTTTTGTAAGCTATTATGTTATGACCCAAAACTTGCCTTTAAAACGAAGGTTTGTTATTATCACTCTTTTATGTTTTGTTTTATATACATTCAATTATTTTATGCATCCTACTGGAATTTTTATGGGTCCCATCCAACATGACAGGGTAAATCAAGCACAATAAAAACTACATTTATCAACACAGTATTTGCTAAAATTGTTTTTAACAGCTGGCAAGCTTAACAAAAACACGGTAAGAGGTAGATCTTTATCTATTGTATTTATCATTTGCCATCTAAATTTAACCAGGTAAATAATTAGATAATACAACACTGCTTACTGTTTACTGTTAACAGGCTGTTTACTGTCTCAGAAAATAGCCTATATTCTGCCTTCATTAGAGTAGGCTGACCAGGTCAGCAGACAGCTAACAGGCTAGGCTCCTCAATTAATACTGTAGCGTTGGTTTTATAAGTAGATTACGGAGAACATGGCACATACAGGTAAATTCTCTTTTATTTTGAACAGGCACTTCAGCATAGCGCAAAACCACCCAGCTGAGCATTAACCCCAACACAAAACACAGGGAGGGGATTTCACTACTAGTTAACTGCAAAGCCCACCCTCCTCGGACACAGTTTAGTCTAAGCAACAATTACAGTTAACCTGCCTCAGCAACAATAGCAAAAATGAGCGTCCTTCTTACCTGGGAGTGTGGCATGCTTCACGAGCCACACCACCTAAACTCCTTATGGCAGTGCAAACCATTGTAGATGCCAGAATATTCAGTTCAAAGAGTAAAAAAAAAAAAGTTACCATAAATAGCAAAAATGAGCATTTATGTTATGAAATGAATAATGAAATGAATAATGAAATGAACAAAGGGTATTTATAAAGTATATTAAAAGTTTTCCACATTAAACATTGTAGTGTCCTTGATCAGCTAGTGCATACATTAACTTTTATGACCATGTTTAGCCCTCTCAATTAAATATCGGCTTAATTATCACAGTTCACATGTCCAGGAAAGCATTTAGCACCACTTTACTGCCCGACACGTTTTGCAAAAGAAAAGTCTGAGTAGTGTTAAAAACTATGTAGAGCATGTGACGGTTCCAACTCGTATCTACCTTACTCTGAGAAAGTATGCTAAATACTTATGATGACATTTCCTGCTTCTTTCTGAACTGCATGCATGTTCTTGGACCCCTCCAAATTGTAAAAGTTACACACAATTAGCCGAAACTACTTTGAGGATATCAGCATTGTCAACGAAGTACACTTTGGTTTTTTTACAATGACATGAGCCAGTAAATTGCACAACCACACAGAATTAGAGCCAAGACTCAAGACATCAAGGTTATTTTAGTGTACTCACTTCTTAAACAGCATGCATTTTCCTTGTACTTTTTATTTTCCCTTATGATTTTATAAATGTACCAATCATAATTCATTTTTACATAATCATTTTCCACCCTCTCTTGAAATTTAGCATTTTCAGTCTGTCTTGGAATAATCCCTCGGAAATGCCTTTGTACCGTGCCTTTAAGACTGATACATGTCAGTTACATCTGTTCTGACAAGGTTTTTGTGACTGCTGTGGGCTCAGTTGTTTAACATATGTAAAGGTGTTGGTTTTAATGAGATCACAGAAACAATGCTTTCAGCACAGGCTATTTTAATTGCAGCTTTGTTCCCATATATAAGGGTTCTGTAGACTGGAGAGCACAATGTTTTGCACCAATGTTTACATAGCACATCAAACTGTTTTACTGGACATAAATGAGGAAATTTTCATGATGTGAAGCCTTTAAACAATTTAGCAGTGTGGTATATTCCCTGCTGCTTTTGCCCAGATGAGTCTGTATGCAGTCATCTTGAAGAAAAAATATTTAGCTTGGATCTTTGAGTGACATTAAGATTTCAGTGCTCTTGCAAGCAGATTTGTGAATAGGTGAGACTGAAGTTGGCAGCACAGATTGAGACTGCACCACAGGTGTCAGTTATGAAATATGGCTCTTGCCTTCAGGCATAATTCAAATGGCAGTTAGGGAGGATGATGGGCTTTTTTGACGAGTGAAAAGACATTAGGCCATCCCAAAAACTCGCCAGTCTACCCGATCTGCATTGCTCACTGTCTCTCAATTAAGAACTTGGTCATGACTCATAAACATCCATAAAAAGAAAAGAAAACATCTCGCATTTAGGTAAGCTGCTGGGAAGTAGCACAACAATAGCCGCCCTCACGCAATGGGAACTGAGGGGTAAATGATTCTAATTTATACAGTTTTTACAGATAAACAGTGTTATTGCTCGGCCGTTGCTGTCGATGAATACATAAGTCACTTTTATGTTTCCCAACAGGTGGTGTGGCCGAGTACTGTCGTAATAAAGAATAATAATATTTCTCAGACCTAACAAGATAAGCAGTCCCTGCTATACAACAGATAGTAGATTAATGTTTGTCTGTTTAAACAAAGCCATTACAGCAGATGATTCATTTCAAGCCTGTCCACATTACCAGAGCTATTTACCTTACCTGTGTTTCTTAATCCTAAAGGTTCCTAATGCTGGAGCTGTATGGTGCATAATTGGGCCCTTCAACACAGTGCTCTGTTCTCAAGGCGTCCTCTCACCCACCGACTGCTGCTAACTCACCCGGCTGTTAGATTCAGGCTTTTAGAGTCAGGGGAGTAATAGGCTCAAGTCTGCAATTTACAGAAACGTGCCACTGGCACATTGGACACCAAAAAGAAATCAAACCGGGGAAATAGCACAGGCCTCTGATCAAGAAGGAAGATACGTTTAAAAAAAAGGTTTTAGGTCAGAGACACTGTGTGTCTTTATCATGGCAGTGATCAGATAAAATGTTCCAACAACAGCCTTCCTGCAGTGTTAAATATAGAACACCTAGACAGTAAAGTGACAGATCAAATCTTTAGCTTCCCTAGCTCTTTACTGCAGTGCCCTGAAAAATTACTCCACAGATAAAAATGCATGATTTTACACTGTAGTAACACTCATAATTTCTTGTTTTGGTTTCAGGATGTTCTAAGTTGTTCTGAAGTATCAGTGGCCTGCACTGTTATGACTGTTCCTTTCCTCCAACTCAGGGCACTGTTGAGTTGATCTGGATTTATAAAAGCAGGGAAACACTACTACATGGTAAGAGTACTCCAGCTGCAGGAAAATACATCATAATAAACAGTAAATGCTGACAAAACTTAAAACAACACAGTGTCAGTAACGTGGCTGGCAGAATACAGAACCAGGGTGACTGTAGTGTCCATAGTCGGTTTTCATATAATGCGATATACATGCAAAAGGTCATAACCTGCGTTATAGTTAAGATACATGATAAGAATCACCTTCCTATTGAAGAATGTTGACAGCTATGAAGCTTGCTTTAGGCAGTTGGTTTAGCAAATTCCATTTGCTTGAAGCATGTACATATTGCTCTGTACATGTAAGCAAACCAACTGGTCTTGTCATCCCTGTATGAGGAAGTGTCGCTTTTTGTCAGGTGTGGTGTTGCATTACACTCATGCCAGCGACTGCCTCAAAAGTCCCACTCAGGATTCTTTTTCCTCCCTTTTTGTCTGCGGTTTACGATAACACAGAAATTCAACTCTTCAGGATCAGATTAATACATGTCCCAGTTGCAGTCCTGAAGGTTTCCTGTGGTTCCTCCATTCCTCCAGTCTTCTCTCACATGATGCTTTACCCTTACAATCAATGCCCCTTAGGTGCATGTTTGGTGAGTAGCATTAGGATTGATAACGTAGAAAACATTGCGCTCTCTCAGTAAAAATGGAAAGCTGTACAATTATGAACCCAAAGCCTACCAGCTTGTGAAAAGGAAGGCAGGTATGACAGATTAGAAGCAGTTATCTGAGCTTCAGGGTTGGCTTTTTAAGTTCAATATACAGATACGGTGGTCTCTTTACGCTGTGCAGAAGACTCTGCCCTGCTCTGATCTGTGGCTCTTCTGCTTACTTTTAATTTCACCACTACCCCAACCACAATCAAGAGCAGTATCACTAGTCCAGTCACTCCAATCACTACATACAGAAGTGTGCCAGACTCAGAATCAGATCTGATCTTAGGCTGGACCTTCAGCTGGACCTTCAACTGGGTCACTTGCTTCAAGACACAGTTGTCAGTGTTTTCTTCTTCTGGCATCCAAGGATAGTCACCATCAGTCTCGTCATCATTCTCTTGTTCATCCTCTGCGATATTACTGTCACTATATTCTGAGTCCACTGAATCCAGAAGCACCACACACCAGTATGTTCCAACGTCCCCTGCAGTGAGGTCAGTGATCACAAGAGAAGTGTCTGAAGCATGAATGTTGGCAGATGTGTTTACGGAAGGATCTCCCGAGTCATAAATAAGGTTGTCTTCCTCAAGTTCTGTCCGTCGATACCACTGGATGTTGGCTGACTCATCTGTGGCCGAAGCGCATTCCAGGGTGATGTTACTTCCCATATGTGTTTGAATCTCATTTGTCATCAGCTCTGAGCAAACCGTAATGAAGTAATCTATCATATAAGGGAAGCACTTGTACTCCCCAGAGTGACTGAGTGTGATGGAGGGAATGGCCAGGGAATTAGCCCCTGTCTCTTCACTCTTTGATATGTACATGTCACTACCTGCTGAACCCTCATTTTTGTTTGGTGTTGTTAGGTTAACTGTCCCAAGAGGCGTTTCCCAGTAAACCTGCTTCTTCAAATGTTCCGAGGAGCATGACAGAACTGCCTTCTCTCCAATGGCATAAAAACGAGACTTCACCTCAAGATCATTGTCTGGAAGGTGTATGTTCTGAAAGCCCTTGCAATGGCCACCCTCCATGACAAGACAATAGAAATTGCGGTCGCCCGTCAGGCCAGCCTCTGAAATGTGGAGTGAAGAGCCTTTATCTCGCACCTGGAGGACATCTTTCAGCTCCTCTTGCAGTGGCTCCTGGGACCTCTTGGTGTCAAAAAACAAAGTTGTTTTGTATCCAGTGTCCTTGAACCATTTGATGGTGGCATCCTTTTGTACAGAATAACTGATGTTGCACACCAAATCTGCCCCTCCATCTGATCCCAAGAAAATCTCCTGAGAGCTGGTCTCCTCATCGCACACGTACAAGTAGTGTTTGTGGTGGTTAACAAGTTCATTGTCACGCCAGCACTCTCTCAAGTAGACACCTGAGTCAGAGAGCTTGAGATTCACAACTTGCATACCAAGTAGCTCATGGAGTTGGTTGGTAGCACTGACTCTGTCCCTATAAGGCTCAGGAGGTGCCAATGCTGCATTGGAAGAGTTGCCCAGCAGTTGCTTCCCCTGCTCGGATAGCTTGTACAATGTGATGTAGTCCACTCCAAAGCAATAACCCATCTCTAGTTCCCCTCCTACTGCCTTGAAATAAGGCTCCGGGTCCTCCTCAGCCAAAGCCTTAGCCAGCAGCAAAACTAGTAAGAATAAATTGATCATCCTGTGCAGTGCTAGTTGTCCAGAGCTTTCTGAAGCGGTCTCTTTCCACACAAAAGGAGAACTGAGTAACCTGTTTCTGAGGTTTGACATTAAGAACCGCCCATGTCATGTGTGCTGCTTCCCTAATTTGGTTGCACTTTCTCTTTAACTTTCCCCTGTTCTCAGGAATTTCGTTTTTAATTCAAAACAATCTGAGGCTCACGAATCCATGCTAAGAGCATGCCCTTCAACTTGCATGCTCTGAGATTTATTAACTTTATTAACTTTATCTTTCATGAATAACAGCAGACACAGCCTGTACGTCATTGTGTGGTTGGACAGGTTTACTGTATCTCTACATATGTGTGTGCGTGCGGGGGGATGAATGCCAGAAAGTATGCTTGCACAAGGGTAAAGTACACAACCGCATACCCATGAAATCATGCTGTGAGAAAAGGGTGATAAGTGTTGGATGTTTGTATCAAGCTCATTCACTAGGGAATTGAACAAGAAAGGAAAAGCTCACAGTGCAGTCCATATATCTGTCACGCACTTACAGACATTCAGACTAAGTGTTCTGTGTCCCACGGCCTTTCAGCGCAAAACAGGTAGAGTGGGGACCTCACTTTCACTGCTATCGCAACATTGCATTTTTCACTCATACTTGTGGTTTAGTAAAACATTCACTAAGCTCTGTGGGATGGTGTTGCTATGCACACAATGATTATGTTAATGTTTCTTATCCAAACATGCAAAGAGAAAAATTAAATTGGCAAGGTGGATTTCAGGCTGTAAATCATTCAGTGACATTATTTTCCACTCTGTCACAGTGTCTGTCTATAGTCTGTGCTAAATGGTCCTTTTGTGTTGCTCCTCATGTTTTTGCAGACGAGTAAGCACAAAGTTTCAGTGAAAGTAATTGCCAGCTTATACTGTTAAATCTCTACAGATCCAAATCAGCAATTATGTTACATGGATTATTACTACCACTTTAGAAACACTCCAAGATTACTCTACTCCCTTATCTGTTCTGCAAAGGCGCATCATGTCTCTGTATAACACTTCGCACTCTGAACTTGCACCTGATTCCATTCTTTCCTTTAATAAAAAGCAAATGTTCAAAAAGTTGCCAGATTGGAAGCCGAGCCTGCCAAGGGTGGGCTGTGGGAACAGCTTGAGGAGGCAGTCATGATCCAGCATTGTGATTAAACTCCCACTGTGACTCACTTCTCCTCCACTATTCAAACTAATTGTGCTTTGTGTTGATTATGGTGCTTACAGTCCCCGGTGCCATTTTAGGAAAGGCTGGCGTTCTGTACTGACATTTTCTCAACAGCACCTGATGTGGACAAAGGCTGAGGGAAAGGTAAATTTTTGCACTCATTTACACTGTGAATAATTGACCAGTTATTACATAAACCAGCAGAAACTGGCTGCGTAGGTCTATTGGGCGATCAATTAGCATCCTCATGGTTTACTTCAAGAATTCAGCAGGCCTTGGTGATGTGTCATTTGTGTGTTTGAACTTGTCAGCTCTCTGATAGCTCTTTTCGACCATAAGAACTCTTGAACTGGTTCCGTTCAGGCTTCTTAGAACCTTGGTGCTGTTCAGGGAACCAGTCTGCTTTTGCAACAGTTTTTACTGGAGCCAAGGAACGTCAAAGGATACAGCATTAATGTCAACAGAGAGTGCAGCACAGCGGTAGTAAACAGTAGTAACAAGATGGCGGAGTGTATAGATTACATGTGAGCGTTCGAGCTGTTATTCCAAATGTTAGTTTTTATCCAGAAAGAAAGCACGGATCAATTACTGTTGATAAGAAGTCGTAGAAGAGGTTCTTTAGCAGACTGCTGGGTGCCACCATTGTTACCTTTTAGTTCCTCAACAAGTGACACGCCCATGGATGTCGTCATGGTTTGTGCTGAAGAACTTACTATTTTTTTTTTACTCCAGCTGGGAACAATCTTATCAGGTTCCAGACCTATTCATTTTTGGTGGAAATGCGCTGAACCATTCAAAATTTGGTTTGCAAACCGGAACGGAATCCGTTACACGTTGGTGGAAAAGGGCTATGAAGCTCTTTTATGTGAACGTTGGGAGCCGTCTGTCATTGAGGACCTTTCTTTTCTTTTCTTTTCTTTTCTTTTCTTTTCTTTCCTTCTCTTTCTCCCTCTCTCTCTCTCTCTCTCTCTCTCTCTCTCTATATATATATATATATATATATATATATATCTTGTTTGCAAAGTTTGCAGGTAAAAATCACTGGACTCCCCTCCTGGATCCACTTGGAACATTCCAGCTCTGCCACCTCATTATCCCCAACACCAGCTGCTAATGTTTTGTTTTGACGGTTAATCTTCACAGCCTGTCTGAAAACTGTCACTAGAAGGAAAAAAATTGTACCAAAAGTCACCTTTGCTAGTGCTGAAACATCTACCCAAAGCTGACAGGAAAACGATTTTCCGTTATTGTTTAGCTAGCTTCTGAGAGTTAGCTTAGCTATGTTTATTTAACCAGCATTAAAGGAGCAATATGTAAAGTGATGCAGTCTGAGGCTACGTTTAAAATTGCTAAATCACACTCAACAGTCTGTCAAAAACAGTGTGTTACCAATATAACTCCATTCACCAATGTAGTATGTGTAGTATTTAAGTATACAGCTTGTGTTTTCTTGCTGAGAGCAGGCAGTGCTTCTTTTTCAGCTCATGTGGAGACTGAAGGCAGATTCGACACTAAAGTGATTCACTATCACCTCTTCATGTACAAAGTGGAATTAAGACACATGATAGGCCAGGGCTTCAGGCAAATATCTCTTCAATGCAATACACAGACATCTTTCACATACTGTCAAAACTTTCTTCATGTTCTGTTGAGCAATTACTTGAATTATTATTTTTTAAATATTAAAAATACTGATTATGTATGTATTGCTCCTTTAACTTTCTCCTACTAGTCATATGGTGTTGGGGAATATTGCTGGCAAGTGGTGAGAAGTTGAGCAGTGCTGTACTATACCTTAAATGTTACGGTCAGATATACTCCTCTGAGCTTTGATATTAGGAAAAGATACTGGAGAAAATGATTGTGCGCGATCAGGTCCATTGATTACAATCAACTGTATTTGAACCCCAACATTTCACTAATCCAGCAGCCCTTTGCCGTAGTGAGGTTGTCGGTTTAGCTCCTGTCCTGATGGGGGCGGTATTGCGCAGTTATGTTAACACGGCTACAGAAGGTGAAGAATAACGTTGCGTTGTCTTTGATAGTGATGTCCTGAGAGCAGCTGTTTTATTGAGGTGCGAAGGTACGTTTCTGATGGTTTCAGGCAGTTTTGGGGGCTTTATATCCCGTGTTCACGTGTGAAAAGAGATTTAATGCAGCTGTCTCATTCATCTCAATGAAAACTCGATCTAGTTACTCAGTCTACTACTAGAAGCAGTGTCTGTCACCAGTTTACTCCTTTCCTAAAGCAGCGTTCACCACCTTTAGTAGTACGTGTAATTATGTAATTGTTAAACTAATCTAACAGACCTGTTTTATGCTGTATTAGGTAGATAGCTGTCTGAGTCTCCAAATAAAGCATTATAACCTAATATCTAATCAAAGTTTCTTTAAGGATATTCAAAAGTCATTGTGCTATAATGGCACATACTTGGATCTAAGTGTGTGTTGATAGACACCTGCTCCTGCTCCTGCACCTGCCCTGTTTCTACCGAAATCAGAACTGCTAGTAAGGGTTTGTCCCCATCTTACTCCAGTAATAGCCCCTACTCTTCTGGGATAGCTTTACGCTAGTTAGGTGTTGGAACATTTCTGTGATTATTAGACTGAATTCAACCAAAATAACATTAATGAGATCAGACATACACTTAAAATGGTTCCTCAAGTGTTCTTTAGTACAGAAATTGGTTCTATATAGAATCTTGAACACTCAGATAACCCTCTGCATGATTAAATAGTTCTTTGCATCGTGAAAGGGTTCTTCAGATTGATGGAGAATGTGCTGTGGAGGATTCTGTGTAGTACCAAAGTGGGTTCTGCTGTTGTTACAATGTCCGCTTGTAATAATAGAAGGACCTTATTTGGTGATATATAAAGAACTCTTTTCAAAAAGGTTACGTGTGTTACCAAGTGTGTGTTGGTAGACACCTGCAGAAAAAGTCAAGGCATAGCAGTATGCATATTGATTTTGCAGTGGCTATGCTTGTATAACTTGTAAGGTTATTTTGTGAGGTTTAACATTGGCCAGGGTGATGGTGGGTGCCAGGTGGATGGAACATGCCATTTCGGAAGTTGTTCGGGCATTTAACATTCCTCGATGGGAATACATCATTGAAAGCATTACCACCCACACTACCAATCACTGTACCGGTTGATTCTGCCTGATGGTAGGGTTTATGTGTAGCGCAGACCCCATGAAACTAAGAATCCCAGTTGTCAACAAAGCACTGTGTAGGCTGGTGTTGGATACATACTGGTGTGGGGCGTGTTCTCTTGAATGGGTTGGGTTAGGTTAATTGATCTGCCTAAACTTGTCATTGACAAGTGCCTACAATGTTACCCAGCTTGGTGACCTTGCACTTGCAGTCCTTTGTGGACTTCATGCACCCCTACAATGATGGGATATTCCAGCAAGATAATGCACCATGCCGTCAGGCCCAAGGTCTGGAGCATTCAGGCATTCTGAATGAATGACGAATGGTGTGGCTTGCACGTTCCCTCGGCATGAGACATGTAATATAGAGGCATTCCACCATCATGTCTGCTTCGAACTCTGATGATCCATGTCACCTTGCCTTTAACACTCTGGCCAGTGGTCAACCTCACTCACAAGATCAAACCTTACATCTTATACTGGTTTGGGCAATCCCTACAGTACATTAATTATTTGAAGAACACTTTAGTCATGCAAAGGGTCCTTGGAGTGTTCATGGTGTATTTAGATCCATTTGCTTTACTAAAGAACCTATAAAGAACCAACTTTCTCCCGGCAACTCCCAGCAGATAACAAAATGTACTGGGTGCTGCAACATCACTTCAGAGAATGTAGTTCTGCTGCTTTGCAGCCCAGTGCTATATATACCCTTTTAGCTGGGGCTTGTTACTGGACATGGTGACCATAGGCGGTACAGATGCTTCATTTTATTGGTAGCGTCTTTCTGTGGAGATTTGAACATCTGTGTAAACAGTGTGCAATGTAAAATAACCAGATGTATTCATAAGTAGGTAGGTGTGCCTGGATACTTGCAGATATATAGTGTATTTGATGGCATTACAGTGCTAAAAGAATATTTACGTTCCTGTACAGGTCTGCACCCCTGACCTGTGACATGTCCAACCATGTTGCGCTCACTGACAGTGTCCCTATGTCAGCGGGCCCAACCGCTGACCTCCCTCACCAGCAGATACTGCTCCTCCAAACAGGCTGAGAACAGTCTCACTGTGGATGCACTTTACAACCTTTCAGTCGACGTATCTAAGATCCGGAAGCTGAAGGCATGGGTGTTGCACCAAAACCCTGCTTATGTGATGGAGGTGGCAGCCCTGCTAAGGAACATGGGAGCCAGTGGGCCGGTCATCGCACGGGTGTTGGAACTCCACCCAGAGGCCATCCTCTGCAGGCCAGAGCATTTGGAGGCTCAGAAGGATCTGTGGTCGTCAGTGTGTGCCAGTCAGAGGGACTTAATAGGTGTCATTGAAAAATTCCCTGCTTCTTTTTTCACCTCGCCCTGCCATCTTGAAAATCAGAGGGCCAATGTTGTGTTCTTCCAAAGTCTGGGCCTTAACAAACGCATTGTTGCTAAGCTCATGGCCAGTGCACCACAGAGCTTTAGTAGACCTGTAAAGCAGAATGAGCAAATGGCTGAGATGTTCCAGAAGATGTACCTGGAGGTAGGAGGGAATGAGACTGATTTGAAGGTCTGGCTGCAGAAGTTGCTTAGTCAGAACCCATATGTGCTTATGAAACCTCCAGAAGCCTTATGGACTAACCTGAGGTTCCTGCAAGGCCGAGGCTTCACTAGCATTGAGCTTCTCCAGCTGCTGTCCAAACTTAAAGGATTTGTCACTGAGGTCCAGCCAGAGTCGATGGAGCTCACTTTGAGTTTCTCTCAAGAAATGCTGGGCTGCACAGACACTGAGCTCCGGCAGATCGTGCTTAAGTGCCCTGCTTTGCTCTACTACTCTGTGCCTATTTTGTTGGACAGGTTCAAAGGCCTCCTCGGTGCTGGAATCAGCCTACAGCAGATCATGGAGACACCCACAGTCTTGGAGCTTACCACACAGATTGTTCAATATCGCATTCAGAAACTGCACTCTCATGGCTATGATATTAGGGTAGGCAGTCTGGAGGTCCTCAATGGCACCAAGAAGGACTTTGAGGTGAGCTTTGGGAAACTGCGTCTGAGGCGAGAGAGGCCACTGTTTAACCCTGTAGCCCCTCTCAGGGCTGATGAGTGAAAATTCCTCTTGTGACTAAAACAGCTTCTTATAGACAGTCATATACACTCACTAGTCACTTTATTAGGTCTTGTATGAATGGATTGTTTATTTTATCAGGTCCAGTTACCATATGGGTGCACTTTGTAGTTTTGAACGTACAGACTGTAGTCCAGCTGTTTCTCTGCATCCTTTGTTAGCACCACGTCATCCTGTTTATCAGTGTTCAAGATCCCTATAGGATCGCCACTGAGCTGGTATTATTTGGGTGGTGGATCATTCTCAGCACTGCAATGACACTGACATGTTAGTCTATAAGACATGGTAGTCTATCAGACACAGCTATGTCGCAGTGAAATGATCCACAACCTAAGCAATACCTGCTAAGTAGTGTTCCTGTGGGAGTCTTGACTATTGATGAATTGGATAAAGTGAGGATGTTAAGTGAACCTGGTAAGATGGACAATGAGAGGATATACAATGTAGGTGTACCTAATAAAATGGCCAGTGAGTGTACATCTCAGGCTTTTCATTTAAATTATATTAACTTCCTTGCATGTGGTGCTGAATTAATTTAGGAGCAATAGTAGTAACAAAGACAATTTTTGCAGGGTTGTGTCATTAATGTCATGATGTTATTACTGAGCATTGCGCCTGTATCATTATGTCATAGTGCCTGTAAGGATGTTTTGCTAACAGATTTATATAGCTTTCAAAGTGCTCCATAAGTCTTACCGTGCTGTGTGATGTAGAACAGGGCAGGTCTGAGGAAAATGCCTCCTGAAACTCTGCGTTTCAATAAATTAGTGTTTAAAATCAATAAATAGCCTTCCTCTGCTTAACACTATGCTGCCAAAATCTAGTTTCAGAGTCAGTACTTTTCTGGCCTCTGGGCTGTTTTAAAGTAATTTGGTTCTTTTTTTTAAATAATTGGATACAAACCCTGCAGAACTACACTAACATTGTTAATCAGGCTACACAACTTAATGTTTCATACCGATGCCTGTACATGTTGTGTTCTTTATGAAGCCATGTGCAATCAAATCGTGGCTTTGGCTAAGAAGTTATTTTATATCACCTAATATTTCATATTCAGTTCAGTCATTTGAACAATTGAAACTCCAGATTTGATTATGAATAAAAGTATGAAAAGTTCCATGTTACATTACAGTAACACCCTGAAAGTTACACAGAATTTAAACACATATTCAAATGCGTACTGTTAGTTTGAGGTATAATTATACCAAATTATGCAACCATCACTGTGAGATTCTGTATAATAGCACACTTTTTGCTCTGCTGATTCTTGATTAGAGAACATTAAGTAGAGAAATTCTTCAAGTACCAACATGAAAACCTTTATATTTATGCAGTTTGATAAGTAATAAGATTCCAAATAAATGATTTAATCTGTGCCATTTATTTGATGTAATTTAATGACTGTTTGCATAACAGTACCTGTTTATGGCCAATTTCCAAAATAAAATAGCTTATCATGTGCTGTTTATCCTCCAGTCTGATCTTAGCTTATTGTTCTCAGTGCTTTGTCCTCTTTTCTCGGTCAGTGCTGGTTAAGCATCTCTGGCCCCTGCCTGCCGTCTCCTTCCTGCTAATGACACAGTGAGTTATACCCAAAAGCATAGGAGGTTAATAAGAGGGGGTATAAATAGTTCTTTTTCATTTAGAACGTGACACTGGGTATTATTAGCGAGTGTTATACATTGGTTTTATGGGACATAACTCAAGGAAAATATGAAAATAGATGACACATGCAATTAAAACCTTTCATTTCCTGCTCTGACCTCAGTATGGTGGAATATTAAGGTGGTAAATATTCCTTGGTCATGCAGATGAGGGTGAACTGATGTGAGCTCTGAGATGAGCCCTCTGCCACTTCCCTCACGCCTCTCTTATTCATTCGAGAGCTCCTAATCACGGTGGCTGCAGAGGTTATTCACCTCCTTTCGGAAATTGCTGCCCAACAACATCAAAGAAGAAAAACAAACGGCAAGGAGAAATGAGCATCAGAATGAAATGGCAAGGAATAAAAAAACAATTAAAAAAAAAAAAAAATCGATCCATCTAATCCATCAAATTCTTCAAGTGTATTAAAAGTGTATGAATTTTTTTCAACATAATAAATATATATATAGTATCCATTGGAAGTACCTGACAGAGAGGAAACAAATATTCAGACACCTCTGTTTTTGTTATTTAATATACAACCAGTACATATGATCACTATCAGTGTGCAGACATAGTCCTTTGACTTTTCACAAATATGAACAAAGACAATATGCATTCATATGCATAAGCCAACACATGTTTAAATGAGGAAACTGATAGGGAAAAATTATTCAGTCACCACAAACCTTAGTACTTTACAGCTTTGAGATGAATTCGCCTTTTGCCCCGCTGTGGTTCAGTTTTGACCCGTTCCTCTAGGGAAACACTCTTCACTTCCCCACAGTAACGAGGAAATATAAACATATCCAGTTTTCAACTGGATTCAAAGCAAGACATTAGCTTGCCCATACAAGCATAAAGCGGTGTCCCTCTTGAATTCCTTATCAGTAGTCAGACAATGCGTAGTAAAATCTTGCACTTGTTCAGTGGAGATTCATTGTGGTTCCAAGAATGTGCATATGTTATTTAATAATGTGCCTGAGAACTTTAGGAAGCTCTTTCACCACTTCCATGATAGCTACACATTCTAGCAGCATTAATACGATTTTTTATTAGTAAACTTCACATGTATTTTAATATGGTGTTTGAATCTTTTGTTTATTTTGTTATAAGTATGTATGTTTATGTTCATATTCATAAGACATTTGTATTTATATCATTTATGTAAAAAATAATTGCATCACCCTACAAGATAATTTTCTAAGCAGTAGCATGCAAAGAGTTGTGGTAGTTTCTGTACTTGTCTTTTGAAACTAGGGAGTATTTATACAGAACAGGATTTCTCAGTTAGCCAAACATGAGAACTGTCCAATAGGAATGTCTTTCAGCTTATTTCCTATGGGACAGGCCAAACTGAGGATGACTGGGTGTCTGGTATGTACTGACCACCGGAAATGATTTTACCCATTTTTGCTCTAAATGTTGAATTATATTAGAGCCTAATGCTCCTAATGAGAGTAAACCTGGACTAGTTTTATTCCTGCCAATGCATTATTTCTCCACCCCATGTTAAATGCTGCTAGAACTGAGCTTCTGAAGTTGCTTAATCTGTGTGATGGCTCCATCTGGTGGAGATTCTATAAAGTACAGTACAATGTAGAGAGACAATATTTTAAATAATTATTTATTAAAAAATCTCTTTCTCAAAATGTAGAATTCCTTTATTTTTTCCTTCATCATATTGTAGGTTTCTTCAGTGTTAAAACTGGGGTTTAAAAAGCACCATGGTTGGTTTCAAACAAGGGATATGGTAGTTGTCCTCACTCTTGGCACTTTCTGAAAAATGTCCTGAAGCTGCTTATCGTGGCACATAGTCACAGAACAAGATACATCAGCATATTACAATAACACATTCTGTATTAAGCAGATGGATTTCATGGAGAGGTCTGCATGTAGATATGCAGTCTAACATGTATTCCATCCTAGCTAATCAATGAGCACTATGAAGGTCATTGATTAGCAGCCAATGTAGAAACCAAACAATAATATGTATTTATTCAAAATTCAGTAAGGCTGAGACGGGAGTAGCATAGATCTACTGCCATCACTCAGCAGATGGTATATTGATACAGTTAATGCGTTGTGGGTCCAGAAATGCAGGACTCCCACTGTCTCTTGTCCCTCTGCTGGTCCGATTTATCTTTGTTGTGTAACCATGGTGACATGGTGGGATGAGTAACAGTGGGTCTGGTGAGTGGTCACAAACTGTTGTATCTTTAATTGTGAGAGATGACACACTCGTCACTGGCACTCATTTCAGTTTGCCCATCTGCTGCATCCAATCATGTGGTCTGTAATTTGTTATGCAATACATCTACTTCTGAAATTCAGTGCAGGATCAGAAATCGAGGTCTTCACAGATATTAAGGCTACAGTGAAATGAACATCTTGATACAACTAGAAACCTGTAAACCTGTAAATGATGTTCGTATTAAATATACAGTTTTTGTAGTAAATATGTGGTTTACTAGAAATGACCATTTAAGAATCTCCTCTCCCTGTTATGGATTCTGGGCTTTTGAGAGTTGTTGGAGATGAAAGTAAAAAAATACAAAATTATATAAAATTATGATCAAAAATATGAAATCCTCCTGAGTCATTAACTCTGTGTCCAAACAAGATAGAAATAGCCCCGCTATCTTCTTCTATTTGCTCCTTGGTCATCACTCCTTTTTAAACACTTGAAACTGAAATTTAATGCCATTTTCCTCTTGAATCTCCTCTGGGACACCAGGGAACCTGTGTAAAATTAGACATCAAAACTGGGTGTTAGAAATGGCTGAGGTGCTTTAAATATGCCTTTAGTTCTTTTTATAGCCACACTGTTATTATGTAAGTGTCACTGTGGGGCTTGCTGTGGTGGAGAGGCTCAAATAAAAAGAAAAGCGTGTCAGCATTTTAAAGAACACCAGTATGTCTGTATACTTCAGTTCTTGAGATGTGAACAAACTCATTCAGAGTGGTTTGATTTAAAAGGGTGGTGGTGATGAGAACCACCAAAGATGTCTACAACACAAATGCTGCCATTATACAATCATCATCAAAACAATAGTTGCACCTAGAAGGAAATGTTGGACTGCACTTCTATGGGGAAGGAAGGTAAAGGTTACCAAAAACAATAAATGATGATAAATTTCGACTGATATGGGGAATATTTATTGAGCTACACATACACAAGTAATGTCTCTCAGTATGGCATCAGGTCGCCATGTTTGCTTATGCAACATGCATATGTCTCAGCATGGAGTTATAGAGGTTGCTATTGGTGTCTTGCAATAATCTATAGTGCAGGAAGACCCATGGAGGGCATCACTGCTCCCTGAATGTCCGCAATAGTGGATACTGGGTCGATCAGGTACAGCGATAAGCTCGTCCTTGCTTATGTCACATGCTCGTTTCAAGCTTGAATCATTTGCATGTCTCACATCAGACCTACCCACCAAGTTTCATTCCTGTCTGCTGATTCCTTCTGGGTGCATCCATTTTCTTGAGGATGAGTGTATTTGCTGTGCAATGGTTAAATAGTCACAAATTTGATAGTATCCACTTCCACATCCACTTAATCCAAAACCTTCCCTCAAAACTTTCACAAAAACAGTGTACAAAACAATGTCTATAAGTAGGCTATGCTACAGGAAATAGGAAATACATGACTACCAACACAACCACATGAGCAAAAGTTTAGTTCATTTCAGGCAGTTGAAAAAGATTTGTTATGGTAACAGGGGGTATTTGTCACCTGATATTTATTTATTTATTTATTTAATCACTGATTTGGCATTTTATGAAGCTTATGAGTTTATGAAATAATTAAAGGAGGACAGGAGAGGATCCTGCTGGATTCTCTTCGTACTTCTAAACAAACCCCGCCAAAATACAGTCTCTTCTCATACTAAAACCATATGCTGTCTGAACTGCATCCATCTAAACTATCATCTTGACTGGTGCCATTATAAAACAATGCATCAGACAGCATGCAGTGTATACGTAACCATTATGACAACAGTGCATTTTACAGCAAACCACTCAGTGACTTTGTATAAATTCAGTAATTTGAAAAAAATGCAGTAATTTGAAAAAAAAAAACTCCTCTCCATAAAAAGCTACCTGCTTTGTTTCCTGTAAATATTCTTGTTGAAGTTTGGGAAGAAAACATCACAGTCAAAGTCAGCCATGATGTCGGTGAGGTAGATGAGATCACACCATGGATGCTCCATAGCTTCCTGTTACACAATGAAGCATTTTGATGAAACATGTGTTTTGGTTACAGAGTAGAAATGCTTTCTACTGTTTATAATGTTGTCATGAGGTCATTGTACAACACTTTGTGGATGCAAACCGGTAGCAGTACTGGCACCCATTCGGCTAAAAAATTTAAACCTACTCGCTCAAGCTAGTTTTTAGGAGCCTTTTTGGACATTGTTCTGCTTAGTACTAAGACAGGACTAAACATGCCATTATTCCCAAAACTCAAAAAAAGGGTCAGTTTCCTTCTCAAATCTCTCAAAACAAATTCACTTGGAAAAGTGAGGCATTATGATTTTAAAATCTCACCCTGTAGACTTCAGTCCCCCCTATGACCCAAATGGTCTCTACCAGGTCACTGAGAGGTGGTAAGGAGGCCAAGTGGATCATCCCATCAAAATCCTCACACAGGTAGTGGGCAAGTTTTGGGACAGACCTGATCAGAATAGAGAACTGAAAATATGTAGTATTTGTGAAGCATTCTGCCATAGGCTTATTGAACCATTTTATTAAACCATTACTTATTAACTTATTAAACCATTTTATTACTTATTTTATGTCAGTTTATGTCAATTACATTTTATTTTTATTTTATTGCATATTCCTGATTTTTTATAATGCTTCCTAGTGTTCTACAGAATTAACATAATCGTTGTTTTTTTTTTAATACCTTTATCTGCTGTTCAGTTGATTGTCCATTTGAACAGTGTTGGAATATGGAATGTGCTGACTACATGCCTAATTAAGCTCACTAATGCAAAACTGAGATAACAACCATCATTGTCATCACAGCGGCCACTCGTTCTTTTATTTCACTAATCTACTGGATTTGCTTACCTCAGCTTTTTGCTCAGAATTACATTTAGGGTATTGGGCAGGGGCAAAACACCCTCTGGACAGGACAGCCAGGTATATCTGCCCCAAACCAGCAAGTTCTTCTTCCCTGAGTCAAACAAGACACCACATTATATTTAATGCATGTAATCTGTACAATTTACAACTGTTTAATTATAACAGTGATTCACTTCTTGTTTCCTGAGGCTGTGCAGATTTGTGTGATGTTCCACAAAGAACTTTTGAGAACTTTTATACTCAAGTGAACAACAATTTGACCGTGTAAAGGTCTACAGACAGAAGATTTGCTCCTATAAGAAGGTATTTCGCGTTGTAACCAGAGGTGGATACAGTAGCCTAAACCCATGTAATGTATTGTGACCGAATAAGACCCAGGAAGCAAAGAGCTTTAAGTGAAACCTTTTTTACTGAACACGGATCAGCATTTTGGCCGAGATACCAGGCAGGCAGACTAACTACCCCAAAGTACGAGCAACAGGTGCCACACATTGTAAAGCAGGTGTATTATGGTTTAATATTATTTGAAAATGAGCATAATAGGTCCCCTTGGAGCTGGTGCTCTCAACCTTTTCTGCCCCAAGTGCCACCTGATAATAACTACAAAGCATAGCGGGTCACTAAAACACTAATCATCAGAAATTTGGTTAAAGAGAAATTATGATGTGTACAAATTCAAACAAGGGAGCAGTGAAAGCACGTCAAAAAACCTCTGTATCAGTGGCTAGCCAGCACTATGTTGTCTCAAACCGAAGAGGTTTAATTAGTCTGCTACTGTGAGGTTTTTATTTGTACATGTGTACAGTAATATACATATTTAAATACGTATTAAAATACTTAATGTAACACTATTATAGTTAAAAATGACCTTAATAGCCCACTACAAACTACTGCCTCTACCTGATTATAGGCCGAACAAACCCCACGAGGGTGCTTCATGGGCCACTGGTGGTCCGCAGCCCACAGGCTGAGAAACCTGTCCTAGAGCCAGCACGCTACGGTTTTGTTTCTTATGTGAAATAAGTACATTTATGTAACTAGGATCTTTTAAGCCCCAGAGTGACCAATCAATCAATCAATCAATCAATCAATAAAAAAATCAACAATTAATTAAAGGCTCTTCAGCATGAAAAACGTGCTTAATTTCAAGTAATGAATAAAAATAAATAAATACATAATTTTTCACTATTGTCCAGTCTCAGCACGGTTGATGCTCTCAAGCCATGTCACTTCACCAACTAGCATCTAATTGTTAACCTAAATGTTTGCATTAAATGACATATTTACAATTTTAGAAATCTAAATAACTAATGTATTATATTGCAGGCTGTAAAGGATCTATTTAAATGGTTACAAGATTGAGAAGCTGAATTATGAATCAGATGGAGATGAATAGACATCAGGATTGTCTGTGTAATGCTGGTGGAAGGAACCTGGTGAGGTGTGTAGTTAAGGTCTTTCTGTGAATCACAGGTGCAACATTTTGTGTACAGTTCCTGGGCCTAATGAAGGTTTGAGGCGGCAAAGTCACCCAGGACCCCCTACAACCCTCCAATAGCTCCGCCACTGCTCAAGTAGAACTAATCGCATCTTTCCAAGAAACAAATTAAGTAGAAGTAGAACTGAGTGACTAATAGGACTGCAGTGGGACTTTCAGCATCTATCAGTTTAGGAACTGAAGTTTGTTTATACCCCTAATCTGAATAAAATGATTAATCGTCAGAGGTGTGAGCAGCAGTCCCAGAGCAGAACAGATGCTGTCACTAACCTAATAGTATACAATAAAACACAACAATGGAATTAGAACGAATGTGAACGAATAAAATGTAAAGAAGTCAATTCAAAGATTTTATTGTTTTAGAGTTGCTAAGGGTTTTTTTAACATCAACAAAAGAAGTCTTTGGTCTCATAGTCTGGTCTGGCAAATTAGTTGATCATTGGTGAGCAGCAGGTTTCATTTTCAGACATCACTACTAGACGTTAGCTACAGCAAAGGCCAAAGATTAGTAATCACCAGTAACCTCTCCAGGGTCCTCTGTATGGTGAATAGACTGGAATACACCATGATAGTATATGCAATAAAAACTCTCAACTGTAGAGAATAATCATATCTACTTATGTATATACAGGGGTTGGACAATGAAACTGAAACACCTGGTTTTAGACCACAATCATTTATTAGTATGGTGTAGGGCCTCCTTTTGCGGCCAATACAGCGTCAGTTCGTCTTGGGAATGACATATACAAGTCCTGCACATTGGTCAGAGGGATTTTAAGCCATTCTTCTTGCAGGATAGTGGCCAGGTCACTACGTGATGCTGGTGGAGGAAAACGTCTTTCTTGGTGGTATGCTGACATTACCCTGGATACCGTAGCTCTTGATACATCACAAAGACTTGCTGTCTTGGTCACAGATGCGCCAGCAAGACGTGCACCAACAATTTGTCCTCTTTTGAACTCTGGTATGTCACCCATAATGTTGTGTGCATTGCCATATTTTGAGCAAAACTGTGCTCTTACCTGCTAATTGAACCTTCACACTCTGCTCTTACTGGTGCAATGTGCAATTAATGAAGATTGGCCACCAGGCTGGTCCAATTTAGCCATGAAACCTCCCACACTAAAATGACAGGTGTTTCAGTTTCATTGTCCAACCCCTGTATATTCCAGCCTCTGTACACTCACTGAGCACTTTATAAGGTAGCTACACTCATTGTTCATTTTGTCAGCTCAACTTGCAATATAGGTGCACTTTGTACTTCTACAATTACAGGCTGTAGTCCATCTGTTTCTCTGCATACTTTATTATCCCCCTTTTCAGCCTGTTCTTCAACGGTCAGGATCCCTACAGGACCACCACAGAGCAGGTATTAAGTTGGTGGGGATTCTTTTTCAGTAGCTCAGTGACACTGACATGGTGGTGGTGGTAGACACAGTAGTGCTGCTGGAGTATTTAAACTCTGTATCCACTCACTGTGCACTCCATTAGACACTCCTACCTTGCTGCTACACCTTGTAGATGTACAGTCAGAGTCGATAGCTCATCTGCTGCTGTACAGTATATGTTGGTCACCCTCTAGTCCTTCATCAGTGCTCACAGGATGCTGCCCACAGGATGCTGTAGGATGAATAGTTTTGGTTGGCGGACGATTCTCAGTAAAGCAGTGACACTGAGGTGTTTAAACTCCAGCAGCACTGCTGTGTCTGATCCACTCACGCCAGAGCAACATGCAGCGCAAAGTGGAGCTGGACAATGGATGTTAATAAATGGAGGTGTTCCTGATAAAGTGCTTGGGGAGTGCATGTCCTTGTTCTTACTGTTAGTTGTCTTGTCTTTGACTGTTTATATATTGACTGTAATATACTGTAGACTAAGACAGATTTCTAGTTGGGACAATGAAAAGTACAGTAAAGCACAATGTAATCAAGTGGATGTAAGTAGCACCAACTCCCATTTGGTTATAACCAAAGCATTATCTAATGGAAGCAGTTCTGGGTGGTGCAAAGGTGACAGCAATCTATAACAGAGGCTGACTCTGATTTCTATAATGACCCTCTTGGAATCCCCTGAATATCTCAAAATTCTTGGGGGTCACTGAAAATGATGTTTGCTGTCAATTAAGACAAAATAGATGCTGAAATACACATTCATGGAAAGTCGATGTAAGAGTATGATGTAATTTAATGAATGTTGTAACAACTCACTTCTGGTTATAACCGGAGTCTTATCTAATCACAAAAGCAGTTCTGGGTTGTTCAAAGGTGACAACAATCTATGACGGAGACCTGTATCCACCCTTTGTATAATGGCATCATGTGATGAGCATGACAAAAGTCAGTGTGGAGATCTGAAGGAAAGCTCTTCACAGTCTGAACACTAATAATGTGAGTCTGATTCACCTAGAGCCATCTAAAGTGTAACTAAGCCATGCAGGTGAACACAGACAGGTGTGAGGATGGGCTGCTTACCTGGCGTACTCACTGCTGTGATGGTGTCCAAGAAAAACTTAAACTCTGACCTGTAGATTGTGGAGAGAAATGTGAGGAAACCCTGTTTTTGTTGTAGTCTCACGTTTGTCTCACGTTTTCACACAAAGAGCTCCCTATTGTTCTGTCCAGGGGAATCCAGGCACCAAAAGCAGCAGCAGGCTCATCCTTATAGAAGAAGGAAATCTAACGGAATCACAGCTATCAGGAAATACTGTACATTCATTAATAAGACCTAAACAAGCTTTTCTTGGCACAGCTCGCCAGTTATGGTTACGTAAACAGCGATGTACCACACAGCCACGTCAGCCCGGACGCACCGCCGTGTATTTTGGGGTAAACAGAAAGGTGGGTACTGTCTTACGGGATATTCCACGGGAGGCGTCCGTCCTTGCCTATGCCCAGGTTATTACACGCAGCCGCGATGAGGCGGATCGGCTTCTGCTGAGCTCCATCTGCCAGGCTGCTCATTGTGTCGCTGCGCTCCTTCACGCTCCTCACGCGGCGATGCTGCTCTGAGGTGCTGCTGAGGGGGAGTTCCCTCACACTCGGCAGCTGGTAGGTGGAGGCGCGTGGACATTGGACCTATTGATCTGCTGCTTTGCTGTGTGATTAATGGGCCCAAATCCTGCGTGTTTCATGCGCTTTTTCCACATATCACAAAACACTCGTTCTTTTACATTCTTGCCAGTTAGGTCGCAGGTAGTGTCACCTACTGCTGAGGTCTCCGCCCACCCCACTAGACCGCTCAGCTGGGAGGCTGAAGACCAGCGCATGGTTCCTGTAAGAGACGCGTAAAGCCACGGATGAGTGTGGTATGCGCAGGGATCAAGCTTGAGATCTCCTGATGACTGGGCCAGTCTTAGATCACCTTTGCATGCCCATGTCCTGACCTCTCTTCATCGCTTGGACTCACTTTAATTCCTGCGCCATGCGAAATACAGGGGTCCTGTATTAACCTGGGACCTCCTAATTAACCTCTTGGACCCCCTGAATGTCTCAAAATCAAAATTCTGGAGGGTCCCTGAAAATGACGTTATGCTGTTCGTTAGGGAACGTAGACGCTCAGATACAGATTTAGGAAAAAGGTCATTTTGTTCCTACTTCACCTACACTCTGTGAGCATCTGTCTATGGCATCTGAACTCACTAGTAATGCAGCACCGGTCTGCCTCAGGGTGGAGCTGCAGCAAACTGGTTCACCCGGGTTGTTCCTAAGACTTTACATAATACAGTATGTTATATTTGTAAATCTAATAACTAGCCCAATTTCTCAGAGGACTAGTGGAGTGATTCGCTAATCATTTCTCAAAGTGAAGTCAAACGAGGAGATGTGTAAAGGCTCAGAAGACTTGTTAAACCAAACATTTTGTTGCCATTGAAGCTGCATCAGTGAGTTAGCTGCCACCCAACGCTGGAAAAGCCGGCCAATAGAGCCATTTTATTTACTATCCAAAACTACCAGCGAACCTACATGTGTCTTCTGAGTTTGTATGTAACATTATGTAACAATGACAGTAAAATAATGTTCAGTCTGAAAAAGTAAGCCTGTTTGCCCTTCATGTATCCCCCCACCATGAATGGAGACGTGCGACACGTGACAACAAACCATTCAATCCACACACAGATTCGTTGGTCGTCTCCACCAAGACAACTGTGGGACTCGTCACTGAATATGACCCGCTGTCATTCTGAGACACTCCATGGCAGTCGGGCACGACACCATTGCAGTCTTTGTCGATGCTGACGTGGTGTTAAGGGCAGTCATCGTAACAGTCTGTGTGCATGTAGTCTTGCATCGTGCAGCCGTCTACCAACAGTGCTGGCACTAACAGGATGACTCATGGAGGGTATCACTGCTCACTGAATGTCTAGAATCATGGCTGTTGGGTCAGTCAGGTACAGCGATAAGGTCCATCCTTGATTATGTCACATGCGCAGTAGAGTGTGAAACTTGAATCATGCACGTCTCATAATGTGAAACCTACCCACCAAGTTTTATTCCTGTTGATTCCTTCTGGATGCAACTATATTTTTTGGCCATGAGCATATATACAGTATATGTGTGTGTGTGTGTGT
>CM067486.1:18562688-18581742 GCA_034552555.1 Semaprochilodus insignis
ATGTGTGTGTGTGTGTGTATATATATATATATATATACATACATACATATACACACACACACACACACACACAATATACATATTCATACTATTTTATGCAGTAACTTTTAGGGGTGTTAAACTCCTCAGATGTTCTGGTTCCTATCACCAGCACTATTAAAAATTCTGTAACATTCTCTACAATGAACCGTGCACCTATTGGATGTCTATTTCACCTGACTATCTGAGAAAATCATGCTTTGTTAAGTACCACTCATGCTGACAGTCTCAGTTGTAAAAAAAAAAAAAAAAAAAACTACATCCTGAAACATGGAGACACCCTTTGCAAATAGTAAATTAAGTCAGCTGAAGGAATGCTCATTGCTGGCACAAGAGTTCAGTTGTGCATGTACACTGGTATAATGTCCATAGAAAGGCTCTGGCAGTAGAAAGGGGTTCGCTGGAGCAGCCACATGCAAGCCCCAAAACATATTATGTTATGCCAAACAGAGACTATTGGAAGCAGTTTTCTGATGTAAAGAATCATGTCTGAACAGGCTTGAAATTAACACCACGGGACGCTATGACATCAGACACAAAAACAGAATCAGCTACCTACAGCAATGTTCCAGCATCTAGCATAAAAGCCAGCCCAGAAAAGTAGAAGCTGTTACTGCAACAAAAATGGACACACTCCCCATTAATATAATTGATTTCAAAAGAAATGCTGGACGGTCTGATGTCAGGAAGCTTCTGGGCTGAGTATAAGCATATCTTCGAAGGTGTGTGCATATTTGTGATGTCCCATGCACAACTTTTCAGAATGTTTGTTCTCTAGTAAGTGTTTTGTGTTTCAAGTTTAAGTATAGACTGCACATGAGAAGTGCTCTCTAATCACAGTTCTTAGAAGGTCATTTCTAAGTTCCAACCAATGGCAGAAGAAAGTCATATCTAATCACTGAAGTCATTCTAGTTTGTTCAAAGGTAACGCCAACAGAAGAATTTATAGTCAACTCCCTATGACTATACTTTAACATGTAAACAGTGTCATTCAGTCAAACATTGCTTCAGAGATTTAGAGCAAAGTATTAAGTGACCAGGACTACAGTTGTTAATCAACAGGTCTAATGTTTATGATTTAATGGAGATTTATAAAGAGCACATACCAATAATTCAAAAACAAACTGGTATCGCTTTTCATATAAAAAAATAACAGTAAGTCTGTAACTAAGCAAGAAAAAAAGTTGTATATACAGAGTTATGCTGACTGAAGTACTTACAGTACATGCATATATACATAGCAGGCTGTATTGTCCCTGTAGTTGTACAAAAACAGACTAAACTGGGCTCTTAAGCCATGCACTTCTTTGATAATCATAACGTCTTTTCTGCTTTATACAAAAATAAGGAGTGGGGTTACTTTAATTAACTGACCAGATCTGGTCATAATGAATCTATGAAACACAAATTTCAGCATTCAGTTTGCAAAAAAAAAAAGAATCTCAGTACATCAAATTGCCTGAAATAAATTTTGCCATTTGTACATTACGACATCGGATCGAAATGTGATATGAGGCGCAGCTAAATTGGCACATTATTACTGCTTGCTTTTCCAGTCATATCTTATTGTGCTATATTTACTGCATTCACTGCAAAACGAGGAATCTTATAAATGGGCTGGATACACCAACCTGAACGAAAACCATGTATGTAAGACATCCTGATTTGCATACGCAAATGGAAACAAATATGCATGAAGTCTGGAGTGCATGAATGCTGACATGAGTGGGCGATGAGTACATAAACCTTGAGAACACAAACATTTAAACAAACACGAACCGAACGCTGTACATAAGTACAGTGCTGTAAATACATACAGAATGTCACTGTGCACAGCTTATGAACTGGGTTTAGTTTACAGTTAGTCACATGTCTCAAAGCATTAACTTACATAACCACTACATGTGAACAGGTAACTAACACCTAAAGATACTTTTAGGAAACTCCTAACTTTTGGAACACGTCTCATCGCTGGCCTGAGGAGAAATGCCTGAGTACCGGCTAGGAGACAGCCTTTTAAGCTTGGCTAGTTGCTGTTCTGCCTCTGAATCTTGCACCCATTGCTTGTTGCTGGGTCTTCACTGTGTCGCTTCATAGGGACTGTTCCTCGCCCTGGGAACATTATAAACAAACAAACAAACAAATATTATGGCAACAATAGTTAAGGTAGCTGACAGGTTACAGCTGTAGTTCCTGTACAAATATGCAAAACATCTGAATTTATTGATTATCATGTGTCATTCCATTTTTATGGCAGCATCCTACAGACTTTTTAAAATTCAAATGCAAATTTAAAAATGCTAATTGAATTGTGTACGGGATTCTGTTTACCATGTGAGCGTGAGGGAATAATCACCTGGAAAAAGTGAATATGGAAAAAACAAACTGCTTGTGACATTTAACTTTTATTGTCTAATGGTCTGACTCACCCAAATTGCATTTCCGCTTTGACATGTTTTAGGTCTGCCGATAATAAAATGTATTGGCAATTTTGTTTGTGATGCTCATTTCCATCAGTGAGCCATTGCTGTGATTCAAACACTGAGGGCAGGAATTTTTAGTCCCGAAAGCGTTCTAAGAGGAACTAAACAAAAAGTCTAAATGTTTGCGGTACTGTCGCAGAGCTATATGCTTATTAACAATACGGAGGTAGGAATAGCTACTGCTAGTGACATTTTAGCACTTGCCAATCAGGTCGAGGATAATTCTGTCCAAAGTGATTTACTGTTTTGTGTGAAAGTGATTCTTTACATTGTACTTTTTAAAACTTGCGTCAAGTGAGTGACTGGCTTTGGGCAGAGGCTCAGAAGACTGTTGAAGGATCTGGATGATGGATATATTTATAAAGAAGATGCTAGGCACAAACAGGGCCACTGAGGGTCAGCAGAGTGTTTCACAACCGCTTTCTTGGAGGAGCACTGCATGGCACATTTGAATGTCAGGCAGTCAGAATTTGGTTTTCTAAAACCAAGATTATACTTAAAAGGTAGCGCGAGTGAATATTTACTACAAGTACTGCAATGGTGATGTTAACAATAAGATTGTGGAGCACCCAAACCGTTAACAACTCCTGACTATTTGTAACAGGTGTGAAAGGTACGGTTAAATACCAATACTTCTAGTTGGTCAAGAATCACGTCTACACAAAATAATGTAAATCACTATATACATATTTGTCTGTGTCTTGGTTGTCAAGTCTTAAAACGCCACTGGCAGTGGTTACTAATATGCTAGTACTGCCAAAGTTCAGATTTCGTCAATTCCTCTTGAAACATGCCCCACACTAAAAAGTTCCTCCCGATGTTCCGCCACAGCTTTAGATTGACAGGAATGCCTTGTTGACTGTGAAAATGCAACAGAGTTGCAAATACATTCCAATTTTGGCAGTGCTGCCATGAGGGAATGCAAATACAAATGGATGATTGCAAATTGCTATTTTGTTTTTAACATCAAGTGATTTTATAGCCATTATAAACAGAAATGCAAACATACATTTTTGCATTTGAATTATGTCTTAATGCACACTCACATTGGAAATATAAATAGACCATTTATATTTATATTGTATATGTTGTCTTGTCTGGCATAAGTATTAAGAACTGCTTGACCCACCTCGCTGTGTCTGCTTTGGCTCTTGTCTATGGGATCCAAGTCTGCCACCTCCTGAGAAACCTTGAAGAGGAGAGACAGATCACTCATACAAACTGAAGAGTACAGACTCTGATCCTTGTCTTTTTCTCTAAAAGGCTATTTGATAAGTGTCTGGGAATCCAGTATTAAGCTGGGCAGTCATTGCTGAGTTTACACAAGATGAAAAAGAGAAATCCACAAATGTTCTCAATAATTCCATGCAATTTCTGTCTGTATTGGATGGGTCCCTCTGTTGAAACGGTTTCTTTATTGCCTTGATGGAATATATTATGATGAAAATACTTGACTGATTTGCAACTGGAATCATACTGGGTTTTCATTTTCTTGAGTAGGCAACATTTATAAAAAGGCTTTACTGTGTTTAATTCCTTCCTCTTCCCCTTTACTACTCATTATGCGCTAGCAGCTCAGCAACAGTCATTTTACATTACACATGCACAGAGCCAACAGTGCCCTCATTAGTCTGATAAAAAGAAAAAAAAACTTTATTTGATGATCTTAGTTCTACATCTGAGTTGATTTTGCGAAAAGGTCTCTAAGGCCTTCCCACATTATATTTTATAATTATATTGTATATAAATAATTTTTTCAAAAGACATGAAAAAAAGAAGTCTTGATATTACAGCTACATTTACTGTCTTGCAACTACTATAATTTGCCTTTTACTGTGGTATGTGGTTAAACAAGAACAACAATTTAGCGCAACAACCATCCTATAAATCAGTCTCTTGTCATACTGTGTGGAAATCCAGCTTCAGTACTCACTTATCTGTGGCTGAGCACTAAAACCAGGTTGTTGGTCACTATGGGAACATGAAAAGTTGCTTCCTGTCAGATCTTCTTGAGGGTTGGCTGGGGTTAAATGCACTGAGAGAGAGAGAGAGAGAGAGAGAAAAAAAAACCTTAATATCAAGCAAGTGAATTAGCCACAAGAAGCTCCTTTCAGCTAAATAGCAAAACGTCTGGCTTGCTCATTCAGACTACATGCCATTCATGCTTCACGAGTACAGGATAAGGAGAGTCAAGAGCAGTAAGTCAGAGTGTCTAAGCAGCTGTGGTGGGAAATTAAAATCAGATTTATTTTTCATTTTTGAAGGTGGCCTGAATTACTGCAACTGAACATTCTAGTAGTCTCCTATTTTATAACTCCTCTGGGTGACATAATTCACCTCCCTGAGTCATCTGTTGCTTCCTCAGAGGAGCTCAGTCATAAGTGGTAAAGGGCCAGCTTTAGTCAGAGAATGAGCAGTGAAAGTACCTGCAGCACTGCTGTCTTGTGTGCTGTCTCCAGGGCCTGCTCCTGCACCATCGCCATTACCGCCGGAGTTAGACGGCACAGTGGCCAGAAGCCCTGAGATACAAGATGGCAAATAAAAATAAAAGACATCAGTACTGGAAAAACAGACAGACATTGTGCCAGGCATCTCTGAGCAACTAGGAGCACTTGTGCTGTGGTCAAGGGAAGGGCATTACATAATGAAGTTTCTTTAATTCTAAAATGCCATTTAATGTCTGAACAGGTCATATGCTCAATTCTTACCAAGACCCCTGTAGCAGGACAGCTGCTGATAGATCTGTTTCATTCGCTCAATGTTTATTCTGCTGGCCTCAGCATGGTTGACCATGGGCTTGGGGTAGTGCACCCCTATGATGCACTTAGCCAGTTTCTGCACTCCCTCTGGTGCATTCCAGGGATCATAAATATATTTGGCAGGAAATCCCCTCAGTATGGGCAAATACCGACTGTACACATAAAAATACACAAAACATTAGGATCTTTCGTTCATCATTAGCTATGGCAAATTAATCAGCGTTAAACATAACTGATCAGAAGTTATCAAATAAACAGAGGTTAGATATCAGATAAGTGGTAATGCTGGGAGAGAGGTGTTACCGTATGTAGTCTCCATTAGGGTCAGTGCGACGGCCAAAACCCACTGGGCAATAGCAGTGGAAGAACTGCTGGAAAAATGAACTGCAGGAGAGCCACATCCAGCTGCCTGCATTTACACTCCAGTCTGCATCCAGCAAGAGCTCCTCAAACACCTGGAATATAAACAAACAAAACTCGTACTCAAAACTCAGATTTTACACTAGATTTAGATTACACTAGACAGTAGATTTGAAACTGAAATACTAACCAGTAAGACAAATACTATTTAAAGTAAAACGATAACTTTCAACTTTGCAACCCCCACCCCCACTTATTCACAATGCATTCTTTCCACCATGTTTGGTATATGCTTTTTAAGAACCATTAGAGAAATAATGTTTGAAGGAACTTTGATGCATTATAAGGGACCCGAGCACCTTTCATTTATTTCATGTCTATTAAACATTTCCATTAGAAACAATTAGAATAAAAAGAGTCCACTCATTTTTGAGTCCAGTCTTTTTTACAGCTTCTATCCTTTTTAGAGACATTTTTTTCATTCTTACATTTTCTGCCTCTCACAATCTTAGACATCTCAAACACATTTGGTAATTTTGAGGTCTGGACTCCAGGGTGTTCTGAGAATACCGGATGTCTCTTTGTTTGATTTGCAAATTCTCTTTTTTGTCCATGTTTTCTGACAGCTATTTGGTTTTTAATGTCAGCTGATTTTCAGATTCAAAGCAAAAGTGAAGCCTGATTTTTTTGTCACTAATAAAAGCATTAAATACTCTTAAATGCCTGAAGGTGACAGTTTAAAAGGTCTTGTAGAAGTTTGTTAGAAGGGCAGTTTCCTCTTTGTCTTTTATTAACGCTTTTTCCTCATAGTATCTTATATTCTGATTTCCCCAGAAATGTCTCCTACAAAGTTGATAAGTTGTACAATATGGGCAATTAGAAAATAATGAAGGGTGGTCTCTGACTTTCGCACAGTACCGTAGTGACACAGGTGAAAAAATTTATAAGGACATTTTATTATAAGTAAATCACCTAATCCCTATGTAATGGTCACTATGTAATTTAGCTCTGTTTACCTTCATGCCCTCCTCCCAACTGATCCACAGGTCTCCTCTGGTGAGGAAGCAGGCAATGGCATGTCGGGCCAGGTGGTGGATCCAGCCCTCCTGCCTCAGCTGGGTCATGATTGCATCAATCCAAGGAAAGCCTGTTCTACCCTCTGCCCACTTAGCCAATGCCTCTGGGTTCCGGTCCCAAGGGATCTGCACACAGATGGGGTTGCCCTCCATTTTGTCAAAGCGTGGGTTGTTGGTGGCAGCTGTGTAGAAAAACTCTCGCCACAGTAGCTGGCCGTAGAGAGACAGTGGAGGAACACTATTCTTCTTCACCTTATATTGACAGAGAAATGGAGAGATGCACAGACATTATCTACTGAAATAATACTGATGGGTCCTTTATTGCCTAGTTTACTAATGCTGATTTATTAGTATGATTTGCCCTATTTTGATGGAATCACCTTTATTGTTTGACCTTTTACAACCCTTCAACCGACAAATTCAACATAGAAATTCCTTCTTCGGCTCACCTTTCTGTAGAGGTCTGTGAGTTTGAAGTAGAAGAGTCTGCAGGAGAGGCAACCAAAGCGAAGGTAAGGGCTCAGGCCTGTGGGGCTGGCCAGTAAGGAATTTGCATTCATCCTGGGACGCTCAAAGTTAGCCACCCATGCCTGGTATAAGATATGAGCAGAAGCTTTACTTTTCACAATTTGTCCTGTCTTAAAACTCTCTGTATCCCGATGTTGAGATAAAGAATCAGAAAGTCCTACTACATTTGGAGCTGAACAGATCAGCAGTTAAAAATGAAATGTTACTTTAAGAGAAAGCTACAATGAAGAATATGCTGTTGTGTCATCCTGTCACAAACTGCATCGAGACATAAACAATTGATATAATGACTCACATGAATCTCTGAATTGTATGTTGTTGCCACACTTTTGAATTTGTTCTTTTGCATTTCTAATGTTCTTATTTGTTGTGAACACCTGACTCTGCAGTTTAAACTACTATCATAAGGAGGAATTTCCCCCAGAACACATATTTGCTTCTTTGTCTATGCAGTTATCCCACTGCAAGACTTCTTATTTACTACTGTTGAGTATGCAGAAATGAATGTTTGACCCTGTTTAATGACCGTATTAAATCTGATTTATATTTATTTATCTGTTTGTTGTATTTCTGAAGTCATAAAAAATACAGCCATTTCTTAGGGAAAGTATGATTTATGAAGGCCATGAAGGCATTACCCAACATCAACATGCTAAAAAGCACAGAACATAATCCACACAAATACAATTCATTATCCAAGAACATAAATCATATAACATTTTTAATTCACCCCAAAACTAAATTTTCTTTCATTACCACTAAACTCATCATTTCTGTTATGTGATGTCTCAGACTGTCCCTGAAATCTAGTGTTATGAAAGTCTAAGCTCCTGCTCACCTTCCTCTCCAAGTGTCTCTCCAGACGAGTCAGGGCCTCAGTTTCTCCTCCTGGCCATACAGAAGATGAGAGCCCCTCTGTCTCAAAGCCTACAACACACCAATCAAGCCATCAGACACTACCTCAAAAGACATAAATACTTGCACATGCTTTTAGAGGAAGGAATACAGGAATAGAGTGGTGGCAGCCTTACCAAGCTCTTCCAGTGAGGGTACACCAAACTTCTCATCGTGGTCATCACTGATAGGTGTGGCACACTTGCCCATAATCTCAGCAGTAATAATTTCTGCTGGTGTTTCCACAGTGTCCATTCTGCTGATGAGAGTCTGGAACCGCTTATAGGTGAGAGGGGACTGCCCTCCATTCAGCTCAATGATCCTAATGACAAAGAGAGACAAAGATAAAGAAAGACAGAAGGTTACTATATATAAAATAGTATAGAACACATTACATGATACGACAATGTTCGATGCAACATAATCATTTGTAGCCAAGGAATGATTTGGCAAAAATTCAATGCACACAAATTTCCACCTACCCCAGATGTAGATCACCAAAGACATGTCTGGTGTCCATATTTTTCTGTGTTAATTTAGTGCTGGAGCCATATGCTAACAAACGCTAACAAATGTCTAATGAACCCCACATTTTTTCACTCAGTTTTTCTCTCAAGCAATCCAGGTCTTTACTCAAGATGCATAAGCTTGCTGATTTGTTTTAGGACAAAGAATGATCTGAACATGAAGAACATTTTGCTATGCTAATGCTAAGTGCAGGGACTTTAGACAACTCATTTAAGACATCTAATTCAGTGTTAATATTCTGTGGATGTTAATACAGAACTGCCACAATCTGCAAACATGGCCAAGCTTCATGCAGAAATCAGCGAGTGAGTCAGGCCATATGGTACTGTATGTGTGCACCCACACACCCACACACACTCTTACTTGTCCAGATCATAGAGTGTGTGGGAGATTCTGACAGTGACCTCCACCCCTGCTTCACTGGCAAGCTTTTTAATGGCTGCGTCCCGCTCCTTCCCAAATGGTTCGGAGTCATACTCGTATGACAGACGGGTTATCTTCCACTCCTGCGGAGAGGAGAATGAGTGAGTCAAATATAAAGCAGAGTCTCTGCTGCCCACACCTCTTTGCAAAGCACCTACTGCTTTTCTCTTACTGACCAAAGCAATCTAGACAATCTCAATGAAATATCCTGAACACGAAATAAATGTAACAAAGGCACTGAACTCTGCCCATATCGTCATCAAATGTTGCAGCTATCATGCCTTATTTATCCGCCAGCAGTGCCTACTTACTTCTGTCTCAATAAGGGCCTTCTAATAGGAACCTTTCTAACAGTACAGCTAAAACATGTTAAGAACAACACATTATGTATGACACCTAATGTGACAAATGTCTCATTTAAATCAAAATGTACCGTCTCATAGTTTCTTTTAGTCGTAATTAAAAATAATATTGTACTGCCTTCTCAGAATGCATGTCTCAAAACGTAACAAAATAAAGTACGTGGTTGGATGTATAACCATCAGTCACCTTGAATATCCTGGGGAAGACATCAGTGGGCTGACCTCTAATGACGAATAGGCGGGAGTTGAGTTTGCGAAGGCTGGCATCCAGGTCCTCTAGACACTGCAGTAAAAACCTATGACACAGAAAAGGAGCAGGACAGCAAAATCAGCGCCTATGGAAAGATTACACTGCAAAAGCCTATATGTGGACCTATGCTTCAGTACTCCACTGTCACAACCACACATAACAGAGGTATCAATGAGACCAGCTGAATAGTAAGACAAATGATTACATATGTCTGCAGGGGTTAACAAAATCAATGTGGTATTTGCCATAACAAGCAATCACCAAGTGCCTTAAGAGTCACAATGTACCTTCATCTAAAGAATAAATCTCAAGAGGTTCATCCAAACAGAGGTTTATTACATTAACCATGGTTACACTAATCATTGTCCTAATCATAAATCCTTAATCATGTTGTGCTAGCAAGCTACAAATGATGATGATTATTATTATTATTATTATTATTATTATTATTATTATTATTATCTTATGTTATTAGGTATATTATCATTATTTACTCTGTTCAGGGATGGATTCACTGAATCAGGTTGTGTCTAGATTGGGTACACGTGCATGAAACCTAAATCTACTAAAACTTTCTGGTATCTGTGAATCTTCACTCAAATACTTCACTGAATGACCTTCATTGTTAGGAAAAGCCTGGAATGATTTTCTTCTAGCTGGACAGAGATATCAGGCACAATTAGACTCATGAGGACTAAATCCTGTCTGAGCTGCAGTTGTACCTCTTCTGGCCTATCAGAGACAGCACAGTGAGACTGGGTCAGCAGGACAGAATCCAGTCCGGTCTGTCTGCAGCCTTTCTACAGACGTCTGATCCACTTCAACCTGGCCCAGCCAGGACACAGTGGCGCAGGGTATACTTATTATGACTGACTGGATAGGAAATGTTATAGCCTCAGGTGTACAAGCGCATATTATGCCAAAGATACTAATTTCTTTAACCTAAAAACACATTTCAAAAACAGACCACTAGTTAATATGGAAAAAGATTTTCAACAATAGCAGCAGGGTCTGTGTGAGAGAAAAAAGAAGATGAGAGTAATCTGGGGCAGATTTTGTAACAAGTCAAAGATGATTCATTAGCCTACACAGAAAAACGCATTTATCAGATTTCCAAAAAGGCTGTTGAAATTACATTTCAATACAAAGCAGCTACACCCACACATTCAAGCAGCTTGAAAGCCTGCAGCCTTATTTCACACGTTAGTTCAATATTTCCATGACATCATGTGAGTACAACTGGATAGTACTTTGCATAGCACACCTTGAAGGCAGTGCTAATGTAATGCTAAGGGACAACTCAGTAATCCAGAGGACACTCTGTCCAGTACATGGGCTCCCCACAGGGCCTCTGAGGGAGCGGTGTCCTTTTGAGCACAGCTGCTTCGTAACAGTGGCTATCAAAGAGGAGCGGCGGCAGCGCCGTTCAGAGGCGGAGGGAAAGTAGGTCAGGGCTGACAGGGGAATGTGGTAACAGCCTCTGCTGACACACTGACCCAGTTCCGTCCACCCTGCACCAGGGCGGGAGACGTAGGGCCACTTGACGTTACATCATCAACGAGCTATGGGAGTGAGTGGCCAAGCCTCCCACGAGGATCTCCCATCATGCAGCCAGACTCTTATTACTACAGGCAGGAACTATTATTAAACAAGAATATACCACTGTAGCAAATCTGACTTGCACATGTACCATTAGATTTCGGAGTGCTAAATCTGGAGTTAATGTAATGTAATTTCACCATAAATTAATTGAATATGATAAGTTGTCATTGATATTATACTTTGTTGTTCAGTCAAGTTTTGGCTTTGGCTGTATTAAAGAACATGCTAAGCTTGAAAATCAAATTTGACTTTATTCACGCTGACTTAGTGTTAGTACATGTCTATCAGCGAAGTTTAAACTGGGGTAGCAGTAGTGGATTAGTAAGATGTACATAATGATTTATTACTCCATTACTGTTACTCTGGACTGTTCAGCCCAGGGCCTTAGGTACTATTCTCTATAATACGTGACAGATAAGACGTTTTGAATAGACTGTAACATTGCATGACACAAGTAGCCTATTTCAAGTCACCATAGAGATCAAAATACATAGACAAAAGCTAGAGGCTCCGGGAACTATTAAGCTAGAGACAAGAAGCAATTTAAAATGCAATTTATAATAAAACTAGCTATCTGCCCTAAGTTTACTTAAGGTAGCAGGTAGCGTTTGGTGGAAGTCAGCTCAGCTAAACTAGTGACGTAAAAAGCTCAGACACAGCTACTACTCTGCACCTTGTTTATGCACCAGTTATTACTCTGCAGCCACATGCTTTGCTCGATTTTGGTGAAAATTCTACTTTAAAGAGGAGCTCCACTGATTTTTTCAGTTAATTTCAGCTGATTTTTTTCTGTTAATTTTGGTTAACCTGTCAGCAAAGTCAGTCAGAGTGGTTTGGTGGAATACTTTGATGGCGACAGGAACCAGATATCCACCTCTGAAAGCTCCCTTCCTTAAACTTGCTGTGGGAATGCTTCCCGATGTCTGAGACTCTGTTTTACATCAGAACTGTGATGGAATTTTTTGTCTAAATTGTGTTTTAATCAATTCCTGGTGGAGGGATACGTGAAAGGTGTTCTAAGGCAAAATAGTCCCCAGAGAAAACATTTTTATTTCCAGATTTATCACTATTTTACCATCATCAGCGTCACATTTAGGTTCAACGGTGTTTTGTGAAGTACATAAAATGGCCACTTTAAAGAAATCAGAGTCTTCACGTTTCTCTGCAAATGAACCATTCACACGAAACCACTCAGAATTATTTAAATATGTTTACATCTCAACCACTGAATTATACAGAAAATTTGAGAAAATCGGTTGAATTTCCCTTTTATTCACCAGTACATCATCTATTACTGTTTTCTCAGGCTAGCATCGCGCTTTTCCAGCCTCTTCTCTGGTTTGGTGTAGGAGAACACGTGCTATGTTGCAAAGGTGCCGAAGGCGGCAAGACCAGTTTACTTACCTCCATCTATTAATCCCAACGTTGGACGAACCTGCAAACCAGGGGTCCAGTATGTAAACGCAGCGCAGAGTGTCCGCCCCCGCTATGGAGTCGCGGAGTGAGGGGTTATCGTGTAGCCGCAGGCCCTTTCTGAACCAGTGGACTGTATTAACCACCATTACTCCCAGATATCGTCCTCCGGTGCAGTAACAGTTAACGTTACTAGGCTTGCTGTAATATCAGCAATATCAGGCAAGACACCTCACCAGCAAGTATCGCGTCAGGTTCAAAGTTCTGAGCAGTGAAGACAAGTGTGCTCGATTAATTTAACCTTGCTCCAGAAAAACTTTTCCCATGTTGACGTTGCTGAAGCTGGCAGCTGGTCTCGGAGCGTTTGTGTGCTGAATCATCCAGACTTCGCATGCACTGCTCACATACGGTGGCTACTTTAATGGACCGAAACCAGGCGTGTTGGTTAAGAAGAATGTTCAGTGAAACTGGGATACACGGCTCACGAGTCCACACTGCACAAAGCCAAATAAGAAACACTGTGAAGAGAAATACCCGAAGCAGCCGAAAGGTGCCTCCTCGCCGTTTCGTTCAAAAACAGAAACGGTTGCTTAGCCAGCTAGCTTGAAGCTCAGCTAGCTAACGAAACGTTTTAGCAGACCGCGCTAAAAAAAACCAGCACGGGTGAAAAAAAAACAAAACAAACAGAGACCCTCGAAATACGACACAAACGCGGTGTTTTTCCTCGGTTCGTCCAGCTGGCCTCAGTCTCTAACCCTCTGTACTCCGTCGTGATCGCTCTCGGTTGCCCTTTTGTGAATGTCAGCGTTAATTCAGCTCGTCACTAGCTCCGCCCACACGACCGACTGGCCCAAGCCGATTGGCTAAAAATGCTCTCATACGTAACGGACAGTCACGTTTTCATGGTGTGGATGTTGTGCTGTCAAAGTACGTCCACAAACAGCGTTAAATAAGGTTTGTTTAGCCGAAAGAGCGCGACTATTCTAATTATATATGATAAAGAAAACATTTAATCTTATTTATTATGACTCTTCATGCGCGAATAGGCAAATAAAAGGAAGCATGTAGACAGGCTTATTTAGGCGTGTTGGTCGGTTCTGCAATCTGATTGGTCAGAGGAGGAATACCCGGATGGGCACATGAACTATAGCGAGAGGTTTGATGGCCGCGCTTCTGCGTGCTCAGACTCACGTTTGTTGGGACAGACGAGATACGTGATGTGTACATATGTAGTCGCCAGTCTCTTCCATAGACTATATTACAAACGCTGATCCTATATAGATTATTGCTGACGTGAACAAAAATGAAAAAAGAAAGAACATTTGGTTTACTTCTGTTAACCTCTGTTTAATAGCCTCGTGAACTGCTCTTTGAACTTTAAGTTACAGAACATATTTCTTACACGTTATGCACTTGTACGTGTAATGTCTTGTACGTGTAATTGTGTTCAGGATTATTTATCTTTCTTCATGTGAATCAAAACACAGATTTTCTCAGAGTTTCTCAGTTATTAGCCCGTTTCAGTTATACATGAACAAGATAGACTCCGTTCCACAGTATATGTATACCCTTATGAATGAATATTCATTAATTTAATTAATATTCATCACTCTTTTATGTGCCTAATCCATAGCCATACTGACCCACACTCCACTATGTGTCTAATACAAAGTCATACTGACCCACACTCTGCTGTGTCTAATCCACAGCCATACTGACTCTCACTACTCTATGTGTCTAATCCACAACCATATTGGCCAACACTCCTCTATGTGTCTAATTCACAGCCATACTGACCTGCACTCCTTTGTGTGTCTAATCCACAGCCATGCTCACATACACTCCTCTAAGTGTCTAATTCACAGTCATACTGACCCTCACTACTCTATGTGTCATTTCTTATCCCTCGTTAATCCATTAGATTTTCATTTATTTTCGACAACACCTAGCAAGCTCTTGACAAGCCCCTAACAACCACTCTGTAAACACCCCGTACACCACAGCAATGTTTTAGCAACTTTTTAGCAACCAACCGCTATACCATAGTGACTGCCTAGCAACATCTTAGCATCCACACAGCAACTCCTTAGTAACCACCCGGTGCATTTTGTCCACCACCTAGCAACATGTTGGCAACTGCCTAGCAATGCATTAGCAACCACCTGGTACACTTTGGCAACTACTTAGCAACATTTTAGCAGTCATGTAAAACATCATAGTAACCACCTGCCAACACTGTAACAACCGTTCTTGAATGGCACTGAATCTAAGAGTCATATATGTCTAAAATCAGAATTCAAAACCCCTCCAAACATCAGAATCCACCTCTGAACCCCATTTTGAATCTTAAAGGGGAACTCCTCCAATATTTCACTGAGATGTAAACAGAGTCATTCAAAGTGGTTTGGCATGGAATGGTCAATTGTAGAGAAACTTACAGACTGTTATGTTGTTACAGTGTAGTCGTTACCGGTGGGAAACAGGGATCTTGATGTCTAGAATGCAAATATAGCTATTGTTTTTGCCATACAAATAATTATATAGTATAAGTATAAAAGTATATAATTTGCCAGCAAACCAGCATGGGTCATCTGAGTTTTTATATAGAATGTTAATATTGAGATTTATTTGGGGACTAATTTTTGCCCTAGAACTCCCTGCATGTGCTCCTCTACCATGAATTTAAATAAATGGACTTAAGTTTTCAAATATCAGTTTAAGGTGAAGCCAAAACGATATCACAAAACTATCAATGTGTCAGACATCAGGCTGCATATACAATATCTAACCATTATGTAAGCATAATGTAATAACTTTATGTGAGGGGAAGTTCAGGGGCATTAAACTCTTGGCACATTTCTTTAGAATGGAGCATATCTTGACAAACAATTCTGCATGTCTTTGATTACATCTCAAACATTTAATTATGTAGATTTTTTTTAAACGTCTCTTTAGTTCCCTTTTAATGAATGTAGTATCCCCCTTTCTATCCTTAAACCAGAGAATGTCCCCATTCTGCCTGGAATGCTAGGTGGTCTTTATGGGAACAGTATGGTAAGTAAATAATGTCTGTAAAATTTAGTAAACATTTAGCTTTCTGTCAGCTGTCCCTCTGAACATTGTGTAATAACTGATCATTTTTGGCCATTACTGTGTTTATTGAAATGTTGTAAGTAGGTTTAGTGAGAGTACATCACTTGTAAAGTAGTCTTATCATCATAGATTATAACTTCTGCTGCTGAATTCTATAGGGTTTCTGAATACCAGGTTAAACACGGAAAATCACTGTTGTATATTCTGTGGTTGTATGCCTGAAATCTATCTACCTATCATCTTTATGATGATAAAAAACAATCAGAGCTAACATATCCACCACAGAGTGTGTGAGTGTGCACATGTGTCTATGGAGTTATGAGCTGGTAAAACCTCCAAGCAAACTGATTTATGCTTGTACCTTGAACAAGCAAGCAAATGCATAAAACATTGAAATATGAAAGTGATGACAGTGAACACTAGGTGGCAGACTACTATCAAAAACTGAAACCATGTTATATAAAGGGTGCAACAAAACAAAGCATGCACAAATTGTGGCTTTGTAGGAGAAAGTCCAATAAACAGGTTAAAGTATAATTTTTTCTTTGTCACAAAAAAGTGCTTGACTGAGTGTAATTCATAAGCGTTCATGTTCCAGTGCCTAATGTGAGCACTATATGATAGAATGCATTGTCTCTGCAGTCAGAAACCATCAATGGGCCCCGTGAGTACCTTGCATATTGAATGGTTTTTAATTCTTTAGACCATCTTCAAATGCTAAACATCTGAATACTTTGTTCTGATCTTCAGTTCAATCTAAAGGACATGAATGACCTTCACAGGCAGTGTAAATGCCTTTGAGCCCACAAGAATCCCCCATTCAGGATAAGCAATACATTATGCATGCCATTCATTATTAATGAGCAAGAGTCTTGTTACCTTGAGCTCCATCTCTGGACAAGACAGGTGTTCATGTGATCCGTGACGTTTCTCTTCAGACATATGCTGCTCTCTGTGGCCTGGTGGATTTAAGCAAGAAATATTTCAGGATAATGTGTAATGATCTGTATTGAGCAAGAACAGGGATTATATTCCTTTCTAAACAAATGTGTTTTCTATGAAAGTATAGGACAAGCCATACATTTCTTTGTGCAGACTGGTTGGTGGGACTCTCAGTTGTAAAAATAAATTTAAGACAAAGTGCTCTCTTTATCTCTCTGAAACTGATTTTTGTCCAGACTCCAGGATTCCAGGCGAACTAAGTCTGCTCAGATGAGAAGCTTTGTAAACATCTTTAAGAGTGGAGATAATGTAACACATAATTCAGGAGCATTTCAAGGAACATCAGTGCACTTGTTCAGCTTTGTACTCATGGATCTGTCAGAGTGCTGGATGTGTGCAACATCATCCAGATGGGCACTCTGTGTTTTTTATTCCACCTGTATTCAGACAAACCCTGTGCCCTGCTCTAGGATTGGCTAACAGACTAATAGTATCATTCCTCCTGCACTAGGATTGGCTAATAATATCCAAGCTTATGCACTAAGATTTGCCAGTTATGTCCTGCTTCCTGCATTACAGTTGGCTAATTATGTTCTGCATTGTGCATTACAATTGGTTAATTGTGTCATGCCTCCTGCGTTAGGATTGGTCAGTAGTATCCAGACCCCTGCACTAGGATTGTCAAAATTATTGGCACCCCTGCATTTAGTAGCCTCCCTTTGCTAACACGATAGCAATACATTGTCTTCTAAAATGCATGTTGTGATTGGAGAATACAAAGAAAGGAATCTGAGACTTGTCCTTAATAAAGAATCTCTCCTGTTCCTCCAAGTCTTCTCCTGTGGACTCCCCGTTTCGGCTCACCACTCAGGTTTTCAATAGGGTTTCGGCCAGGGGACTGGGAGGACTTGTCTCTATTTTTGTGTGGCTTTGGATGCATGTTTTGGCTCATAGTCCTGTGGAGATGCAAACATGAGCCACATTTAGCTTTACAATGAAGGCAGTCTAATTTTCATTTAAAATCCCCTGGAATTTTATGTAGTCTATGGCGCTATGTATACTAACAAAATTCGAATAGCCTGTAAAAACAGCCCCAAAGTATCATAGATCATCCTCCAGGCAGTGGAGGGCATAGGGGTCTTTTTTGCATAATATTCCTTTTGTTTATGCCTAACCCACTTTGAGTGTTTCTTGCCAAAAAGCTTCATTTTTGTCTTATCTGACCATAGAACATAATTCTAGTAGTACATAAAGAACTCCAGGGGTTTAATGAAAGAAAAGGCTTTCTTCTGGCATGACTTCTAAATAGTTTTTTGGCATGGAGGTGGCAACTAATTGTAGTTTTGGTGACCAGAAAATGCTACCATTGTCTGTAAATCTCCTTGGAAATTTTTTGTCTCGCAAACAATCCAGCTCACTGTATGGGCAAAATACACCCACATCTATTTCTAAACATATAAACTACAACTACAGCTGTTATTTTAAAGTTTGTTATTCCTTCCCTAACAGTGAATATGGCTGTAGTTGTTGTGATGGCTGCCACTTGATTAGGTTCACAGGAGAAGCTGAGAGGCATGATATGCCCGATTCTTCCTGCCTGAAGACACTGCAGTATCTTCTTAGCCAGATTTATGAAGATCAGCGCACTTTTTCACATGTTCCCTCATTTCAGTATTCTATAATGTTTCTCATGCTGATCTTTTTGTCACCTCATATTCATACCCGAATGAAGCTGAAAGACATAAATGACCCCCTTTGGAGTTCCTGTATGCCCAGGTGGACTTAAAGTGAAATACAACCCCTATTCTGAGAAAGCTGGGACGCTTTTTTATTAGTATCATTCACTTTTCTAGCCTTTTGTTTCCCCTGTCTCAACTTTATTGAGATTCGTTGCTGCATGAGTTAATAATCTTCATGAAATGGTAAAATGTCTCATTTTCAACATCTAGTATGTGTTCTATGATCAATTGTGAATAAAATATGAGTTGCATATATGGGACATGTTTCAGGTTCATTTTGTAACTAAGAAGTTCTATGTGCCCCATGTGACCCAAGACCCATGTGGTTATGTAAAAACAGTTTTTGTTAAGAGATTTTGTTTTCTTTTTCTGTTCAGTAACACTAAAAATGAATGTTATTAATGGAAAGCTGACTGCTCTGTCCTGGTTAAAGCTTAGAGGTAACTAAGAAATATGTGAAGGGTTTTACTCCTAAACACATTATAGACCATGTTCCAAAAACAATTGATGATGTTGTGAATGAACTTTACAAACACAGGAAATATCAGTGCTTTAAATGATTA
>CM067486.1:18582242-18612270 GCA_034552555.1 Semaprochilodus insignis
CTCTCTCTCTCTCTCTCTCTCTCTCTCTCTCTCTCTCTCTCTCTCTCAGGGATAGATAACCTGTATGAGAGATCTCTGTACATTCGTAAGATCCTCCTGACGGTTCCCAGATCTGTTCTCATCGTCATGCGTTACCTGTTTGCATTTCTCAACCAGTAAGTCTGAACATACATGCACGACCTCACACCTTTCAGGACATTTACACTGAGTTGCCAGTTTATTGCCGTTTTTTTTTTTTTTTTTGTGGTTCACATGTACAAATGTGAACAGCCGCAGCACAAAAACGTGACTTGATGCACCCACAGCAAGCACGCATAATGTGTCTGACATCAGCGTTTGATTTACTAAGCCTGTAGCTAATCGTACAGGCTGTGCATAGGACCGCCTACTAGTTCTTCACGCTTATGAGGTGCAGTGAAGAAGTGGAGCTCTTAACAAGTTTGGTACAAACTCCTCTTGCAATCTCTCCTCTCTTCTGGAGAGGAGAGATTGCAATGTTGTAAATACTTAGTGGCCACTTTATTAGATGCACTTACCTTTTCAGGTCACATTGTATGAGTCTGGAGCTTATGTTTTTCATGTACAATTTGTTTTGAAGTCACCTCATTATTTACTCATCTGTCACTCAGACGTCTTAATGCCAAGAGGTAATAGGTTATAGCTTTGTGAGTTGTGCAGTAGGCCTGATAATTGCACCTGCAGAACTGTGCAGTGGGCCTGCATGTAATATATCTTAAATATCTGCAGTAGGGCTTCATTGTCACCCTGGGCATTCCACATGAATGGGGACCAGAGGACTGTAGGGGTAGGGAGGAAAACTAATTGTAGGGGTGTGGTAATATGTGTTTGTTGTTGGTTTTATGCAAGTTCATGAACTGTGCACAAATGTTATTTATGTATTTGTTTGTTTGTTTATTTAATTATTTAGGACTAGTAAGTAATTTATGAGCTGTGGCTAGTAGTACTTGGAGTCCCAAACAATTTCCATAAGGCAGTTATTTACACTTACTCAGTTATTTGAGCTGTTTACAAAGATTTAAGCTTTGAGTTGTTACATTTTACAACCCTATGTTTATGTCACAACACAGATTGTCAGTTGACTGGGTTTCCGTCTGTTGGGTTGAAGCAAAGTCTTGTAAATAAAAGAAACCAAAAAGGCAATTATTGATACACATCATGGGTTTTACGAAAACAGCTAAAGATTTTGGACTTGAGCTATGACATCTTTAGAAGGCAGGAGTGAGTAGTGTGTGTTTATTCGGTGTTAGTTACGGACACTTTAGATCTTGGCAGACAGCAATGATTGTTTGTTTGTCTGTTTGTTTGCTGTTAGTTAATAACACTTTAAAAGGCAGTGGTGAGTAGTGTTTGTTTATTTGAGCTTTAGCTGTGTTTGTCATCTGTTGTTAGGAAGCAAGCTATCTAATCTGCCAGTTTGGCCACTTCATGCATACAAGAAGCAAAAAAGGAAATTCAGATTTCATCATTGTGACAGTTTGCTGGATACCTAGGATGTTTACTGAATGTAGGCCAGTACCATGTTGATGTCACGGCTGTATTGCCTGATCCTGTGGTAGTCCATTGTCACTGTGTCACAGGAAAGAGGGTGATTGCTAAAGTATTTAGTGCAGCAGATGGGCTACAGTCAGTGATTTAATTGTACTTGCAAAGTGCATCTGTAAGGTGGGTGTACCTGATAAAGTGGCAGCTCAATGTATAAATGTACATACATTACATAAGAAATGGCATCTGCATTGCACTGTACACAGTCACAGAAAGTGCTAATAAAGCAAAATAGTTTCTGAGAATGATTAAGACTCCACAGATTAATGGGTGACACTGAAGTAGAGAGAAATCAAGCCCTGGACTGAAGCCACCTGACTGCCCTGTTCATGCACACACAGCATCTCTGTTTGTCAGTCCAGCTGATGAGCAGGGAGGAGAGGCCCTCACTGTGAAATGCTGATGTAATTTGCCAGGTTTCTGCATAACCAGCATTCACAGAACTAGCTACAAGTGTTAGTCTCATATGAGTACAGTTATACAGTTATTCACATTGACAAATTGACATGTATAGAGAGCCAGCAACTTGTGATGTAGAAGACCACTTCGATAAGCAATTAAAAAAATGAATAAATTAAAACAAATTTAATGCTAAATATTCATTTTTTCCTCATTTAAAAGTTACATTCAGTAGTTCTAGGACAGTTTTGCTTTATGCCATATTCATTTTTTTTTACTTGTACAGACCAACAAAGAAAAAACACTGACAAGGCTCATGGAGTTTATAAAACATACACATTAACACTGATGCATTTCACATCAGAGCTCATTATGGCTATAATTCATCAGGAAAAGTGTCATTTAATATGAAAAATACAGTTTCTGGTGGCGTCTCCCTGTGTGCTGCTAACACTAACTCACAGGGCATTTTATTACTGTGTGTCTAAATAAAGTAAAACCATGAATATTAATAGTATTTTTATTGTTTCATAGCAGCTATGCACATATGTCTGATGACTCATGCAGCACTGTCTCCCTGTGCCTTTAGTATGTGTGCATCATTGTGCTTCTTGCTGTGTGCCTGCAGTCTGTCCCAGTATAGTGACGAGAACATGATGGACCCCTACAACTTGGCCATCTGTTTTGGCCCCACCCTCATGCCCACCCCAGACATCCAGGACCAGGTGTCGTGCCAGGCCCATGTCAATGAGGTCATCAAGACCATCATCATCCACCACGAGACCATCTTCCCTGACGCCAAAGAGCTGGACGGTCCCGTGTATGAGAAATGCATGGCCGGAGGAGACTACTGGTGAGAGACACGTGTTAAGAGACAAGGCTAGTCCGGGGCGGGTACTTGCTGATGTGTTAGCACAGTTCTGTCTGGACAAGTAAGGTAGGATTTGAGCATGGAGTTGCCAGGAGGCAGGGCTTGGGTCATTACTTAAGTAGCACTGACTAAAAATATGTTCTGTTGGAAAGCTTGGAAAGATCTGACTGTGAGCCAAGTAGCTTGATCATATTGTTATATTGTGTTGTATTACTGCAGTCCAGAATTCTCCTCCAAAGCCTCATTTATACTCCCTTTAGGCGTGAAAATGAACATGTCCGTTTAAAGTGATGTCACTGTCACTGCTCGCATATTTCCGTGCATCCTTTCCATTGCCATGGAGGTTGAGAAATACATGCACTAGAGGCAAATCCAGAGTCAAAAGTTTCTGACACTAACAAACATGGTGCCCAGGCAAGTGACGTCCTTTGTGCCGTGTCCATAGACATATGACATATGGCACACATGTCTCGCTTAAACTGTTGACTACACTGCCCTCACGGATTCCAGTGGTGCTGCTCTGTTTGATCAAGACGTGTAAAGTTTCAGAGAATGTGCACAAATATGGAGGAAATAAATGCAGAGTATCCACATCCATATCCACATTTAATTTTCCTATTTCTAAAATTTACCAATTTTAAAATGTACTATTTTAAATAATAGAGTTTTGCATTAAACAATTATTTAAATGTTAGCTTGATAGCTAATACTAACTTAATCTATTGCTTGCTGTAAATGTGCTGTCACATTCTGCACTCCATGAAAACTATACATTAGTGTAATCCGCGTTTCACAGCAGCCATAAAATGCAGTTTCAGACTGATTCTTTATTTGGATGTAAATGTGTATGATTACAAAACCGGAGGCAAACATAGAATTTTGGCTACGTAGGTGTGATAAAAAAAAATAGTCAACAGTATTTCGGACTGTTTCATCTCCACATGGCCATTATTGTGGTGAAGTGTAGATTGTTTGCACATCAGCGGTTCTGACTCCAGTTATTTCACTTTTCATTGTACACTAGTAGCTCGACACACAGTCACAATAAACACACGGAGGGCCAACAGTATTCTTGTTCATCTGATAAAAGAGTTAACGATGGAAAAAAAAAATCTTTCTCTAATTTCCTGGCGTTATTCCCGGCATGCAGTCTGCATGGTTACACATCATCTCCCAATTTTTCTGGTTGAGAGCATCTTCTGGACCGACACCCACCAGACGCATTTTAGCCTTGTGGTCGCTTCCTGCCTGGGTCATATCTTACGACTGTCCTGGCTATTGGGTTGTCATCGTAATCAAAGAAACCAATTATATGGATGTGTAATTTAAAAATGTCCATTTCTATTCCATTCTGTAGAGAGGCTACCCAGGATTCATCTTTAGATTGCTATTTGAATACGTCTGTACAGTAATTATAGCTAGACTGTGCATGAATTGTAATCCTTAGTCCAGCTTTGGGATATTTAACAGATGTTAAATATATCTCAGTGTGGTGAGGTTCTGAGCCAAAGGCCTTGATTAGGGGGCTGCATTTTGAAGGCCAGGTGTGTGTCTGCTTGTCTGTGTGTCTGCGTGTCTGTGGAGGGCTAGAGAGGCCCAGCAGGGTCTGTGCTGGCTCCGGAGTCAGTGTGAGGATAATTAGATGAAATGATGAGGTGTCTGTAGTAAGAGTTTTGGACGGGACAGGGCTCTTTTGTTGTGAATGGTTAAATGTCTGGCTGAATTGGATGAGACAGTCCCGAACAATCATGATGATTACAGTCATTAAGGTGAGGAAAGCTCGCCAACAAAGGGAAGGTAATTCCTCTGTGTGATTCTTAAGGAGGAGCGGGGGAAGAATGAAGAGCTTCTGCCAGCTCCTACAGCTGTGTGTGAGAATCACTTTGTCATCTTAAAGAAACACTCTCCTCCTCTGCTCTCCAAGGAGTTTCATCATCCAGCTATAGCAAATCGCCTGCTCCTCCATACATACACCAACTCTTGTCTCTCTCTGCCTTTCCTCTCTGCCTCTTTCTATCTCTCTCTGTCTCACTCTTTTCTTTCTCTCCCTCTCTCTCTGTCTTTCCCATCTCTTTTTCTGTTTAGTACAAACACAAACCTCTTTTTCATTCTGTCCTTTTCCCACTCTTTCTCTCTCTGTCTCTCTCTCTTTCTCTACCTCTCTCACACTCTTACTCTCTCTCTCTTTCTCTCTCTCTCTCAAACCAGTTATTTAGTTTTTTTATTCTCCTCTTATTCTCTTGTTTTTCTTTCCTTTCTGTCTTTTTTCTTGCATCTTTGCTTCTCTTCCTCTCTTTTTTTCTCTCTTATGCAATTGCAATTCACACAAAAAGTGTTCTTTCTTTTTCTGTCATACATGTGGATAAGCAGAACCTGGGTTCACCGAGCGGTGATCTTTAATTTGATGAGATGCTTTGTGGCTGGTAGTGTTTAGTTGGAAGTGTCACTGTGTCGGTGGTGATCTGTTGGGATGTGAGGGGCATTAGTGCCTGTGTGTGTGCCCACACTGTGTCTCTGACAGCATCCCAATCACCCTGACAGCAGCCTTCAGAATACTAATGATGGCCTCCCTTAAAGAGCACGCAAACAGTAGACAAACAGTAGCTTCCCTCAGTGGAAACTTATACCAGATGACAAAATAATGGATGTTATAATGACCCTAATTTTTTGCTGAAGTCTCAGGCATCTATAATCCTGGTCAGGTGCACATTAGTTGAATAGTTGGCTACCATTGAGCTGCTTTCAGAAGGACACTTGTGTTTGTGATTTTGGGTGCGATATATTTCCTGTTCCTGTGAGATTTTTTTTTTGTGGCCCGAGTCTTACCCAGTGCTGCTGTCTCCTCCACAGTGAGAGTCCATACAGTGAGCATGGAGTGTTGGAAGAAGTGGACCATGATGGAGGAGCAGAGACCCACACAAGTGAAGATGGTGAGTCATTTGAATTTCTAATCACCTGCAGTACCATTCAGTGTTTAGATCGGTACTCTACACTACTCTAACTTTCAAACAATACAATCTAGGAGGACTTAAAAATTGTGCATTTCTAGATGTGTCCGGATGTGTCCAAATGCGTCCAGAGTTAATAAGTATTAGTGAAAAATATTAGAAAGTAGAGTCTTTCTACGGTAGTATGCTTTGATTGCTTGATTTGGAATAAGCTCTCACTTGGGTTGCGTTCCCTAATGTGGTTATCCAATATCTTATACTCATCACATTTCTCAGCATTTGTGGTGACTGAATCAAGTCTCTGTCCAGTCTGAAGTAGAATTCCCCTGACTATGATCCACGTTTCTACTCCAGTCAGCAGGAGAACTTCATTTTATTCATGTCCACGTTCAACTTGGAACCAAAAATCTCTGCAAAGCTCCTTTGAGCGGTAGTACTATATTAAGATTCTGAGAGCATGCTGCTGTGATCATGGGCTGGAAATCACCTCGGTAACTTCAACTCTCCTCTGGAACTCTGTGTGAAGCGTGAACGCTCACGGGTGTAATCAAGCCGACCTACATAGCTGGGTTCATGCTAATGCCTGCCTTCTGTGCTGGGAATTGGCAACAATATATTAAATTTAATATGTTTGGAAAGCTAAAAGCCAGTACTGTTTTTGGTTGAATATATGAATGAATGAATGTACTGGCCTGTGTAACTAATCCTGCTTTTCAGTGCTCGTAATGAAATGACCTGGCAGTAGGGCCATTGAACCCAGGCCAGCTTTGCTTTCATATTCTAATCCTCTAGGAGGAGAGAAACACGGGTCTCGAGAAACCGGGAAACCTGCTCTAGCCTGCCGTGTCCTCACTCAAGCTCAGAATATGTGCCAGTAATTTTTTTTTCTACTTCAGCTGATTGTGTGGTGTTGTGATGTCCCAGGCAAGTTTTTTTTTGCCCTCAGTCCCCATCAGTCCTTTAATAGTCTAATCTGATATTTATATTTTGATTTTAAAGTTTAAAGGTGTAATTTGTAAGAATCTGCCTGTCGAATTTGTACTCTACACAATAGGGGGCAACGTATCACCCAAAAATACACAGGCCCCCTTCTATTTTTACCAGCCTAGAAGAACCATTGCATGTTTAACATCTTCATCCTTTCACTCGCCGAAGACGTCTCCAATGTTGGAGAACAACACCAAATTTAACCCTTTTTTTTTTTGCTTCTGTTTATATATCACTTCTTTGTTTGTGAAATGTAGATTCTTGAAGAGAGTGGGCGGCAGTTGTGTTAATGGTTGTCTGGCGAGAGCTTAAGCCATGGTTGTTGTTACTGATCCTTTCACTGGATATCTGTCCTTAAATGATCTAATCAGTAGCAGAACCTTTAACATGATTAACAAGAGGTTAGAATACGCTGCCGGGACAGAAGTGCTACTTCTTCACCCTCACATGTTGGACTGATTTGGCTTGATGCTGCAGTGACTCACTATCACTACTTGAGCTACAAAGTGGTACTAGAAACAGGACGGGCCAGGGCTAGCTGCTTAGCATGCTAACTTCAGTATAGATCTCTGCAACACAATACATAGACATCTTTGGCATATCATCAAAGTTATTATTTATTCACATTCTGTTGATATTTTTAGTTCATTTTGGAATGCTTTAAACTTCAGGTCCTGTACTGTCATATTTAAGTAACATAAGTTATTTAAGTTATATGCAAGTTTCCACAGTGTGCCAAGCCATGCAGAGCATATGTGGCAATTCATCTGCAGTAAAGATCTGAACAAATCTATTGTTTATGCAATGTCACAAAAAACAGCGAAACCACCATTTAGCTCACATATGTTTAGCCCCAGTTATGTTGAAGTTATAGGGAGTATTTAATCCTGGACTGGTCAATTACATATAGGTAACAGGACAGCCTGTTTAGTTATCAGAGACAAGGAGAGAGATGAAATGGGCATATAAAGAACAACTGTGACTGTTTTAGGCATGTAAGACCAGTGAATGTTGGACCACGGTTGCAAAAAAATTGTAGCCTCAGTCCCCTTCATATTTAGAAATACAAAAAATCATTGTAGGCAAGATGCACTATTTACTTAACAATCTTGCACTCACTCAGTTCATTTTAATATTTGTATTTTAACAGACTGGATCACTTAAACTAGATATAAAAGGGCTTTTTCCCCAAAAATGTAAGATCGTATGTAAGATCATGTGGTTTTGCTTCTATGATCTTTTGGGAAAAAGCCATTTTATATTGAGTTTAATAGTGATCCAGTCTGTTAAAATATGAATGGATTGGCTCTGATCTTTGATCTTTGAGATCGAATTGGGACTTCATTAGTTGCAGGCCATGCCTGGCTGCATCAAAGAATTAGTGTGATGTTGCCTCATTGAAACTGAATCTCCTCACATTTTTTCTTTACGTGGATTCAACTTTGTGGAAAGCCTTCAGGTCTATGATTCTTACAAAAGAACATTAGATGCAAAAACAAAGCACTGTGCCAGCCGAGGTGCTGCATGCAAACAGCCTTTTTTGAAGATATATAATAAATGTATAAAACAAACCGAGAGTCCCATGGTAGTGAACATCTGGATCTATCGTCAGTATAACTCAACAGAGGAAAAAAGTCAGTCAGAGCAATAAGCTGCGCATAGTCCTACTAAAGCAGCCATGCCCCTTGTCTCTTGCTCTACAGCTGAACTCTCAGCTCATATTCTCCTCATTTGTGTGAACAGAAGGAAGTCATCTTTTGCACTGTTTTTCTTAAAGGCTTCCCAAACAGATCATGCGTGATTATTCTTAGGTTGTTTAAGCCATGATTTTATAATGAGTTCAAGAAGGTGATTGAATTTCCCAGACTGCCACACTAATGCGTGACAGACTTTACCAAGAGGAAGCCTGCATAATCACTGTTTCAGATATCACTGAAAACCACATGTCTTTGAAGTGGTAACTTTACAGAAGGAAGAAACATTCCTGACTTCCGTTGTTGTAATGTAAAGAGCTGGCAAAAGTCATTTCATTTCTGTCAAAACAAAGACTTTTTATCTGTTATCTTCCAATAAAAACATAATCCATATCTGTGACCACCTCATGATTGATAGCTTGAGCTAAACCAGAGTCCACATGGGAACTCTGTCCACTCAGCGGTCATCTTAGCAGTTTTCCTGGAAAATGATTTCCGGTCATACAAGATTAAAAATGAGGAGAGACCTAAAAACCTGAAGCCAGTTAACATTTCAAAACACATATTTAAAAATCACTATATATGTAAAATCTATACATTTTTAAATTGCTCTTTTGTTTGTTGGTTTGTTTGTTTTTTAGCTTATTTTGGTCACTGTTGCATGCACACATATCTCCACAACAAAGGGGAGTTTTTCTTGCTTGAACCTGCAACCTTGGCTCTGGTTATTGAAGGGTGGCCCATTGTGAGCTTTCTCATGCATTTTTAACTAGCGAACAATCTTGGTTAGTTTATGGTCCGGTAGCAGGAGAGAGGTGACCAGCCATTTCTTATGGGACCTAGTGATATAAAGCAGTGATTTAGCAATAATCAGCTGAACTTGGACAAAGAAACAATAGTGGTCCAAGGTCCCCCCAACTCAGCTCTCTGAACGTTTGCATCCTACCAGCATTATGTTTCTATTCCCTGTAGTATCCACACAAGAAAGTGGGCTTGCGGCGGCTCTGGTCAAATGACACATTTTAATGATTTCTGTTTTCTGAGAATTTGTTTATATGTAATATATGGAGAGCACACTCCTGCATATTTAATGCAGTTACTGCACAGTTATGGCAGTTCTTTATTTTCCAATATGTAAAAAGTATGCATTCAAAACATGTTTTTTTTAAAGCATCATAAATCATGTTTAGGTTTGTTCCCTGTAAAAGATGTGTTACCTTATTATCACTTACATAGGGATGTTAAGACTTTAGCTAAAACCACAGGCCTCTGTATGTGGAAATTTATAGAAAGTTCACACTAACAGCATCCATGAGGGGCACCAGTGTCCATTCCCAATGCCCTGCCCTAATCATTTAATTAGTCTAATTAGTGTTTCTTCAGACACTGCCAAAGTGATAGATCTTTTTTTCCACGACAGCTGAAACAGAACCCAAAGTTTATTTGCCCCTGGTTTGTTCTAATGACACACCATACAAGCCTGTCATTCACAGCCATCGATCATCATCAGCTCCTCAAGCAGCATTTCTACATGCAGAAGATTAGTTTCTAAGAAGAATATGCAGTTCTTCCTCCATTCAGACCTCATGAATCAACTGTATTCATTCAAGGCCATTAGAGCTTACACATACACCTGATTAGCCACACGTATTCCAGATTTTCCATCAGCCACCACAGATGCAGGCTATCATTTACACGCTGCCATTCATCACTCAGCTCCACAAGTGATGAATGGCAATCTCAGCTGCCTTCATTTTACTCCAAATATGTCTGTCCTGGTGGGATGTTTGGAGGGCGAGGGGGTTACTGAGTGGGGTACTCATAGCTCATCAACCGACTTCTTTGCCTTTGGACAAAACTTCCTTGGGTTCTCTCTCAATTATGGGCAAACTCTTAACAGTGTAACAGTCTGCCTTTTGTAATAAGACACTGGGGTCAGATTACTGACTGCTAATCATTCGGCTCAAGAGAATGTGTGAGTTTTTCACTTCAGGCTTGTAGTCTTTCTAGAAACTTTACCCATCAGACAGTTACGGTTGACTGTACACGCACACCTCAGATCCTGAGAGTGCATATGCTTCTCCACATCACAGTCTGGCTCCATGCTTTTGTCCTGGTCCTGAGAGAGCTAGTTACTCCGTTTGTGGTCAGTATGTCTGAGACAAGTTGTGTAACTCTGCTTGCTAGTCATTCTCTGAGTATTCTGCTGTTTGAACAGCAATCCATTTTAGGAGATGTGAACCCCCGCAGTGCAGTCAGAGCCATTTGCTCAACGGGTGAAGTGGAATGTGCAGAGAGGGCTATTAGAGAGCAAAACACACTTGAAGAAGGGGGAAAAAGGAATCTCAGCATCTTGCTGTAGAGGCGAGAGTGAGGAAAAGAGATGGGCATATGCAGGAGAAAGACAAAAAATGAATGCAGCATGTCTAGCTGCAAAACAGGAAAACCAAACTGTGCATTTTTGCTTTAGTTTCATTTTAAAGCACTTTTTGTTGAACTTTCATGTTAAAAAATAAGAGTTAAATAGTCTTTTAGTGATGCACCTATCCCATGCCAAATATTGGCACTGACCTTTTTAAACCGACCAACTACCAGCAAGGCATGAACGATCCACTATCGATACTGCTTCTTAGACAAGAATCGCTCAACAATGAAAGAGTCTGAAATCTGCAGGCAGATTTGCTTGTTTAAGGAGATAAAACGTGTTGTGTTAGAAATGCAAACTATACTATATGTCTAAATAAAATGTGATGTCAACGTGATGGCATGTCAGAATGAAATTAGCATTTCTGATTTTCCTGTGCTTCACACCAGCAAGTTACTATGTTACACATATTTTATCAGTATAATGGAGGGAAAAACAGTCAAAAAATGTTTTGGGTGATTGTAATATATAAAGGTGATAATTATACTCACAATTGCTTAAAATGCTTGCAGTGGTCAGTCACAATTCAGAGCCCTAAATTAAATTAGAACAGCGAGAGGCAATATAAATAATCTTCAGGTGTGTCTTTTTTTTTATAAACCTTTAATTACAAAAAAAAACCCAAATAAAAAATAATAACAATTAATAATTAAAATAATAAAAATGTTGAATGCATATAATACAGAGCATGCATATAAAATAGTGTAATAGTAGAAATGTTATAAGGAGGGCTCTAAAATGATCTGGGAAAATGGGTTTTAAAACTTAACTGACAAATGACTAATATGCTGTAAAAAGTTAATACACATGTATATTTTATAAAGTACAGTAACTGCACACAATGCATGCCCTGTTTAAAGCTCAGTGTCTGTGTGAGCCAGAAAAAAAGTCAGAGCTGTGTGTCTAGGTCACTAGCAAACCCATATGGCTGTGTGTGGTAAACTGAAGCCAGTGTTGGGTGCAGTGGAGCAGGGACTACACATTATCTCTGGCAGAAGTGCCATGCCCTGGGCTTTTCAGGACTTTTATTTCAATTGGATTATTTTATGGTAATTAGATTGTTAATCTTCTTTCTGCTTGGAAATGAAACCACTGAGTTAAACAACCAAAGTTATGGGCCAGTTATGTGGAAGAATCAGAAATCTGTATAAATAAATAAATAAATAAATAAATAAATACAAAGTTCATAAAACTGTAGTTTCACAGATCTACTGGTCTGCTATTAATTTCTGACTTGTCTGTCAGAATTTTCTAGGTAAATGTACCCAACCCTTATGACTGTTAGCCAGTGAATCATATAGTGGTTCTATTTGTGATCCTGCAAGGGTGGATGACAGTAAATGTGAGCAAACATAGGTGTAAAAAATGAGGGGAGAATTTAGTGATAAGGATGATAAGGATTTTTGTTTTTATCGACTAACAGTTCAAATCCACTGTTCAAATCCACTGCATCCAATTATTATAAAATTCTTACACAAAGTAAACGGCAGCTGGTATTTTTAAATGAAGCCAAAAATAGGGGGAAAATAATAGAATGGAGATCAGGATTTGTTCTACTGGTCAAAAGTTTTAGGCCTGAGAGAATTCTATGTACAATGTGAAATTAAATTCTGTATGAAAAGCAATTTAATTAGTTATTAAGTGTTTATTTGCTCAGTAAACACATATAAACGGATTACAATAAGTGTTCATAGTGTATGTGTGTCAGTATGGTTGTTTAACCCTTTCCAGACCTCTCCAAGTGGCAGCATAATATTAATTATAGTTACCATGCAGCACATGGTTTGACTAATCAGTACTTTGTGTTGAATCATTATATTGACACATCCATCAGATAGCTGAGGGGGTTTCCACTAGAAATCTAGAACCAAACTTTGTTTATTTGCATTTACTATAATGTTATGTGGTGTATTTATTGCCAGGTTAAATAATTTTTTATTAATTTCTCAGTAGCTGCTGATATGTATATATAAGCATAAATTTAAGACTGGAAACCGTAAAGTAAGGTCTTTGGGAACGTTCTATACACTCCACTGCATTATGTCTTTGTTTTGTGTGCTTAGCGTTAGTGGTTGTTCCTCACTGTGTGCAAGCTCACGCTGAGCAGTGTATTGGGCCTCCACCTGCAGGGCTGCCTCTGGCAGTGTGTACTCCATCCAGCACTCTGACGGCACTATGCTGTGTGGAGAGGTCAGCTGAGGACACTCAGTGAGTGAGCGTTTCCATCAGACTAAGGTCCAGTTAAAGATGCAGAGAGAAGAGACAGGCGGGAACATGCAACTGTATTGATCTGCCCTCTGTTACTGTTATTAACCGAGTGCCTGGCCTCAGACAAGGCCTTTTAATCGAGAAGGAGCAAATTCCTGCTCATCATGTTTCATCGACTGTGCAATCCTGTGGTGGGGCCAAAGAGAAAGAGATGCCCTTCTGTTAATTCTCATCAAGGCCATATCAACCCATTGGGCTTTCGAGTCTGCAGCCCATGGGGCTTCACAAGCCCGTTTGCAAATGAAACCAATAGTAAAAACAATGAAACATAAATCTTTCAATGGAGATTTGCTTTTCTGGATTATGCATAGTGTCATGGAGAAGTTTATCTTCTCACTGCATCTAACGTCACTTTTATGACTTGCAGAGGTGGCGCTACATTAAATGTATGTTTACTTACATAACTTTTTAAAGGTATTGTGCTTGTGCAAGTTGTTTTAAGATGGGGTACTTCATAATCTTACTCAAGTCTATTTGTAAGGATAATACAAATTTTTACTCCATTACATTTATCTACATTCTCCCCTTTTCTTCTTTGTCCTGATGGGTGTCTTTGTTGTCCATTAGTTGCCCCTACACCTTATGCCAATCAGATGCAGCCAATCACATACATGCAGTGAACTAGCAGACGGGTCGTACCCTGCAGTATTGGTTCCTACTTTGGTCGCAGATAACTAAAATTAACAGCGTCTTGATGTCACTCCTGCATGATATTCTGGAACAAATATTAGCTATTATCGTCTTTGTAATGCTATGGCTCATCTAAAACGGAGCACAAGTTTGAGATTGTTTTGAATGTTCTCATTCTTGATGAGTCATTTCTTTGGAGGAAAAAAAATCACATTTTCAAAGTATGCAGAAATAATAATAACTACTACTATTAATAATGAACATAATAATAATTATGATAATCATGTAGTCACAAAGTTTAAGTAAACTTGTGTATTTCACAGACGTCCGTCTTTGGGATCTGTTTCTGGCGTGATGTATGAATCTGGTTGTAAGGGTGTGCGGTGTGTAGGTAGCAGCAGCAGTGCAGTTGGTGCCCAGGGACCCCCTGTCTGACTTAATGGGGTTTGGGAGATAAAGGAGCAGCAGCTATTTTTAGCCCTGCTTTTCTCTTGCCCAGCCCTTATTGGCTGTGTCGCTTCACTGCTGTGTACCTAAGACTGCCTGCTTTTTTTTTTGTTTGTTTTAGCGTTTCAGGCTTGCTGCTTTGTTTAAAGAGTAAAGCATGATTCATATTTTTCCTTTGAAGTAACTTTATGTTCTACATTTTGATACGAAAGTAACTGCGTGCTGAGTCGTATAAAGCAACAAATGGTTTGATATTCCTCCGTTCCTCTTTGGAGACGTGCTGTATTGGGTTTGAGCGTGGTCTCGGAGAGCTCCTGATCGCAGCCGGGACACGATGCTAATGTGACAGCTCAGGATGGGAACAGCCAGTGCTGCCAGGACTGCTGCTACTTTACATGCATCGAAGCCCTCAGTCGCTCTAATGAGTCCTTACATAAAGAGGGTCACCGCAGCAAAGGCAGGAACTAGGGCCAGTTACAGAACTCAGTAAAATCACAGCATTCAAACACTGATTGCTAACAATACATAATCCACAGCCCACGTTCTACACCGAGCCGGCACAGCTCCTGTGTGGAGTGGCATGAACTGTATGGATTTATTTCACGTGGGTCCTATAAATATCCCCTCCAGTGCCTGGACGGCTTTGTCTGTTGCCCCTTCAGGGATTATGTGTGGTTTGTTGCCACCGCTAAAATCGGTGGATGCGCTCATGCATGCAAACCGATTGATTCTGCCCGGGATCAATCTAAGTGGCAAATTCTAAGTTGCTAATGTTTCAGAGCACTGGCTCTTACGCTAAAGTTTGTTTTTCCTTTAAAAGCATAATCACTAGTGCTTTATTTGGATGGTCCACTGTAGGTGCTTAACTTGTCTTTAAATGAAATGTAACATGGTGTCTATTAACAACTCTTTTTCCATCTCTAAATAGAACATTGACTCTTCTCTTCAACACCACCTAGAACATAACCCTAATCCTAACCCTAAATGTGCTTGTAATCCTAATGCTGAGAATCATCTGAGCTTCATCAGATAGTTTACCTTCTTGAATCTTTGGCTTTTTATTCAGTTAATAACCTTAAGTTATTAAGTTGTCTGTATGACTTTTTTGAATAAAAGATGATATTATGTGTAAACAGTGCTTGAATTTCACCCCCAATCCATGCATTCCATGTATAAAACAAAAAAAATGTTTTGTGATATTATGAAATCTACATTTATACATTTCTGCCTGTTCATTATAGAAGTTATAGAACAGGGGTAATTTACATACATCATTCCCTAACAACCTGTTCACTTCTAAAACATAAGGTTTATAATGGTCATTTACAAATGAATTACTAACTGCTTTTGGTACACAAACCACAAAAAGGACCATATTAGACTTACTGTTCAATAGTTATGCGGTTATGAGTGGAGAATTGACTAAGCTCTACGGTTGGTCTCTCCTGTGCAGAGGGTGAACCCATTGAAGCAATTGCCAAGTTTGACTACGTTGGCCGCTCTGCTCGTGAGCTGTCCTTCAAGAAGGGGGCGTCTCTGCTGCTGTACCAGCGTGCCTCAGAAGACTGGTGGGAGGGCAGACACAACGGCATTGATGGCCTGGTGCCTCACCAGTACATCGTCGTGCAGGACATGTGAGTATGATCTTCAGAAGATACCGCTCGATTCACGTATAGTTAAAATGCTTTCACATTTAACACAGGGGATTAAGCTGATTACTGCTTCTACCTAGAGGACGAGTGCCTAAACCCAAGTCTGAAAGGTGTGCTTTCCCTCACACTGCTTCACACAAGTTTTTATATTATTAGACACAAGAGTTACGCATCACTATGCTGTATCGTCAGTATCATGTTTTCAGAAACTCTTACTAGATCTAGAAATTAAACACTTGTCGCAGGCTTGACCTGAGTAGCCAGAAGCTAGAATTTCATATTTAAAGCATTTCAGTATCTGAAATAGTTTTTCTTTGTGTTCCAAGGGTCATGAAAATTTGCAGACTTCAAGCTTGTTCGTTGGATCAAACCAGTATACAAAACTCGATATTAGCTCATCACCAGAGGCCTCTCTATGTACTTGATCAACGTTGTCTCTGTGAATGTCGTAGCTGTTGATGCCTGTATTACAATATACTGTGATCAGGCAGGTATTCCTTAAAGAACCCAGGCGAACTTCTTGCTTGAAGTTTCTTTGTAGAGCTTGAAATATTTGTACCACATCACACCTGATGTGACTCGACTGCTCATGTCTGGGTCGGTTGGGTGCAGATGTCATTTCTCAAATACCATCTCAGGCTCGGGTCAAATTCAGATTTCATGTTTGGGTTCTTGCAGATTTTACCCTGCATTTCCTCTTGTTTTAGTTTTCCCTCTTCACTTTTTTACTTTATTATTATTAGTCTGGAAACACAGGAGTCACATAGTCAGCACCAAGGTCCATAAGGCCCACACAGACAAAGAAATGGGACACAAACAGTGAATTAATTAAAGAAAGCGTGTTTTAGTGCAAGCAAAAGAACATGTGTTTGGCATAAAAATATTTTGTATGCTAAGTGTTAAGTGTATACCCTATGTAATATGTTCAGTGTGCAGAACTGTAGTTTTGGTATTAAACAGGTGAAGTCTAATATTCCACTACATCAGCATAGTACTGCGTGCAAACAGTGCAATATAGAAAGATTATCCCTTAAAAAGGTTTGATATGATGATCTAAATCATTATTTCACAAAAGCATTTGCTAAAGCAGAATGTAAACTAAAATGTGTGCAGCTGATAATTTATTGTAATGTATTAGTATGTTTTATTTGTCCACACTCTAATGAAGGCTGTTATTGTCTCTACACGGATAACTGGAACTATGCTGTCAGATTGTATACATCACTTTGGGTGATGAGCCTGTTCAGGTCAGTTAAGGACACTAGTCTGTTAAACTCTGGTCATATTCACACTCATGGTGATGTGGTTGGTTGAGGTCCTCACAGATTTTTGTGGGGCTCTTGACTCTTGCCACAGTGCTGCGTGTAGGGTTAAGTCGGGTCAGGTTTGGTCTTGATCTGTATTCAGGGTCAGCCCAAAATGACAGGCACAATTTAAGCTCTACTTTTTGGCTCTATATTTCCAATATGTTATTGGCTCTGATACCAGACGACGGCAGTTCAGAGCTTGCCAGGTTCAAGGAGAAACAGACTGTTGGCGAGTGACGTTAGCCCATCAGTTACACTCTTCCATGGGATTACTCAGAGCTTTGTCTCCTGTTGGCTGTCCTCTCCGGTTTTGCAGCAACGGGGGAGGTGCTCCTTCATTACATCACTGCAGTTCACCCCTCTCTGAAATCTTCCTTAAACAAATCCTGTGGCTGTGACAACTGCTGCCCAGGCAACCTTAGGCGCATAATCAACAAATCAGATCTGTTGCTGAGGGGGCAAATCTAATGGACCCAGGCAAAGGGTTGAGAGACGCCAGATCCAGAAAAAAGGCCAGCCCATCAGTTTTATGTGTATCAATAATTCATTGCGTGGCTCTCTGCTGATGTGCGTTCTTAGATGCATCTGATACCAGCTGCATATAGATCTCACATGATACCACAAGGCACTGCTGAAATGAACAATTTTATTGGACATCTGACTGAGATAATGTGTGTTGTGGGCCTGCTGTAGATCTACTCTAGTTTTATTTCATTTATTAGATTTTATTAGAATTATGGAATTATGATTTAACATAGAATTATGATTTAATATAGTGAAATGTGCTCATGTTCATATGATCACTGTCCACAGTCAATAGACCAGTGGTCCAGATTGCTTCAAAATTACCTATATAAATATAATGCTATGCAGCACATGTCATTGGTAGGAGACACCAAAGTGGCTAAACAGGGTTTTGATTGTTACTTGTTTTTTTGTCTCAGGGATGACACATTCTCGGACACTCTGAGTCAGAAAGCTGACAGTGAGGCCAGCAGTGGACATGGAGGGGAGGACAAGTGCTCCAGCAGAGATTTGGGATCCCCTACAGATAGACTACCTGACGCTTACATCAGCAGGTGAGACAGTATTACCTATTCTAACAGCCGTGCACTGTTCAGACGTATTCAAATCAACTCAGTCGTTCTACCAGAGTGGCATAATATTGTTTTCTATGCCAAGCATCAGCTAGTGGGGTATAAATCCCCCTTAGTGTTGAGCTATGGAGCAATGGAACTGCATTCTCTGGAGTGATGGAGTTCCATCCAGTACATTTGGAATGAGTGGGAGTGGTGTTGTGTGAGCCAGACCTAATTGTTCAACATCAGTATCTGACTTCACTAATGCTCTTTGGCTAAATGCAATCAATTTCACCATCTAGTATAAAGGCTTCACAGTAGAGTAGAGGCTGTTACTGTAAACTCTCTATTAATACCCTTAAAAGTATGTAAGTCTAAAGGTACAATTAGCATAGTAGTGGATGATAAAGTGTGTTATATTTGGCAAGGAAAAGCAGAAAAATCTAGTAGTCTGTAAGATTTGTAACAGGTATAAACCTAAAGGTCTAAATGAAAATATAAGGACTGAAAAGTATATATTTTTCCTGTTGGAGTAACATTACAGGTATCCAATTTCAGTAATACTTCAATAAAAAAACAGATGCTCCAAAATAATACTTGTATAATAATAATGTACAGTAACAAGGTGCAATATTTGTATATTTTACCTGTCCCCGTAAATCTTACAGTTCACTACTAACATTACTGCCAAGCACAGTGGAAATACACTTGAATAGGAATTCTGTGTACGTCTCAGCACCACTAGAACTCCATTTTGTGCAGTGGGCTAATTGCAGTCAGGCCGAGGTCTCAGAATGAATGACGCGCTGAGTAGAAGTTCTGTTTATAGGCTGGTGCACATCACAACATACAAACTCACACCACTGCATTGTTTTGGCCAGACAACACCCTCAGTCTAATATGCAAACACAAAAGACAGTGGTGGCCCAGGTTGTGCTCTTGTCTCATCTCCATCATCTATTTCCCTTACTTTCACCATTACTACCTACATTATTGATCAATCTGTCATGGTGTGTCAGAAATCTAGCATAAAGAGAGGGAGTCCTATGGAAAACAAACTTAATGCTTAAGTTAGTGCTTTATTCTTTCTGTGCATGGGGCTTGGATGTGGAAATGAATGCATTCCATTCATAAGCACATATTCACCAAGTCATTTACATAAGTAATGCACTTGTTATCTTATCAGTGTTTATTGTGTTAAATTATTAGGATTAGCAGTCTCTCTCTCTATCTTTCTCTCTCTCTCTCCCCCTCCTGCAGCAATGTCTCCTCACTTCTAAATCATTCATTGCATTTGTCTTTATTTAGACTTACTCCTCCTTCACTGAGTACAGTTAAGCAGATGCTTCCTTCAGGAAAGGAGAGTGTAGTTTTGTAATGACAGATATCCTCATCTAAATCTGTTTTGAGCAGTTCCTGGTAAGAGAGAAGAGTGTCATTGTTGGACTTAGCATAGTAAATACATGTCATTCAGGTTGCTTTAGGGCCCTTTGGTTGAACGACTGGAGCAGCAGCAGTGTAATATAAGCATCATTTCCCTGAACGTTTTTTATGACTTGCCACATAGTCCATGCTTGTTTGTCCTGCTTTCACATTTGAATTTGAGTGGTACTGTTTCTTGAAAATGGTGCCTCAATGTACTGCAGGGGTGTTTTGCCACAGTGTAGAGCACACTCTGCTGGTCAGAATAGTGCACTACACATTTGTGACCTCAAGCGTTAATTGAGAATCTGCTTCTTTGTCATGACTCCTTTAATACAGTAAGTAGTTACTGCAAATACATTAAAGCTTGTTTTAGATCAATATCAAATCCGCTTCAGCCACCAATCGCTATGAACCCCTGAAGTTACGCTGAACATAGAATATGGACGTTTTTCTTGCATTTACCTTTTGCCCTGATTTTTGTGGTTTTGTGTACCAAAGGCAGTCATAGTTACTTTTTACATGACCACTTCTCTCTATCACCTACAATTAATTGGACTGCTTTTGTTACTGTGCCATTAAGGTTGTTCTGTTTTGTGCCTTATTTAAAAAGCATTACAGATTTAAACACTGAACTGCTGTATGCTTAATATGCAGATATATGTAAGCACATAGTTTTTCCGTGATATCACAGAAACAGTGGGGGGAAAATATATATGAGGCCAAATTTCCGTATATGTACTATATAAGTGAAGAGTACAGTTTGAAAGTTTATTAATGATATGGACCCTTTAAATACCAACCAGTATTTATATTACCATATAATATATAGCAGATTAAGCTGTTAAGCAATTTGGCTATGAAAATAAACGTTGTCACCTCGACTAAAAGTTTCTGATTGAACTCATTATTGTCAGTCATGCTCTGTCAGAATGACTACGAAAACACAACTGGTGCTCATTATCTGTGAATTAAGTTGAGACCCACTGAGTGTCAGATTAAGCAGTAATGATAGTAAGGCTCTTCTCATTATTTGACATAATGAATCACTTACAGTTTTGCAAGGATGCAGAGGGGCACTTCAACTGATTGCATTTCTCAGCCGAAACATCATTTCCAACATGAGAGGAAGCATTTGAATGCAACATTAGGCAACTTGCTATGTGTATAACATAATGACATTCTGTTACCGTGGTTGTAATGTAATGCACTTGCAGCAACTAATTATTATTGTTTTGCTGTACTATGTAAATGTAATTATGCAAATAAATTAATAGCACAGTTACTTAATGAAGTTGAATAGCGCATTGTAATAAGGTTTGCGTTCTGTATTGAAATGTTCAAAATCTGGACTTTCCAAAATATAACAAAGTAAAATATCTAAAAGTGTTTTTTTAAATGTAACACTTTTTTTCCAAATATTCCAATAATAATTGCATTTTCTAAATTCATAATACCTCTTAACTTCTTAAGAAAACTTAGCAAAAGTGATGTCAAGTAAACAGAGTCTGTACTTGCAAAATAATTTCTCTGCTGCTTTCAAAGCATCACACGTAAAATAAAAATAATATTAAATTAGTTGTGGTTTTCTACTGTAAAGTTGGCCTTTCCTCCATAGCCACTTAATCGATTACAAGTCTTTGTACTGCACAGTAACGTATGATTATGGATGGGTCGGTTCAGTGGTGTCTCTACAATGATATTCTCCCCTCTACCCCTCAGCCGTCACCGGAAGAGGAGTGATCCCCCGACCCGAAGACCCCCAGCGCGACCCAGTGACGCCCATTGCATGGTCCATCCCTCCCAGAGTCACGGTAGCCATGGCAACCACAGCAGCCATGGTAGCCACGGTAGCCATGGTAACCCAGACCGAGGTTCCCCCGTTCTGGGTCACTACAGTCCACGGGAGCTGCTGCGGGGTCGGGCCCCCGTGCCCATGGACAGTCCTGAGAGACGCAGGCGCATGGGCCATGGCAGCCTGACCAACATCAGCCGTCACGAGTCCCTGAAGAAGCTGGAGAGCCCTCCCATCCGCCGGTCCACCTCCTCGGGCCAGTACACGGGCTTCTCCGAGCCACACGGCAAGGGCCTTGACCCTGAGAGCATCGCACAGGTCAGCGGGAGGCGAGCGACGACGCCACTCACACCATGCGCTGCAGGCCCTGCCCTGTAACATAGTCAGTGACTGCCTCCTGTTACTAATGATTCACTGCTCTAATACAGACACACAAACATACGCTTCCCACATATCTGGTACTGTGCAAAAGCTTTAGGGACCTGAGAAAACTTTCTCAGGGCTGAAAGCATTTATATCCTCTGAAATAGCACTTATATTGGAACAAAAATTAAGTCACATTAATACAAGAAGTGTCTATGTTAACACATGTGAATGTGTTTGTTTAACCATTTCCAGCTCTCTGTAAAACTATAGCTATCGTTCAGTATCTAATTTGGATGACCAGTGCTTTAGGTATGCTGCTGATGAAACTGAACAAATCCACGGCTGAATCCTAAATGGCTCCCTATTCTCTGTAAATTGCCATACATAGGTTATTAAACTATGGCTTTCTACTCCCAGACAGTGCATAATAAGTGTACTAGAAAGAAAGGCTGCATTTATGTTCTGCCAAACAACTAATCTAACATCTGGTGCACTATTGAATGTAACCATAGTTTCATCACCTGTGTAGTGCACTTTATAGAGAATGGGGGGCCATTTGAAAGTTAACCCAGGTGGACACGTTCGGGATCGAACTGTTGTTCTAACCAGCTCAGGAAATCTACCTTTTTGAAAACCAACACTTGCTTTTTTGATGTATTAAATAAATGCACTAATTTTATACACTTATTGCTAAAATAAAATATTATTAAACTATTTGCTTAGGTGCCTAAAACATTTGCACAGTACTACATATACATAAACAACATCCACTAAACTGCAGGCTGCATTCTGGGCATTGTTATAGATGGTCACATGGAGCCCAGGGAAGAACTACACTGCACATCAGAAACTTAAAGATGTCTTGTCAGTAAAACCTTTACTTTATAAAGTTAAATCAGCAAAAACGTATATATCATATTACGTATTAAACACTCATCACAATTATGAAGAGGAAAGTATCACACATACATAGTTTTGGCAGTACAACTAAACTTTTAAATGACAGCAATCTCTGCTATTTAATCTACTCTTCTCTCTAAATGATGTAGTGTTGAAGTGCTTTTATTGATTTGATCAGTTGAGAATGTCATATAAGAATGTCACATACAGATTACCCCTTTGAGCAGGAATACAAATATGCTTGACATTTCAGTTGAATATTATTCTTTCCCTGAGGGGAGGAAATAAGAAGTTCTTATTGATTTGAATTCTGTTCTGAATGTGTGCAGAAACTCAAAATGCCTTGGTGCATCTATTAATAAGGGCAGCAGCTATATAATTATATGTAGTTCTACATAGTGTAAGCAAGGCTTGTAATTTAGTAGTTGCATACAATTAACAAAAGTTCAATTAAATGGGTATTATTACTATTATTATTATTATTTTATTATTATTTTTATTATTATTATAGCAACTCCTCTTCAGCAGTAATTCATGATCATGGCAGGCCTCGGTAAAGACATATTTTATAAGCAGTAATAAGAAAAGAAATTCAAATTTCATAAGAAGGCACCATGTCTTGAACTTGGCAGGTAGTGTGTTCATGCTGGGATAATTGTCAGTCTTGTAACATCTCATTGTACTGGCCTTGCCTTAGTCTGTTTGTGCGCCGTTTGTCTGTCTGCTTAGCATTTTCAGATAGCCAGCTCACTGTGTGTCCTGCGTGGACTGGGAAGGTATCTGGTGTGGCGTGTTCTGTCTGGTATATGTGCTGTAAACAAAGGCCTGTTACGTGGAGCTGATGCTGTTTGACTGGCTGTATGGGGTATGGAGAATGTCAAGTAATGCTGTATAATTAGCTGTGATTCTTGGTGGGCTCTCATTAACATATCAGTAATGAGAAGGAGAGACGCTGTTGATGATGGTGAGATCCAACTCCAGCAGCAGCCTGTGCAGTACACTAATGACAGCAGCGGAGTTCAGGCAGAGGACACTCCTGAATCCATTATCTTACTGTCAGCTGGAAAGTCTTTAGTATTCAGATGCTTTTCTGACATCCCTGTATATTACAGTTATCTGAGGAATAATGTGGGATCATCACAATGCAGTGCGATTAGTTGTAAACTGCTGGTTGCCAGGAATATTGTATTTTATTTAGCATGATAGGCTTTTTTTCAGTTCAATCAAACAGCTTAAGACCAATAATACAGTGTCTGTAAACAACAGCCAGTGTATTGTAACTGCATACATTGTATAGTAACAGGTAGTTTATTTGATGACAGCCTAATATGCTAATATCTTTATTTAATTACCTTGTTTGCTGGTTGCCAGTTGTTTGATTTCATGGGTTCATTCATAGCCATTTTTAAGCATGTATAAACAAATACAGTTACACATATTATGGCTGATTTTCATGCTGAGTCCACGCAGCCTGATATGTAAGAAATGTCATTTAACAAAGGCCAATAATTAATCATTTTATTTGTGCCGCAAACTACCTCTTTCAGCAGGCTCACATACTTATAGAAATATATTTTACACTTCAGTCGCATTTTATTATTAACCTGATAAAAATGATCGATTCTGTATTGTGTTATGAATTTTTGCATATGCCCACACGTGACAAATTGTAACAGGGCATCGATTAAGACAGTGTGTGTATACATATCGTTCTACAAAACACACAGATGTAGATGTAGATGTTCATATAATTTGCAGTTGTTAGTGTGATCACAGACGCATCACAATTGTTCACCAAACACTTCAAATGAATCAGTAGCAAGATGTTTTGATATCAGTTTCCTTTAAAAGTTAATTGTCATGTCAAAATCTAGTGCATCTCTCTAGTGCATACCAAGGAAGTGGCTTTAATTTATTAAATTATGAATATTGTAATATTTGTTCACTTTTTTAAATAATTAGTATTCTATACTACATAGTATTCAGCTATAGCAATAATAATACTAGCACAGCTTGTACTAATATACACATGGTATTTTCCTGAAAGCTTTTTTGTCATGTACATTTTGTTAAATAGCTGTATTTGATGTATTAACTTGTAGCACTGTGTTTAATATTACTTTTTATTAAATATTTTGTATTTGTTCCTTTGTTACTGTAGCATACTCTTTGTATGTTGCAGTTTCCAGCTTAAAACCTGTAAGTCTAAAGCTGAATACTGGTGGAGAAGCCTGTCGTTCGAACTTGTTAACCAAAATTCCGTTTATTCTTATAATGTGTTTACTATGGTTTTAGACCATTTTCTTATTTATACATACAATTTCTGACTGTTTTTGCTACATCTCTCTGAACAGCTCTCTGAACGCTTAGTCTGAAGTGCAGTAAAAATTCATCATCTCTGCACGACTGAAGAACATCATATGAAAATGTCTTTTACGTGTCATGTTCCATTTTTGCCATATTCCCCAACCTTAGCTGCAACTACCAATTATTTTAATAATCAATGAATATACAGTCTACTGGTCCTGTTGTGCAGTGCTTCGCTATATGCCAGTGTCAAAGACACATTTCCATTTTATGTAATATAATACACAGTTTGGCATTCTGACCTAATCTCTTTCTCCCTCATTAGGACATAGAGGAGACTATGAACACAGCTCTGAATGAACTTCGGGAGTTGGAGAGGCAGAGCTCGGCGAAGCACGCTCCTGATGTGGTGCTGGACACCCTGGAGCAGATGAAGAACGCTCCCACGCCGGCTAGCTCCAGCGAATCCCTGAGTCACATGCCAGCTCTGTTGCTGCGTCCGGCCGCCGCTGACCCGCCCATGCGCCGCTCCACCAGCTCATCCAGTGACACCATGAGCACCTTCAAACCCGCCGCCACCCCACGCATGGGGGTCCAGCTCAAGCCCCCCGCCCTTCGGCCCAAACCTATGGTTGTGCTGCCCAAGGCTGGTCCGACTCAGCCTCCGGCACCCCCACCCCATGACCCGCTGGACAAGTCCTGCACCATGTGAGCCAAATATAGGATGGCCCAATAGAGAACCACAGGGCTATGAAGGGAAATCTAGCAAACAGCCTGCAGTGAGAGTGGTACTTTACTTCACTTTAAATACCACTGAACATCCTTTTGTCTCTCACGTATGGTTATACAATTCCCTCTCCACTGCAGCTCCAGAATCAAGCCCTTCTGTTCCAGTGGTAAACAGTATGAGCCTAAGCACTCATCTTCCTCTGGAGCTTTGGAATCCAGTTCTAAAGGGACAGGGACAGGGAGAGGGTCGTTTACGTAGTAGTGTAAGCTATTATTCTTGTGCTAATAAGAATTATACAGGTAAATAATAAACTGTAAAATAGATTGCCATGCTTGGGCATGGAGAAATGAGCATTAAACTTATTCAAGATAACTGTTTACCTGGTTATAAGGTTGTATTGTTTTCTCAGTATCTAGATGTGAACTGTCCTGCTGTTCAGTCTACAACAAAAATGGACTTTTTTTTTTTTTAAATCTAATTCTGATGTAAAACTGGTGAGTTATGTAGAAAGCAGTCCTTGCGATATGCATCTGAAAACATCTTGCATGTACATAGAACATGTTAGGTTCTTCTGTAATTCTCAATATAAATAGATAAAGAAACTATGATTCAACGAAAGCAACAAATCACAAAGGCTTCCTGTGTGGTTAGGATAGTTCAGTGTTGGTAGTTTATATCCACTAGAGGACTGCTAAATGTGAATAATACAGAAACAAAGCAGGGTCTGTTGTTTCTCTGTTTACAGCCATTGGATTGTGGGAAATGTAGTTTCTATGTAAAGATTGGACCTGAGCCTGCAGCTGATGAGTTAATAAGCAATGAATGTGGTTTACTGGTCACAAAGCAGCACTGCCACATAATCAACTAACCCTGTCTTTGACAGTGTTTTAACAAGGCTGCTATTTTCTCATTCTGAAAGGCAGTTGGAGTCTTTTTTTAGGCAAAGCGAAATGATGGGTGCAGGGCTTTACTTTGAATATTATATTTTTGATAGTACTCAATAGTCATGATATGTATATGCGCAGTTATCGTACATGAGAGTTAAATAACCTTGATTTGCCTATTAAGAGTTTCTCAGTTTAGTAAACTAATTTTCCTATTGCAATGACTCAAATATAGAAATTTAGAGATAGAAAGGAGACATAAAACTGCTTTTTGTTTTTCGTTCTTCTTGAGTGCTGAACAGTTTTCCAGCCAAAATCTAATACAGCTACAGCTGCTGTTTAGAAGTGTTATCAATGGTTCAATTTAGCAGCTATAAACAACGCCAACTTGCTCTTCTCATAGACGGTACATAATTTCAGTAGCCTCACTATACAAAACGACTAAATGCTTTTCTCTCTCTCTCTCACTCATTCACTCACTCTCAAAATTAAGACCTCTTACCTGTAGAGCATGAATTATGATGTTTTTAGTTGTTATATGCAAATAAAATGTTTAAAGTCTTTAGAAAAAGACTCACGGCAATATTTCTGTAGTTTCACCAAACAAAGGAATGATGCCAATAGCCATGGACTCACCGACTGTTACTGTAAAATTTCCATGTTATCATCCCGCTTCTTGTTGTGTGCCTGTGTTGGGATCTGATCTGGCTCACGTGACCAACTGCTGTCCAACTGGTTAACACTTTGCAACTGCTTATTTTACTGAGTGGTATATAAAGTGCAGTGGAAACAATTTATCAAGAGGCACATTTGACAATTGTCATGTTCCTTGGAATAATGGAATCTGAATATACCCAAATCAGAAAATTGTCCAAAACCAAATATCTTACCAAATCAAAGTGGTTATTTGTGCCTACTTCCTGGAAATAAAGCTCATGGCTTTTGCGTACATTCTAAGAATCTGCCATTAAAAATAATGGCAAATTCTTAAAGCATAGTGATCCCAAAAACACTGTTGGCATTGGTTGAGTGGTTTATTTGCGTGTATGCGTGTGTGTGCGCACATGTGTTTGGCTGATACATCATGTGCTTATATAGAAGTTTAAGTTTATATTCAAATAAGAAATGTCTATTACTGATCCAGTGTCGCAAGCTAGACTTCAAGGGAAATACAAGTAATACCTGTTGCATAATGTATATTAAACATGATAATTATTTTGCCTTGTAAACGACTAACTGTTGAATTCTAATAACGTTTTAATATAGTTTCATTTTTGTAAGATGGTGTACAGTGCATTGCAGACAGAAAAGGCTTTATTAGATAGTGTATTTGTTTTAGGGTTTCTTATGGACCTTGAAAACTGATTTATCCCTACACAACTGTGCACAGTAGCAGAACCTTCACTTGATTGCTGTTCTGTCAGTGTGTCCATGTACATCTGTAGTATGGACTTGTGAAAGTGCCTTTAAAAGCTGTTTTAGGGGAACTTCAAACCAATGTCCTCTGTGCTGTTGCGTTCATTTTTCAGACTCAGTGCAGTGCGTAGGAAAAGACCATGAATGCATTATTAATCAGTAAGAATTATCAACTAAAGATACTGCTTATTCATTGTGACATTGCACTTTTATGTATAGGACTGTATATTTGGCATGTAACATCCTAACCAAGTGGTAGAGCCCTATAGGAGGGCTGCTCCCTGGATTGTGTCTTTCTAATAAAGAACATAGTTTGGTCAGGCTGTTGTTGTCATGTGCCATTATTTTCTTGCATTACATTCCATTAAACTTAAAAAAAAAAAATTTCTCCCGTGAAAAAGGTCAATTTGGAGATTGTTCCCGCAAGCACAAAATTGGACCATGATAAAGTGAAGGGCTTGCTATTACTTTTTCATTACGGCAGAATCGTAGTAGTTAAAGCGGTGAAAACTCTAACACGGGGTAAGCTGTAACAGACCAGAATCACTCTTATCATTCTTGTGCGTGCATCCCACCATCCCAAGCAGGAAACACTGGATGACTGTGCATAGAACACTGGCATTTATATAAAGTTCCGCTCATAGGTTTACATACCTCTGACTAAATAAGATATTTACCATCTTACAGAATTGTACTATATCATACATCATAAATTACACCGTGAAAAGTTTATCAAGTTTAATTTGATATGCAAATAGAAGTTTCTAGTAGCTTAATATGTAAATGTGTTTAGAATCAGAATCACTTTCATAAGTATGTTACACGTACAAGGAATTTGTCTTGGTGAGGGCAAGGACGTGAAACATACTAAACACACCACACGAGCACACAGACTTAGTAACAAATGTAGAAAAATAAAATAGAAACATGAATAAGAATAATAAAGAGCCACACTGCAAACCCTACTAGGTTACGTTTACTCAAATAATTTGAGGTAATTTGTTGCCTCAAATGAATTAAGTTTTAAAAACTCTTTTTTTTTTAAGTTCACAGAAATTATGCATAAAGTTTAACAAAGTAAAAGTCTCACACAAACTGTACTGTTGCGTTAACTTGACTTTTTAAGTATATTGTAATGATCACAAACTGAGATGTAAAAGAAAACTCTTTAATAAAGACTCTTCAGAACTACGTACTCTGTCACCACTCTTAGAATTGGTAGTAATAGCTGTTTTAACTAAACTGAGCAGAGTCACTAAACATTCTTGGTTAGGACACATAAGTCCATCCAAACTTGCATTTAACTCAGATATAACATGTGAATGTAAGAAATAAGAATAATAAGAGCTAATAAACACAAATAAACTTACAAATAACTTGCTAGGATTTCTGGATAGCTCTGCCCCGTATTCTCTTACTGCTTGTCTTTTTGAGTTTGTTCTACTCACTAAAATCAGTACACTTGATTTTTCAACCAGACCACAGAGCCACTGATGTTACGGAGGTTACTACCATCTCTATAGTCTTTTGTGTGTCCAATAGCAGGTTCTTCAGGATCCTCACAGCTGGTATCTTAGAGTCGGTGAAGAGACTGAGAAGAAGGAGCCTTGTGGTACTCCAGTACTGAGAGTCTGGGGGTCTGATGTGTTCCGTTTGTCAGGAATGCCAAAATCCACTTTCATTTAGGGGTATAATCTATGGAAAGTTATAATTTCTTGTTCTTGTTGAATGAACCAGTTTAGATGTCATGGATTTATACCTGTAACTGTTATTGTATGGGAACATGTGACCATTGAACTGCAATCTGGAATAAATAGCCATCGGAGATGCATATAATAGGTCAGTTTGAAACATAGGACAAACAAACACGATTCATAGAGGCTGTGAAAAAATATATTTCCAGTATGATGACTACTTCTCCTAACAAGAATATATATA
>CM067486.1:18612770-18764735 GCA_034552555.1 Semaprochilodus insignis
AACACTGCCAACCTTGCAACCTTCCAGTTTAAGCTCAGTAGAAAGTTCTATGTGAACTAAAGTATCCTAGCTAGTTAGCTAACCATTAGGAAAGCAAATCAGTTAGCCAGCTATGGCTTTCACATCGATGTATTTCAGCAATTACGAAGTTATCTGACATGCAAAAATTTGTTTTTTATATACTTAAGTTATAGGTGATAAGAAGTATTTGATGTTACTTTATACCAAGCACACAACTAATTGCACCCATTTTGCTGTTTGTCTCTGCCCATTTGAACCAATGACTGCTTCTATATTGATTTGAGCTGAATGAAAATATTTTGTTCCAGCTCAGTTCATTAGTGTTACTCTAAATTCTAGAAAAATCAAGTAGAATTTGACAAGCTTGTTCAGTTCAGTTTATAAAAATTATTTAGAAACAGCATGAAAGTACTTTTATTGTTTGCATTTTTATAAAAATTGTAAATATAATTTGCTTTGAGTCAGAATCAAGTCAAGTCTTGACTTTGAGTCAAGGCTTTTATTGTCATTCCATCAATGTACAAGTACACAGTGGAGTGAAATTATGTTCCTCCAGGAACAAGGTGTAATGTGGAACAAAAGAGTACGAAGTGCAAACGTGCAGACATAAGTGTGTAAACAAAAAATAAAACTAGAAACAATACAATAAATTAAATAGACATTAGACACAGTAAACAGACAGGACAGTGCAGGACCGACACAGCACTCATTTTCGGACATAAGGTAGTAGAATAAGGTGCAGAGAGGTTTAGCATGCTGTGATCTGAGTGATAACATACATAAACACAGCAGTTACCTGGGTAGTACTAACAGTGTAGACACAGTGTTAGCAGCAATGTTCCAGAGCATCAAAAGAGCAAGTACAGCATCAAAAGAGGTGTGTGTGTGTGAGAGAGACTGTAGAGTATGTGTGAGAGTGGAAGTTTCAGATCACTCGATAGAACAGTCATTGTGAGTTTAAAAACCTGATCGCTTGAGGAACAAAGCTGTTGCAGAGTCTGGCAGTGATAGCACGGATGCTCTGGTACCTTCTGCCAGATGGCAGCAATGAAAAGAGTCTGTGTGAGGGATGGGTGGGGTCGTCCACAATGCTGGTGGCTTTGCGGATTCAGCATGTGGTCTAGCTGTCCATGATGGAGAAGAGAGAGACCCCGATGATCTTCTCAGCTGTCCTCACTATGCGCTGTAGGGTCTTGCGGTCAGAGACGGTGTAATTCCCAAACCAGGCGATGATGCAGCTGCTCAGGTTGCTCTCCACAGTCCCCCTGTAGAACATGGTGAGGATGGGAGGGGGGAGATGAGCCTGCTTCAGTCTCCGCAGGAAGTAGAGGCACTGCTGGGCTCTCTTGGCTATGGAGTTGGTGTCGAGGGACCAGGTGAGGTTCTCTGTGATATGGACACCGAGGAACTTGGTGCTCCTGACGATTTCCACAGGAGAGCCAGTGATGTTCAGTGGAAGATGGTCACCTTGCACTCTTCGGAAGTCAACAACCATCTCCTTAGTTTTGTCGACATTCAGCGAGAGGTTGTTGGTTCCGCACCAGTCCGTTAGACACTGCACTTCCTCTCTGTACACTGACTTGTCAATCTTGCTGATCAGACCCACCACAGTCGTGTCACCAGCAAACTTGATGATGTGGTTTGAACTGTACTTTGCAGTACAGTAGTGAGTCAGTAGAATACACAACAGAGGACTAAGTACACAACCCTGAGGGGCGCCGGTGCTCAGTATGGTGGTGCTGGAGATGTTATTACCTATCCTGACTAATTGATGTCTCACAGTTAGGAAATCCAGGACCCAGTTGCAGAGGGAGGTGTTCAGTAGGCTCAGTTTACCAATCAACTGCTGGGGGATGGGATCACTTTTTACAGTGTAGTTCCTGTATGGGAAAGTATGGTTTTGAAACAGTACTTCACATTACATTGTTTACAATTTGTCGTGAGAAATGAACCCACGTAAAGGTGTGTGCCTAAAACTGTTTGGACCCACTGAGAGACCAACTCACTGAAGTCCGAGTCTCCGAATCACCTCGAAAAGGGGGGCCAGCTCAGTCCGTGAGCCTGTGGTCGGCCAGCTCGAGTTGTATTCATGGCAGCGTTCAAGTTTTGTATGTTGATGGAAGGATGTCCACAGAAGAGAAGAGAGAGAGCACACGAGACCCAAGGAAGAGTCATCACCATTTCCTGCCGTTGCCCCAGCTGACCAGAGCCCACAGTTTATAAGACCCCAGTGATTGGCGCCCCCATGTGGTCCAACATGAAAATCCATACCTGCCCCTAGCCAAAAACCATGTTTTGCCCTGACATATATATTTGGGACCTATCAGTATTATGTATTTGTACACTCATCATTAAAAGAACAGCTGCACTCAGAAGGAATCAACAAGAATGAAACTTGACATTGTGAGACATGCGAATGGTTAAAGTTTCATGCTTGGCCACATGTGGCATAAGGAAGCATGGGCCTTATCACTGTAACTGACTGACACAACAGCCACGATGGTGGACATTACATATAAAATACCCGCTAAAATTTAATCAGCACCAGTGCATGTGAAGCTTCTTTAGTCATGATGGGAAAACCTCATAGGTGGCTCCTCATGGCGGCACTTCAGTGAATGGCAAGAGTTTGCAAAGGTACATCTTTGATGAATCTAAAATAAAATTTAATCATAATTTGTTTAACACGTAATGTACAATATTCTTCTCACAGCAAGTGTGTCCAGTCCTTTAAAGACTACCAATCAAAAGTTACTTTTTATTGTTATTTAGAAAAACAGTGACATTAAAATTTGGCATATGGCATTACACAGTGATCAAAAAGGTGTTAACTAAATCACAGCATATGCTGTTGACTAGACTTTATATTTTAGATTGTTCAATGTAGCTCCCCCGTATCTTTGATGCAGCTTTACACACTTTTGGCATTTTCTCAAGTACCTTCATGAGGAGCAACCCAAGATGCAGGAGTTAACATCAAAGCAAGAACCAAGTGATGAGAAGTCTGTTCGATGACTGTTTGGTGATTTAAGATGAAGAATTTTATGATGCACATGACTACATTGAGACTGATTCTGACACAGACTTTTAAGCTACTCTGCAAAGTAGTTTGGCATCATTGTCCAGCACAACCCACATTGTGCATATCTTTTTACAAGACTTCCACTGATCAATTTTGGTGAGTAATAAGAATTCTCAAAAGTGTTTCCAAAACATGACCCAGTAGTAATCTGTTTGCTTTGTGGCCATCAAAAGCCAGGATCACTAGATGCCCTTCTGGAAAATTTTGTATCAAGCATAAAACGGCTAAACACGGCTAAATGCTCTACAAACAGTTTTTTTCTGTGCATTTCTGTCATTCAGGGCTCAAGCAGATGAAGAACATCTTGGCCATACACCACTGCAAAAAATATCATTAAAATAGTAACCTTGTTTGTCTGGGTTTTGTGTGTAGGCTGTGCCTGTTGAGGCTTCGGGGTCCTATGTCCTGCACATTGTCTGCCTCTTCTGTTGACAGCCTTTCAAACAGACTTGAGCAAATCCGGAAAAATATTCCCATAGAGTTCTCCCAAAGACCAAGAACTCTATGAGTGTTATAGAAATGGCAAGCTACTGAGTTAGAAGACTGTCAGAAAGACCATACAACTGATTAAAACCAGGAAAAGAATAGAATTAGATAAACAGCATGTTTGTGGCCCTCTTCCCCCATCCACTCAATGACTACCGAGAATTGAGGAAACTCTTTCACTTTCTCTTTAAAAATGAATGAAACCAATAGCTTTATTTACAGCAACAACAAAGTGCCTAAGCGAGACATATTTTCTCACTCAGAAAAGAGACCTGCAATGCAAGACCTGTGTTCTTCTCCAACAAGAATCTTCTTTGTACCTACTGGTTGAATCTGTGGAAGAGTGAACCACAAGCCCGGTGGCAGCAGAGTGGTACCATGAGGCCAGTTCATGGTGGCCTCCACACACGGACAAAAGCAAACTCCTGAAAAGTATCAGAGCCAGTGTCCCAAATGTCAGTAGAGGGTGGACACCGCACCAAGCTCAAAGCTTCTATCGTTCAGGTAAACTCTAATGACTGGTAAAGTTGTGGAATGTTACAAAACAGCTGGCAAAACATCTCACAGCTAATTAAGATAATTAGCAACAGGTCAGTAACATGATTGGGTACAAAAAGAGCCTCCCAAAGTCTAACCAAAGTAAAGCCTCTGTCGGGTAGCACACGTCTTCTTTCAAAGGAACTAAGCAAGGATGTCAATACTATAGCAGATTTGTCCCTCTGTACTATATGTACAATAATGTATCAGCTACCTCGTGTCAAGTAAACTGACTGAATGCTAAATCTTGAGTGTTTCTAATTTGTCTGAACCTAAAACTCTAAAAGCCTAAGGTGTAAGCTGTCTTTCAGTCTCCAAAACTAAATAAAACCGCCTCTATCAGTGAAGAAACTAAAGGTGAAAATACCACAATACCCAGAAACCACCGCGGGGGCGGGGCTTCAGACTTACTAGGAGCGAACTGTCTCACCAATGCCCGATGTAAGTTTGATCGTTTATTCCTTAGAAGACGTGTTTACGCGCGGCATACGCTCTTTTTGTGTTTATTTGTCTTTCCTTAGGCTGTGTCCTGTTGTATTTGTTTATTGGCACCGCCTGCCACCAGTACGAGAAACTTTGAGTGAACTATGGTGGCTGTCTGCTTTAGCAAAAGTCGGCTCCCCAGTTACCAGACAAGAGAAACAACGCTAGCTCCCTGCGTCTCATTGCTAACTACAGCTGTTATACAGCGAGCTAGCCGGTGGACGGTATTTTATCTTCTTTAAGAAAGGTTTTTTTAACCTACTATGCCGACAGTAACGAAGCGGTATGACAGACCCTTGATACTAGCTCATTAGGTGCCTAAAAAGTAAAAAGATCTGCGATTAATGGCTTCTGAGATTGCATCTAGTCATGTAGCTGTCTGGCTAGTTAGCTTGCTGTCTAACTCCACGTAACTGCTAGCTGGCTAAGTTAGCTGACGTTAGCGCGTTTCTGTCTCTGAGCACAGCACTGTGTAGCCGGTTAGCTATGTAGCTTCGGCTTTAACCAAATTGGTACTTTGCTTGCCTTAGGTTTGCCGCTGCTTTGCGCCCTGAGATAATAGCAACGTTTCGAAATACTCAAATGTTAATTGTTTATAGTGGCTCTGTTGTCATAAGGTATTCGGACAAAGCACGAAAGCAAACGTTTAAGTTGGCTCCCATAACCGGCAAGGTTCCAGTTAGCCTTAGGTAGCTAACGATAGCTGGATATGAAACATTTTGCACCAGTCAGTAGTGGTGACAGCTGTGTAGGCCGATTGGGTGAAATCTGTTCTATACTTTGTCTGTTATATTGCTGAAACATTTTATTTATGAATATCTTGTCTCAGTAAGTTAATCTGTCTCATTAGTTGGAAAGACATGGTTAAACATAGACGTGGTTCTGTGATCAAGGGCTGAGACTAATCCTAGGTCGGCTATATGATGTGCCTCTGATCGGTAGCTAATGGTCGTGAGTTTTACACAGGCACAGTTCAGACTCAATGCATTGTACTGTCAACTTAATGTCAACCCAGAAGTGATTACATTACTCACTGTATCACAGAGAAAGCACTATGCAAACTGCCAGTGTGTCTCTCAGATGTTTTCTCAAGTTTACCCAAATAAACATTTGACTTACTTAAACTTGTCTCTTGCTAGAGAACTGAGGATTAATTTTAATTGACGTTGCGCCATGGACCAGGATAACAATTCAGAGGTAAGACTCAGTCAGTGTGCAGCAAAGTCTTCCCTACACTTAACCTGATTATTTATGCAAGCTTAATATGTGTTTGTTAAACCATCGGTTAAGGTTTTGTGGTATACTCTGCTACTCAACAAACATGCTTTTGCCTTTAAGTAAGTGGGCCAAACGAGAAGTTTATTTATTTATTTATTTATTTATTTTTCCCTGACAATTGCGTCAGGCCTGTGGTGTTCCTGTATACAATTTTACTATGTGCATATGAGTCAAGGAGTGTCTCTAAGGCCTTGCTTACACATGACAGGAACATGCATCTTTGTTGATCTGTTCATAGTGCGGATATATGAAAAAAACAAATCCACACGTCCTCATTAAAATTGAGGATTTTTATGAAGTAAAGCCAGAAATAACATAAGAATGAGTCATGTTACGCAACCATTAAAAATGTCTGACTTTCTGGCTTCAACTGCAATTTCAGTTGGGCTGTGTTGTATCCACTGTAAGTAGGGAGTGCTGAGAACAGATGTGAGCGGGGTTCCTTGAACCTGGTAGGGTCATCTTCATGACATTAATAGGTGGTCAGGTACTTGTATGATTACACAAACTTGATAGTATAAACACTAAAGCGCCCTGATGTCCCCCCAGCAGCACTGAAGGACCACTAATTGACTTCATTGCTGCAGCAGAGAGGAAAGTGGCTGCTGCTGTATGTTCTTTGTTGTTTTTTGTTTGGTCAGATTTTGCGTAATTGAGTCAGAAGTTGCATTAGCAAACTATGTGGTCTAAACATTTGTAACAGCCTGTAAATCTACACAAGCAGTGCCTCAAGGGACGTTTTGTCAGACAAACATCAGTGAGAGGTGGACATAGTATATCATGTACATGATGCTCTTTCTGTAGTCATAAAATCCAGTCCCAAGCAGCGAATTGAGAAACATTCAAGGCACCTGAAAATGCCAAGTGTAACTGGCTTTACGTCTTGCTGTTCACTTAGAATCAGATAGCACAAGACTGATGTTATGAACAGATGCCTGATGTCACTTTATTTATATTCATGTAGTGGCTCAGAGACATGGTTCTCAGACACCAGTGCTGGAGGACAACAGTACAGTGGAGTTATACTGTAGTACTGCTTTAAAAATGTTTAGTGCTGTTTCCCTCTGTTACTACTGTTTGAGAGCTTTGAGTGAGGTAATATTCAGATTTGTTTTTTGGAAACAGCATTATGTTTTGCTGTTGTTTATTTTGTGGTTGACTGTGTTTTGTATGTAGGATGAATCAATTGGCCCATCGGAGGATGATGCACCACCTCGGTTTCCTCTTGGACTTTGTGAGTTTTTGTCTGATTTACTGTTGAAGACACCAGTTTCACCCTTATATATTTATATGCTGGACTTTATAAGCAGTGTTGCTATTTCTAAAGGATTTGAACATCTTAGGAACCTTGGTCAAATACCCGGTTCATGTAAAAGGCACTCTTGAGTTAGATGTGTGTATATGCAGATTTACATATGACCAGTTATCTGTTTGTTTGGAATTTTCCAATGATGCCTTTTTCTTTTTGTAGCGGACTCTGAGGCAGTAGAGGTGTTGTGGCAGATGCGGGCTCAACGTAGGCAGGCCGATCCTGATCTACCCGACACTGTTACTCGGCTCACTACGCCAGAAGGCAGCATAGTCTACCTGGTGGGCACTGCGCACTTCAGTGACAGCAGCAAGAAGGATGTAGCTACGGTAAGATTGCATCAGTCAGAGGGTCTACATGAACCCAAGTAACTGTTTGAAAAGCCAAAACATTTAATAGCACTACAGCAATTCAGGGCTATTGTAAACCAATTTACTGACTTAATGTATTTAATATTCGGGGTGGGAATTCTCGAATGCTGCAGGAGGGCAATATGGCAAGTATACGACATCACACTACTTTGAGACATTTTCATGATGCACAGTACACATCATATTAAAAATCAGCTTAAAAAACCTTGTTTGTGAAATTTACATTTTACATCTCATCTTTTTATTAAAGCAATAAAAAGTTGTGAAGTGGACAATGTACCAAATAGTCTTTGTTCTTTTGTATTTTAAGATGGTGCGCAACATTTAAACAGGTTTTGTGCTTACAAATAAATCTGTATAGAACAATTTACACTGGCAGGTGGCTGTAATGTTAAACGTCTCTCCCAGTATCTCTTATTATAAAGGTATAATATAGTGATTTGGTCTCATCAGAAAAAATGATGCCATCTCGTGGATTAAGAGAGAAATGCACTTTGGTAATTTATTACTTCAGGAATGGGCTTAATACATGATTCTAAACAAAATACTAATAATGGAATTGGTGGGGAGAATGATACTACTGTATCACTAGTTTTGTTAAAATATTTTGTTTTTATATTTACTGATTTATGTTTTTTTTGTGTGTGTTCTTTTTTTTTTTTTTTTTTTCTTTCCCGAAAATCAAATAATCTAAAAGATTACCGTGGGAGTGGGCATATTATTTGGCTTTAATGTTTTCCATTCCTTTGGCAATTTGTTTATTTTTATTTTTTTTGAATATCAAATTATTAATTAAATATGAGCGTATAGTAATTACTCTGTAAATTGGTTATAAACATGATCAGTAATATCAATAAATATCATACGCCACAGCAAGGTTTGTGTGTACCAAAGCCTGCAGGAATGATGGGCCGTTAGATGTTAGCATAGTGCTTGATGGGGTAGTTCTTAATTTCTTTTTTCCCCTCTTTCTCCACTGCATCAGACAATCCGTGCGGTGCAGCCGGACGTGGTGGTGGTAGAGTTGTGCCAATACAGGGTTTCCATGCTGAAGATGGATGAGAAAACATTACTTAAAGAGGCCAAAGACATCAACCTGGAGAAGGTTCAGCAGGCCATTAAACAGGTAAGCTATACAGCAGGCTGTGTTGATAGTTACTCTGAAATTACATCATCTCATCTCATTATCTCTCTCTGCTGTGCTGTCTCATGGCAGAATGGTGTAATGTCAGGCCTCATGCAGATCCTGCTTCTCAAAGTCTCTGCTCACATCACAGAACAGCTGGGCATGGCACCAGGAGGAGAATTTAGAGAAGCCTTCAAAGAGGTTGGCCTAGACACAAGCACACATGCAGTCATCGCCCATCTGTATACAAATGCCTAATTCTTATGATACAGATGAAAAGCTGTTTTGTATATATGCTGGTGTGTTTCTTCTCTATAAATCTCCATTTGTCACATAGGCTGGTAAAGTGCCCTTCTGCAAGTTCCACCTTGGGGACAGGCCAATTCCAGTGACGTTTAAGCGTGCCATTGCTGCTCTGAGCCTGTGGCAGAAAGCTCGGCTAGCCTGGGGCTTGTGCTTCCTGTCTGACCCCATCAGGTACCTTCAGACCAGCCTCACTCTGAATTCTTGCTCTTCATGTGCAGGCCTGCGCAAATCACATGTGTATATTATTAGGACATTTACAGTTTACTGAGACATAACTACACTTGGAATTCAGTGTGTGACATGTGTTTATTTGTTTGTCAGTAAAGAAGATGTAGAGAAGTGTAAACAGAAAGACCTACTGGAGCAGACGATGTCGGAGATGATTGGGGAGTTCCCTGCATTGCATCGCACTATTGTGGCAGAACGAGACATCTACCTCACGCACACACTCAGACAGGCTGCTCGCTGTGTAGAGGCGCCACACAATGCTCAGAGTGAGTTATACGCAAAGCCATATCATTTAGACCCATTGAACTGCGTAGTTTGTGTAGTTTCCCTCCCTAACACTGATCCAGCTCATCAGCTAATTGTACATTATCAATTACTGTCAAGAGCTGGATTTACTAGTACAAAATTAGGGGAAGAATATGGGGGACATGTCTGCCCCACTTCTTGAAATTATCCAATTTTGTGGGATGTTCTCAAACAATTACATGGCTTAAACTGTTGATAAGTTTTTGACAAATTATTTTCCACAGCAGTGATAACTGCATTTTTGCTGAAACCCTACTACTGACACTACAGAGTTACTCTTTGCTATTGAATTATGCTGCAACAGTTCTAATCCTTCCTGTTTCTGCTCAAATTATTACTTTCATAAGTGTTGTGGTATTTTGTGAGTTTTAGCAGCATTCAGATCAGATGAAAAATGGTAAATGACAGACTAAAGTTTCCTCAAATAAAATGTTAGTTCTGTACTGAAAATCTCAAAAAATGTATGATGTTACTTTTATAATAATATGATAATAATTAATAATAAAAAGTCTTTGTGTTTTAATATTGACTAAATAACTTTATCATAAATATATGGCTCTGTAGGTTTACCTAGTTTTATCTTTGTGTTCTGTATGTCTGTAGGCTCCATGTAGCTCCCGCTCCCCTCAGCTGTCAGACCAGTTTTGTACCCCTGGCTGGATCTGGTGCATTGTTGTGGCAGAACGTTGTGTAGAGTGTGGTGTGCCCTAGATTGCAAACCACTGGAATAATTTACAGTAAAAGATTGTTTACACAGTGTTTCACTTGCCCAAAACATAGTCGATTGCCCAAGACATATTTGGTGCTCAAAGTGTGCTCCTGTAGCGTTTGCTGTATATCTACATGGCTTTGTAACAGGATAAAAATAACAAACTAATTTAAAAGATTAGTGGTTTCAATAGAAAAAGCACATTTTAGACCACAAACTTGAAGAAAGGTAAATGGTAAAATTGTTACCATTGATATAATGCTAATTGCATAGCCAGCTGTAATTCATTTAAAGATGTTCGTTATTAAATTGACATTATTTTCTTTCTAAAGTTGTCCGTTTATCTGAACCAAACCTAATTTCAAAGTGTTTTGAGTGCTTAGATAATAGATAACTTATGTGAATGCACTGCATTAAGTGCCTGCTCATTGTCAACGCTGTGGTCTTTGTTTTCTCTATCCACTGTTAAACTGTACTGTTAATTAATTACCAGATTAATAAGATCTTCTGAGTTGGTAATGCATTGTTGCCAAAAGTTTTTGCTAAATTGACTGTATTTGGCTCATAGAAGTGCCTGCTGTGGTGGTGGGAGTGGTTGGAATGGGTCATGTTCCTGGTATTGAGAAGAACTGGGACAAAGAGCTTAATATTCATGAAATCATGAGGTAAGTGTTTTTTTTTTTTTTTTGTTTGTTGATCAAACCAGTGTTTGACCAATGCCATGTTTCTAATCCTTATCCTTTCCCATTAGTGTGGCACCACCATCTCGATTTGGCTGGGTGTTGCGGACTGTGTTGAAGGGGGCAGTGCTAGGCGCTCTGGGGTACGCCTGCTACCGTGCTGGAGGAGGTGTGGGGAGGGTCTTGCTGTCCTTACCTGCTGTCCAATCGCTGCTGGAGAATTTACGACCGCCCCCCGCCTGACCTCTAGGTTTTCAGTAGACCTTCACGCCAGTGGCCTTAAGTACAGCAGAAGAGCAGGGGTAGATAAAAGGGTGGACACAGCCAAGCCAAGGCCCCTCTAAACACAACTGGAACTCGGGTAGTTGGCTTAGAGCAGCCTACCCGCTCTCTACTCTGCTCTGTATGCATTTAAACACAGAGCAGTACTGCCAAAGAACTCAGACAGTACCTGTCTTTTCTTTTATTTTGTTTTCCCTCTTGTAATTCAGTACATTACAATACTGTTCCAGTACTGTTATAGTACTACATATTTCATCCAAGAGATTTATATTTTGTCTCCTCATTTTGAATGATGTGGGGAATGTTTTGTGTTGGATGGTTTTAAACATGTTGAGTCTCTCTGCACATCATTGCAGGTAGCAGGGCTTCGAATTGAATATGCAACACAACACAGTTTTGTTCTTTTCATAAGTTTAGTTGCAAGGGCCTGACAGTGCTGCAGTAAGCACTTTTAAAAACGCTACACCAAACTTTCCATTTCTACAGTGGAGATATTTAAACTGGGTAAGATTGTATTATGCATTACATAGATTATAATTTTAGCACAAACGGTTATATTACCATGGTCAGCTAATGGACATTAGAATTTGATTTTGACCAAAGTTATTTTATGCTTTTCAAAAAGTATTTCTTTTTCTTGTGTGTTCATGGAGAGAAGGAAGTGGGGTGGAAGGGGGGTGATTACCAATTTGTTAGTTGTATGATCGCACTAGACATTGTTCACATCCCAGTTCAGAGAAATTGCCCTTAACTCACTTCACCTAACCACATGGGCTTGGGGGGGACTTTAGCACTAGTTGCATTATTTTGAAAATGACACCTGAATGTCCCCTGCATTGTTAAGGTTCCAAAGAGGAAAGTCAGTGATGCAGGGGGACAAGTGAAAAGCATCTCCATTTCTCAGAATTGAGTTTGGACCATAAACTATGCCCATATCAACTGACAAGTGCCTCCCATTCTGCAAGCTGGAAAAGGGCTAACAGATTTATTTGATCTCTCACCATCTGATCGTAATAAATGGGTACTATTTAAACAGCTGTCTTCTGTTTCATGTATGTTATTCTCAGTTTCCGTCTTGTATTTTCACTGTGCAGTTAAGGTGATGGAGCAATATGTTGGATTGCGATATGACTATAGCAGAATATTTTGTCTTCAGCAGAACAAACTGATACCATTGATTAGTACTTGAAACATAATTCCCTGTTTGAGAATATGATGGCTTGACTGCAGTTCAGTGGACCAACAGCAAAAAGAAGCTCTGTGTATACTGACTAATTCTGATTTTCTTATTGAAGACCTTTTTAATGTTTTGTGTTTTTAATATATTTGTTACACTCTGCATGTCTAATGTGGAGAAATCCAAGAACTATACTTTTAATCTTAGCTTAGATGACTATTATTAAATTATAAGTATTTCCCATTCACATATATTTTAGAAAAGTTGATGTAATTTATGTAGCAGCATGAAAGCATAATTGGACATAAAAGAAAAAATGAGATGTATATTACCTCAAAAGAATTCACTTGAGAACCAATTGTAAACATCCCCCTCCCTCCCATGTAAGTTCATAAACTTATTTTAAGCTGTGATTTACTATATTCGCTAGCTATCATTAATGTTCCATTTAAAGATTCATTAAGCACTTTGTAACAATCATGAGCAGCTGGACAGTGCATGTCTGATTACTTGTTTATGGAAAGAAAGCTAATTGATGCATATGGAAATTGTCTTGTTTTTCTGGGGTTTGGGTGTCAAAGCCTTACTCTTCTTTAACTGTTGCTTTTTATCTGTCTGTCATACTGGGGCAAACCTTAGAAATGGTCAGACTTAAAACTGTAAGCAGCATGTTTGCATGAATCAGTTTTAGAAGATTTATAAAAGGGGGGGGGGGGGTGGTACTGTGCAGTGAATGTCATGATATGAGGGAAATGTCTCCAAATGTGCTCTGTTTACTGTTTCTTTGTTCAGGAGTTTCAGTACAGGTGGTGAAAGGAGAATGCGATGCATGTTGAGCCATATGGGTTCCTTTTACTGGAGCATTAGTAGCCTGCATGTTTATCCTAGCCTTTAATTGTTAAGCAATAATTCTTTATTGGTTAGGATGGGAGTGTATGTAGATTTATCTCTGCACCAGAACCTTTCCCCCATTGTGATGGTTGTATTTATTTTGAAAAGGAATGCAGGTGCTTCAAGTGTTTCATTACATTTCTTTGACTCTTCTCTCATTCCATTAATGGGCCCGTATCCCATATCTATCTTGTATTTCATTTCATCCAGTATGATGTTTGTGTGGTATTACGTACCAAAAACATTCATAATTTATTCTACCTGATCGTTTTCATACCTATCTTTATATCTTAGAATTGCTGTTTTGTTGCTGTGCCTTTAAGACGAATATATGTAAATTATTACTATGTTTCGCTTCTTTCCGAAAGCCGTCCAAAAAGAAACACCCCTTTGTACTTTCAGCATTGATGGGCGGAGCTTAACTTTTGTAGGTGGATGGTTGTGCTGTTTTTCAGGGCATAAAAACAACGAATCCAAAACAGGCTGTTTTGACAGCTTAGTTTCCGTGTGTGGAGAGTATGTACTGGGGAGTGAACGGTTTACATGCCATATATTTTATTTCAAAATGCGAAGAAAATTTAGAGATAAGATTTTGGCCCTTATCAGAATTCAGTGTTTTTGTACGGTCAAAACCAGGCAGTGTTTTCATTTGCGTCATTATCAGTCTCAAAAAACTGCCATATTACAACATCAAACTACAACTAAGAAACCCTCAATAAAATATTTTCGTACATGGTCTGTGGTTTTGTCGTTTTTCACTCTCTCTCTAAATGTAGGATATATGAACATTGGTTCCGGGGTGTGTGTGCTTGCAGGGGAACAAAAACAAAGTAGCACCGGATTCGGGGGACGTTAATAAAAGTTACGTAAAGATGATACCAGCTCTTCTTACGCAATGAGGTTTAGCATGCGACAGGCAGTTCGTGAATGGCTGCCAATACGTTTCGTCTGACACGACCATATAATTGGTATCCCAGCTCTGTTCTGTGCAGGTTTTCTTCCTCGGGAATGCACGGTATGGGAATGGGGTCGAGCCGTTCTCCGCTGGAGCGGCTACCCTTTGACAACGTCGTCTTGAGGAAGCTCCCATTGGACCCGTCCGAGGATCCAGGAGTGAGGACGGTTCGAGGAGCCTGTTTCTCCAGAGTGCAGCCGCAGCCGCTGAAGAACCCACGATTCGTTGCAGTCTCCAGCGCGGCTCTGGGGCTGCTGGGCCTCAACGCGGAGGAGGTAGAGCAGGATCCGGTGGGAGCGGAGTATCTGAGCGGCTCCAGAGTGATGCCAGGCTCCGAGCCCGCCGCTCACTGCTACTGCGGACACCAGTTCGGCCAGTTTGCCGGGCAGCTGGGCGACGGAGCTGCCTGTTATTTGGGGGAGGTGAAGGCTCCGGATGACCAGAACCCTGAACTGCTGAAAGAAAACCCCAGTGGACGATGGGAAATCCAGTTGAAAGGTGCCGGGCTGACTCCTTACTCCAGGTAGGCTTCCCCAGGCGGGTAAGGTGATGATGATGATAATAATGATGTAACTGTAATGAAGCAGGACAGTATTCAAGAGCTCATGGAGATCGAGTGCGTATAAAGTGATACATCTGCTTTATAACGTTTTTAAAAAAAAATATTCATTTGCTTTAGGCTAGTGAGTCATTTATATCGTACTTAATACTGGTATATGTCCTAATACTCTCTGTTGTCTTGGGGACGACTCATAAAACTGCTAAAAACAAAATTTATAACTAGACAAAACCTTTTCAAAGTGGCAATAATTTAGTATGGATGGAGTTAAGAAGATGGGTAGATGAATATTTAATATAAACTCTTGTATTCATTGCTTCATTCACATGTTGGAGTTGGAAGCAGCATGTTTAAAATCACCTGGCGGCAGGTGAAGGTACAACATAATATGAACTCCAGAACTGTACAGTGTAAATCTAAATGATCCTTCTGTACATAATGTGGATCATATAGAACTCAAGTGAACAGTATATTACATTACATATTACATCTAACCAAAAGGAAGGCTTCTGTTACTCTCTGGTGGGGGCTCCTCTGATGGACCTGACTCTGTAAAAGGAGCGGCACTGGATCAGAAATGGAGATGACCCATTATTTCAGAAACATCATGCAGAAACTGTGGATGTTATTCTTTTGGATACATTGTCAGAGTTGTAATTATCAGAAAACCGTATGACGGTGATAAAGTTTCCCAGAGAATGTGATGTTCAGCAGTACTAATTACCTTTTCAGTTTAAAAGTGAAGATTGTGAATAGGGTGTATCAAAAGTAAACTTTTTCTTTCCCAAAAGTGTTGGACAATAGCAGTGAAGGAAGTCTTCTAGGTTGTATCCTGTTCATACTTTTATTTATATTGAACACAATATTAGAGTAGACCTTCTGGCCTCACTTCCTCCACCCAAATCTTAACGCATTCATAAACAAATAAATAGAATGGATTGGCTGCTGCTGAAGTCAATTCAGTTCTTTTTTACAAACACAGTCACTCATCCCTTTTCTTAGGACAAGTGCCTAAACATGCATGTATCCTTTTCCTCGCTCTCCTCCTTCAGGCAAGCAGATGGACGTAAAGTTTTGCGCTCCAGCATCCGTGAGTTTTTGTGCAGTGAAGCAGTCTTTGGCCTTGGCGTGCCCACCACACGGGCTGGCTCCATAGTGACCTCAGACTCTAGGATCATGAGAGATGTGTTTTACAGTGGCAATCCGCGCATGGAGAGATGTTCTGTGGTGTTGCGCATTGCTCCCACCTTTATCAGGTAACCACTGTCTCCCCCAGTTTTAACACTTAACACAGCGATGTTTACAGTTGATGAACAAGAAGTTTTAAACCCGTTCTCTGAGATGTTTTTTTTTTTTTTTTTCCCCTGCTGACTTTGATTGTTGGTAGACCTTAATCAGCCAAGTCCTAATACACTTTGTTGACCTTCTGCAGGTTTGGTTCTTTTGAGATCTTTAAACAGGCTGATGAGTTTACAGGTCGGCAAGGCCCCAGCTATGGATGTGATGAGATCAGAACTCAGATGCTGAATTATGTCATTGAAACCTTTTACCCAGAGATTCAACAGAGCCACTCGGACCAAGTGGAGAGGAACACTGCTTTCTTTAGAGAGGTATGACACACAGTTAGGGTCAAAGACATTCAAACAGTTTGGTTCATCAGAAATTTTATTTAAACTAATTCAGAGTGTTCATTATTTGACAAACTTATCGACTGTGATTCTTTACAATGGCAGTGATGGAAACCAGTGGTAGGAATGTCTACATTGTAAATCTCACCATTTTATTTACTATCCAAATGTCATCTGAGATTTTATATACAATATTGGTTAAGTTTAAAATAGTGTAAAATCTGATATAATGCTTTTTGTGCACTATTTTGGCATACAAAGTTGTGTATGGCCGTTGTTGCACTTATGGGTCATATGGGTATGCATTCTCATTACCTCACTGACCACATTACCCCTAATTGTTAAATAACATGGGACACTATTGTCTCTTTTGCAGTGAGCTGCTTACATGTCTCTGTGATGCTAAAGTTCCTGTGTTTAAATCCTAATTTGTGATCCTAATTTAAATCAATAACTGATTCACCTATTGTGAATAAACCTGTTATGTGGGCTCTCCAGAACTACAAGTAGAGAATGTTAAATAGTGAGTTACTGTAAAACATAACTCTGGTCTAATTTCTGTGCAAACCCTCAGTGTAAAAACTGGCCTAGTGTATGTGTACTATATTAATTTTAAAGCAAGTTTAAGTTTTTTTTTTAAAATTAAAATGAAAGAAGCATCATTAGTCAGGAGAAAATGATTAAATATGATGTCTGTGTGTTCCTGCAAGTCACCATGTAAAGCCTGAAATAATGTTTAAAAATCAGAGGTGTTAGGTCAACTTCTTTTTTTCCAATGAGAAGCAAAAAAAATCAGGAACATAATGTTTGAAGTTGGCTCATTTATTTATTTATGTATTTATTTCTTTATTTAAAGGTAATGCTGAGAACAGCGAGGCTGGTGGCCCAGTGGCAGTGTGTGGGTTTCTGTCATGGAGTACTTAATACTGATAATATGAGTATTCTTGGGCTCACACTGGACTATGGCCCCTTTGGCTTCATGGACCGGTAAGGTTTTGCACACAGTCACTTTGTGCTTTCTTTCTCAGTGATCGCCTGAATGTAGCTATTCCTGTTTCGCAGAAATGCCTGTTGAAATGCATATTATAACTGCTAGCTTTTGCAGCTCTGAATTCAAGAAGTGTCTGTGGTAGATTTTAGATTTTTAAATTTTTAAGTTGTAAAGTCTGCAAGCATTTGCATGTTTTTAACAGTTAATTCATCTTTACCTTTTGGCATGTCAAGGTGTAGTCAAGAATGTACAGTACATACTGTGAATTGGCTGTTAACACAACGTTTCTGTTTGAGGGTTTAAAGTGCCTGCATGAGTATTTTATCAGTTAAAGGAGTACATATTGCTTTATCTTGTACAGAACAGATAAGAAGTACTAATAAAAAGATTTAAGCTAAGCTACGTCTAGTGGTCAAAACATAATTTCTTCTTTAATTTCACAGAATACCTCATATCTGCATGAACACAAACATGTATCTCAAAACAAACATTTTCTCATTTGAACTTACTCTAATAGTAGGCCTTGGGGTATACTTATGTTTATGGTCCCTGCAGTCCATTGCAGGGATTGATATTTAATCTCTGTGCTGTTTCTACCATTTAAGTTTCGACCCAGACTTCATCTGTAATGCCTCTGATAATTCCGGCCGCTACTCATACCAAGCCCAGCCAGCAATCTGCCGCTGGAACCTGGCTCGCCTGGCTGAGGCCCTGAGCCCGGATCTGCCCTCAGAGCAGGCTCAGGCTGTGCTGGACGAGTACCTGCCCCTCTACAACACTTTCTACTTGAAGAACATGAGGAGAAAGCTGGGCCTGCTAAGAAAGGAAGAGCCAGAGGATGAGGCACTAATCACAGACCTTATGCAGACTATGCACAACACAGGTAGAGTGAATTCAGGGCTTTTACAGATGTACAAATGTAGTCATTTCTTTAAATTATCTTAAGACTGAATCACCTTCCTCTACCTGTCTTCTGTCTTCAGGTGCTGACTTCACCAACACATTTCGCAGTTTGAGCCAGATCTCTTGTCCTGCAGAGGGAGAGGAAGTGGATGATAATGATGCTATCAAGCAGGCCACTGAACTGCTGTTGGAGCAGTGTGCCTCTCTAGAGGAGTTGAAAACTGCCAGCAGACCCACTATGGACCCTCGGTAACTTAATTTTGTTCCACTTTGTTTGTGTAGGGGTAGAACTATTGCACAAATCTAACCACCAAGGAAACAGCTATTTTGACACATCCTGTGGTTGGCTGTGTCTTCATCAGTTTTGGAGCCCTCTGGTAGAATACTTGATAAGCTTTGAATGACATATCTGGACTGAATAAATATCTTGAATTCTTTGTTGCTTCCCCCCGTTCCTTCCCTTTGTTGCTCCCCCCGTTGTTTATTTAAATCTGCGTTAGACCTACCAAGAGGAAATCTAATTTCCTTCCAAAACGTTCTCTGTAACATTTTCCAACCCCAATAAACAGACTGTATACTATTTATTTATTTATGTATTATTATTGTGCATTTCTTCTAAACAAGCCAATTCTTTTTGGACTTTTGTTTTCCCATAGTGAGTTAGCAATGCTGCTGTCGATGGCCCAGAGCAACCCTGCACTCTTCAACATTCTATCAGATCGGAAGACAGTGGCCCGGCAGCTGGAGAAGCTCTCAAGACTGAAAGAACTGTTGGAAACCACAGAGGAGGAGCTGAAGGCCAAGCAGACAGAGGACTGGGCCTGCTGGATCAAACAGTACAGGTGCAGTCAGGGATGAAGCACTTTACCTTGGCTTAGCTACAGCAAAGTTGGTGCTGGGCAACGAGCAAATGCCTGAAAGCCCAAATGATTAAAGACTCCGGCGGGGAGCTTTGTTAATTGTAACAGATGGTAGAAAGCCAGAACAAACATTTTAAGAGCTTATGGTCAGTCCTATGAAAATGTTTGGAAATTCTGTCTCACAGGTTCTCTTCAGTGGTTCTTTTACCAAACAAATGTATTTATGATTACATATTTACATGTGTGTGTTTGACTCCAGGCAGCGTCTTGCTCGTGAGTGTGAGGGAGCAAGTGACAAGAAGGTGGTGCAGGAGGAAAGAGTGAAGATAATGAACAACACCAATCCGCGTGTTGTGCTCCGGAACTACATTGCCCAGAATGCTATAGAGGCAGCAGAGAATGGTGACTTCTCTGAGGTTAAGCTTTCCCCATGTTTAATTGTCATCAATCAAAATGCTAATTTCACTAATTTAAGAAATTGTATATTCTATAGAAACTTACCGACTGTTTTATTTACAGTGGTGGTGATGGAAACTAGGGGTTGCAAAGCCAACAGCATAAAATTCATTTGCGACCCAAAATATTTAATATGTATTGTATTTAATTGTGAACATTTATTGTATTTTATTTTAGATTTTAAATAAAAATGGTAAAAGAATGGTAAAACTACCTTCCTGCGTTCCTATCCATGAATGAAAAGCATATTTCAGGCCAAACTGTTGCCTCAAAACAAAAAGATGTGAGGTGTAGCACTGATATGTTCAATACATAATGTTAATCTTGTCATTTAAAAGAAAACAAAAACTCTCTCTCTGTCTATATCTTTCATCAGGTTCAAAGAGTTTTGAAAGTACTGGAGAAGCCATTCTGTGTGCAGGAAGGCTTGGAGCAACCAGGCTGGGTGGGAAGGGGAGGAGTGGAGGAACCAGGAGAGAGGGATGAAGGAGAACACGGAGAGCCTGAGGAGGAAGGCAGAGGTGCGGAGAACCGAGTACTTGTACCTTATGACAGCAAGCCTCCATCCTGGGCCAATGAAATCTGTGTTACCTGATCTTCCTAGAGCCTTCAGCAGGTGTTACCAGCCCATACATACATAGGAAAAAGGAGGGTTCTCTTTTCTATGGGCTAGGTAGATGTTGCTGAAGGCTGGTGAGGTACTAAGCTCCTGTCAACTGGTTTAAAATATATAGAAGGGTAATGTTATGGCTGGTTTTATGACGTTTTAAGGGTTTAGAGCCTATGATGATCTGTGTCCTGAAAATGGCATTTAAACTAAACAAAGTCAGTTATGTGTATCTATGTATATTTGGCTGGTTATAAATGATGACTTGGACCACCAGTCTTAAAAAGACAGGTCTCAGTCTGAAAGGCAGGAGTTGTAGTACAGTATAAACCAAAGTAAAAGAGAGGGAGAAAGTATGCGTGTGTATGCGTGTGTATGCGTATGTATGCGTGTGTGAGAGAGAAGACAATCTTAACAACTCATTGCACAAATTAGTGAGCAGTAAAGCTCCAAAATTTAAGCGCACAATTTGTTTTACTTAGAAAATATTATCATGCTACAACAGTAGTATCCTTATGCAATGATTTATTACTGACGTCTTGTAACAATACGCACAACAGCTTATGCTGGAAAATGTACAAGGACATGGAACGCTTGCCAGAATACTGGCAGAGTAAAGAGTAAGAGTAAAAGAACCATTTTGCAACGTGTGTTTTTTTTAAACAAAGAGAGATTCCAAGCAATCACAATGAAGGTAGCATAATTAAATGGTGACAATGAAGGAAAACAGTTGTTTATAAATAAATCTCTGCCAAAGGGACGGCTATCAGTGTCGTTTGTGTTCTGTCACTTTTATGTCATGAGGTATGTTACCCTTAATTAATTAAAGAAATAAGAGATTGATGAAATAAGCATTGTAAATGAAAAAAAACTTAGGAGTCAGTAATTGATCAAACTTTAGCATGGCTGCTGCATAGCTAGAGGTTTTACAGTTATATGTTTATCAAATTATGTTTTTGTTGAAATTCTAAGTGAAAATAAAAAGTTAATATACCCTCTACATTAGAACCCATTTATACACTTCATGTACAATTACTGTTTAATTGCTGAATCAAACACTTTTTTTTTTACATATTTCATTTAAAAATAAAATATGTTTATTCTATCCAAGTTCCAGTAATGCTCGGCAAACAACTAGAGACTGTGCACTAAATTTAGCAGAAAGGTTTTTTGCTGTTTTTTTTTTTTTACTGTGTTAACATAATGTCTAGGGGTCTTCAAACTTTTCTGACTGTGTGTTTATGTATGTGTAAGGTAGAGCATGGTGACTTTAAGTGTTGTCTGCATGAGTGCACTGGGGAAAGAACTGCTCAGCATTTAAGAGGAAAGAAAGAAAATATCTGAACTGTGAACTTGTTTGAAGCCATATTAAATGTAGTGAAATGCTGAATTGAAAGGGAAAGGAATGTCTGTGCCCTGGGGCCTGTGAGTTAGTAACATGTTACCACAAGCCTCCTGGAGCATGACATGGGCTGGAAAAGAAGGAAATGCATATACTGTGTGTATATGCTGTGTATTTCTAATCCTGATGTTTCACTTTGACAATCAAACATTAATAGAAAAGATTTTCATTAAGGATAGCTGCATTCTGACTCTAAAGGGAAACTCCACCAGTTTTTCAAAATTTCACAATAATTCAGTCATTAAGATATAAACAGTGGTTCAGAAAGGCTCCTTCCATGAGTCGATTAAAATAGATTTCAGTTTAAAGTAAACTGTATTACAAAACTAATATAAAACAATGTGTCCAAAATCAGGCAGCGTATATCTAACCATTTCATTCAATGACTTTCTGTGAGATTTCAGAGGCATTGAACTCTTCAGATGTCTGGTTCCCCCGACCACCACTGTCCACTGTGAACATCTGCAACTCTGAGCTTTCTACAGATCATTTAACTCCAGACCTCTCTGAATGACTGAACTGTGTATATTTCCTCTTTAATTAGACAGCTTATTTCACACTAATGTAAAATCTTTGTAAATATGTAAATATCCAACATATATTTGATAATTAAAAGACTTTTAAAGTATCGGTGGTGACTAGTCACACCAGACTTCATGTTACTCGGTAAAGGAAATCGGTGCCATCGCGCGCCCGTAGTGTTTGCTTGTTCCTGAGTCAGTGACGTGTAAGCCCTCCCTGTCTGACGGAGCGAGCAAGGCTGCTGCTGGGAGCGGCTTCATAGCTGCTCAGGTAGCTCCGCTTAGAGGTGTGTTTACTCAGACACCTCCAAATCACGGCTGCCAGGACTGAAACTGGGCTCTGCGTGGAACTAAAGTTTCCAGCAAAACCATGACCAGCCGGTCCAGACCTGGCTATGTTCGCCAGGAGGTGAATAAAACAGTGTGGGAAGTACCTGAACGCTATAGGGACTTGAGACAGGTGGGGACGGGGGCGTATGGTACAGTATGGTGAGTGTGTTTTCTCTTACTCAGGACGTTAGTAGCCAGTGGCCAGGCGCCATGTTAATGCCTTCAGTTGTCGCGACAAACGTCATTCTCCTGGTCGAGGGGATGTAGCCTACATGTCCAAGCAATCGAGGGACGTGTAGCTTCTCCAGCGTAGTGTTTGTAAAGGGTTTAGCGTGCTATGCTGTGTGTCCTTATTTCCTGTTTCAGTTCTCGGGTCTAGGCGAGGTCATAGCAAGGCTGTGGCTCTTAACCCCGGACGAAATGTGAGCATGGAGTGAGGTATAGGAAGTGTTGGATTAAGAGCTTAGGTTAGTCGGGTGTTTTGGTCACAACAAGACAATGAATAGTCAAATACCAGTATAACACTGTAAATTTTCCACCATGCGTTTCTTAGTAAGCTCCCGAATGTGAAACCTGTCATAATACCCGTATGAAGAGCTCAAGCTTCAGAGAAACAACAAAAAGGTCACTAGTATACCCCCACCCCCACACACACGCCTTCCATGTTTATACCCACTACTCGAGTATAATGGCATAGACTGTATGGTGGAACATTGTTGTGAAGATTTTATTGCATTCAGCAACAAGAGCTTAAGTGAGATCAGGTGCTGATGCTGGATGATTAGTTCCAGATCACTCCAGCAGATCCAGAGTACCAGATGGAGCTCCATCACTCCAGAGATAGCAGTTGCACTGCTCCACAAACCTGTGCTGGGGGGCTGTGTAGCTCCAATTAACGCTTGGCACTGAGCATGGTGACCTTAGCTCATGTGCTGCTGCTTCAGAGTGCCCCATTATATGGAGATTTTAAAAGGTGTTTGTGTGCAGTTAAAGGTCAATATGAGCAATTGTTGTGTCTTAAAGTAGCGCAGATCACTAATTAGAATGATGTTTAGGTGTTTTTGGACATGCAGTGTATTTTCCCATTTTTTAAGGCTTGTACAATCTGGTACTTGGTTGCTGACCTTGATGAGAAACTGAACACCTCCTGGTCTGTTTGGGTTTTCTCAAAACCCAGAGCCCCGTTATTTAACAGTAATAAATTAAGTGCACTGACTAAAATCTATAATATATAAATAATTTATGTAAATCTCTTTATCAGGGATTACTTAGTTTACATCTGAGACATGCTTATTGCTTTATGTGTTGATATTGAATACAGTATTCAATATTATTTATTTTTATGAATGTGTGCAAAATCTGTAATTCACTGAGGCATTTCATTCTCCAGTTATGCTTTCGACCGGAAAACAGGGTTAAAGGTGGCCATCAAGAAGCTCCATCGTCCGTTCCAGTCAGAACTTTTTGCCAAGAGGGCCTACCGTGAACTCAGACTGCTCAAACACATGAAGCATGAAAATGTAAATAAAGCTAAACACAACACTCTATGCCTTCTCTTTGTATGTGTTTTTAAGGAGAAATGTCACTGTGTTTTTCTACATTTTGGATTAATTTAATCCTTAAAATGTCATTCAGAATGGTTAGATGTAAAATGCTGTTTTGAGGAAACTTATTGTGTCATAGTTGTTCACAGTGATGGTGATGGGAACCGGACTTCTGCATTTATTGTCTCTAAAAGTGACTTCACCTAAAGCTGTTACACAAAACGATTACAAATGTGTTGCACATGAGGTGTAGTTTTGCAGTAGTTTAGAGGTGAGCTTTTGCCCAAAGCATTTCTTCTGTCAATTCATAGTGGAGAGGTACATACAGGGTGTGTAATGCAAAGGCAAAGTAACACAAATAATGCTTATTTCTGAGATTTGCTTTTATATTAGCATATATCTCCATTATAAATTATATATACATTATAAACAATTGCTATAAACTAAAATACCAAATAAATTGACCATGTTTGTATCACCATTTCTACTGGTGAGTTTCTCTGCAACATACCACTTCACATCAAACCACTGAATGACTTAACTGTGCAGACACATTTGGAAAAATTAAAGTATTTCCTATTTAATAGGCTGGAATGTAATGTAACATCACAGTTAAAGACATCTTCATGATATGTTTTTTCTTTATGTTAAGTTGGAACAGAAATGAGAACTAGTGGTACCACCTGTCAAAATTATCCACATATATCGGACCGATTATGCTGTCTTGATAGTAAAACATGTAGCATATTGTGATGTAATCTATCACAATAAATTGTTATATTGCTCACCTCTAGGTTCAGGACCCTTTAAGCTCATGACTCATTGTTCTGTTGACTTTAGGTTATTGGGCTCTTGAACGTTTTCACTGCAGACCTATCGCTGGACAGGTTCCAAGACTTGTAAGCTTTTGTCTTCTGTTGAATGTTGATAATCTTGCTTGCTGTATCTTGTTTTGAGTTGTTTGATGTTCTTGGAATTTCCAAAGTAAAGCACGGAAACTGTCACAGAGTTTATTAACTTTTCTTCTACTAGGAATATCTTCTAATTATTGAGAAAGTCAGTTATTATTACATTTCTTTAAATTTATAAATTTACTTTATCATTGCAATACCGTTATCATTAGGTGTAATAATTAAACATTCAATAGCAAATACCCTTACTAGTGTGCAACAATAGAAATCCATTCATACCTGTCTCTGTGTTTCGCAGTTACCTGGTGATGCCCTTCATGGGTACTGATCTTGGGAAGCTGATGAAAATGGAGAGGCTTACAGAAGACAGAATTCAGTATCTGGTCTACCAGATGTTGAGAGGGCTTAAAGTGTGTGTCTAATACTTACAGCTGTAAACAAACATTTCTTAAGTATTCAAATGCAGTTGTTTTTTATTTTTCTGAGTGAATGTAAACACATCCTACTTTTTGTTCTGCAAATATTCTATTTATTTGATGGGTTTAACATCAGGTTTTTTTTTTTTTTTACATTTTTTCCCTACTCATATGTTTAATTCAATAAATAAACTATAATTGGCAAATAAATAATGCAGATGTGAGTTCTCTATAGGGGAGAGTATTGTAAGTATTTTTGTGTAGAACTTGAGCTAATAATTTGCCAGGGTGCCCAAACTTTTGCACAAGATTGTATATGTACATGCACTCTAACTCCTATATCGACTCATGTGCAGTATCATTTCTTGTTCACAGTATATCCACGCAGCTGGTATCATTCACAGGGTAAGCTGCTTTTGTTTACCTAATCCACTGCATATCACTGACGTGATTATACGTTTCTGCTCATGGCTCATTGTTTTATCTCCCAGGACCTCAAGCCAGGCAATTTAGCCATCAATGAAGAATGTGAGCTCAAGGTGACTTACCAGTGTCGTATAGCAATCCTGCCTGGGTTCTATGTATGATCTGCATCAGTGCATTCGTATTAATGATGCGTCTTGTCTTCAAGATCCTGGATTTTGGTCTGGCTCGGCAGGCAGATATTGAGATGACTGGCTATGTGGTCACACGCTGGTACAGAGCCCCTGAGGTGATCCTCAACTGGATGCACTACACACAGACTGGTGAGTTACTTTGTTGTCAATATAGCACTTCCCCTTTGGCCTTCCCAGAAACTGATCCGATGCAGTGGTTGTAATGTTTGAGGCGAGGCTTTGCTTGAGACCTTTAATCTGACGTCAGGGTGGCGTTCAGACTGGCATTGGATTACGTAAGACTATTTCATCTTCTCTAACTCAGTATGATGACTAAGGTTTTGAAATGTTTTAGCGGTTTGAACTTGACATAACACCTGAAAATCTTTCCTTGTTTCTCTCTCTCTCTCTCTCTCTCTCTCTCTCTCTCTCTCTCTCTCTCTCTCTCTCTCNCTCTCTCTCTCTCTCTCTCTCTCTCTCTCTCTCTCTCTCTCTCTCTCTTTCTTTCTCTTTATAGTGGACATCTGGTCTGTTGGCTGTATCATGGCAGAGATGCTGATGGGAAGACCACTGTTCAAAGGAAATGATCGTATCCTACCATTTAACAAATCCATTTAACAAGTAGTATGTATAATAGTAAAATGTAGGGCTTCACAGTTTTTACAGTTTTTTAGCTTCACATCATTTTTACATAATTGTGATTTGAAAGAAAACTATTTTTTAAATAGCAAAAACTGCAATGTTACCTATTTTCTACATTATTTAAAGTTGTCGGAACATGTTTTTAGTTAGAAGATTTTATAATATTTGGGAGAACTTTATAATGCAGAACTTGTGAATTGACTGTGAATTGAAGAACCTGGTGTTCTAGTCTTGTTGGCATTAAAAGGCTTAATTAATAAAAAATAATCACATTTATCTAATCTTGGTCAGAAGATTAGATAAAATTAGATATTGCTCCCCCACAAATCTTTCAGGCCTGGTGAAGCCTCATTTTTGTAATATGCTTAATATTTGTCTACATTCACATGCTGTTTCACTTGGTCATTTCTTGTATCTGTTGACCTTTGACTTATTTGCCTCAGACCTGGATCAGCTGACAGAAATTATGAAGATAACAGGAACACCTACGCAAGAGTTCATCACTAAACTGCAATCTCAGGATGTGAGGCATCAGATACTCTCATGAAAAAGAAAAAAATATATATATCTTCACTGTTTACTTCCTTCTTAAGGCATTAAATTAATTTAACTTTTTCCAGGCTAAAAATTACATTCTGCGGATGCCCAAACTTAAAAAGAAAGATCTTCAGGCTTTGATGCCAGACATCAACCCTCAAGGTAAAAATAGTTCCTCACACTATATGAGTGATGAAAACCTTGTTCTCCACACAACAGATCAGATCACTGTGCAGTTTAAATGTGTAGTGAGTAATCGTTGCTATTTTGAGTGAGAGCTGAGTGCATGTGCTCTTATGCCTGCAGCGATCACTGTGCTTGAATCTATGCTGCTACTGGACCCAGAGAGCAGGGTGACAGCTTCTGAAGGCCTGGCTCTGCCCTACTTTTCTGAATTCCGTGAGCCAGAGGAGGAGACGGAGGCCCTGCCTTATGATCACACACTGGACAACGCTGAGCAGTCTCTGGAACAGTGGAAACGTATGGAAAAGGGTTCCAGCAACATTTAAAGGAACAGTTTGGTGAAAAATCTAATTTATGCAATTTCCCCCTTACCTCCAATGTAGTCGAAATGTAGCTAAGAAGTTAGGGACGCTTATAACCCATCAGTTAGCGTTGTGCAAGTATGCAAATAAGTAAGTGTTTCTTAATCATGCACCTGAGAAACCACTGGTGGCCCCCAGGAGGAGGATAAAGTGATCATAGTTTCTTTTTTGGGGTCTGCTAGAATAGATTTACATGCTTCGGTGTGCTAAAAAAATTTCAACAGTATTTTCACCCTCTGTCTGTTAAAGCCCCTGTTTCTTTAAGCCCTGCCTCCTAATGGGCCCAGTGTGCTCTGATTGATCAAAAGCCAGAGCAGTTGACCATTCTGCCACAAGTTCCACTTCTTTAGGCAGGCAGTAAGGATTGTGTTATGAGATGACATCACCTTGTAACAGAGAAAAGAGCTGGAATTTTAAAGAGGCGTTTCAGGCAAGTGAGATCAGAGGTTCAATGGGAGAGAGTTACTCCTTCTTTGGACTGTATTAACTCTGTAGAGCATTTACACACACAAGAAGCTACAACACACTAAAGGAACAGGAGTAAAACCAAGCTTATTAGGTCCCCTATTAAAACTATATGATCTCCATAAAAAGTACAGAAGTACATTGCGTAGCTAAATTAGTTGAATCCTAAATTTTGTCCAGGTGTTTATAGATAACCTGGTTAACTATAACTATAACTATTTTTCATACGAAGACAGAAATCACATAGGCAAGCACAAACCTGAAGAAGCGTACTTCTGACACCAAACATGCTGGCTGACTACATCATTGGGGGTAAGGGGAAGTTTGTGTAAATTATTTTTTTTCCAGAGCTTTTCCTTTGTTACGTAGTGTATAATACCTCTATAATACCTCTTCCCACCACATGGCAGAGGAGGGTTCAGTTCTCTGCCCAGGCTACACCAACAAGAATCCTTGGGCAAGACTTTTAATGCTACATTTGCATATGTATTGTAACATGACTAAAACGGAATGTTATTCTAAATATGTGTCTTCCAAATACATTAATAATAAAAATAAATAAGTCATCTAGGCAAATTGATTCAAATAGTTTAGCATGTACAGGTATTAAGTCTTGGTTCTATTATATTCAATTCCATTCCAGTTGAGAATCTGTTGATGCATTTACTCATTGAGAATGTGCTTAATGATTACATTGTCTCTCCCTTTCCTCTTTTTTCCACCTTCTACTCTCTCTCCTTTCTTCCAGGACACACCTTCAATGAGATTCTTACCTTTCAGCCACCATCTCTGGGTCCTGTGCCAAAGGAGACATCACTCTGAGCAGAATTGTTGCAGCTTAACTTCTTCCACATCTTCAACCAAATGTGCCTTGGAGCACTTTGTGTGCTACAATGTCTAAGTGTCAAGAATATACAATATGTACTGTGTTTACTGTGCATCTTTTAATGTCCAGCATCTTCTGGTGTTGTGGAAGACAAACGTAGCTACAAGTCGTACATAATCAAGACCATTCACATGCCCTTTTTTCCTCAGGCAATCAATAAGAATGTAAGCGTCCCAGCATTTTGGTACTGCCTGTCTGTTGTAGAATAGCTGTAGCACAAGTAAAAAAAAAAATCCCAAGACATGCACAAATTATCTCAGGTAATGCTGGAACACTGTGGGATAAATGCATGTATTTCTTTACCCATGTGTTTGTGTCCTTATCGTCCTCTTCCTAAAGTATGCAGTTTACATACTTGTGTCCACATGGGACTCAAAAGTTCAGTTCTGATATTTTATACCTATGGCACTATGATAAACCAAATCTTTTTAATGACATTTTAAGACCAGATTTTCCATGTCGTCACCAAGTACATGCCTATCTATGTCTATTAAAACTATTTGGTTTTTTATGTGATGCAGTCTTAATTGTGGTTTTTTTGTTTGTTTGTTTTTTTGTAAAAATGACCCAAAACAGCATATACCCAAACAGCAACATTTCATGTAAACAAATCCATTTTTGTATTGTTTGTTAAATATGTTTTGCTGGTGTAGGCAAGTAGTACTCACACCCGATACTATGGTAGGAATGATTTTTCACAAGGGTTTCAGTAAAATCATTACAGTAAGATGTTGTGTGTTATTTATTTTTTTTGTACTTTTACAGGTTTCAGATTTGTAATTCCTTTCCTTCATTGTTTTAGAGAAGCTAGAAAGAGCTCTGTGGCATTGGGATAGTGCACAGTTCACAGTGTTTTTAGGTGGCCGGCAGAGGGCAGTACTTGTCCAGATATTTGGCTCAGAAAGTGAACCCACTACAAGCAATGATTTATGTATGTGCCATTTTAACACAATCATGTTTTCACAAGTAGCCATCAGTGTGGTGTAATTAGCCTATGTGATTGAACATCATGTATTGATTGAAATAATATCCATGATATCCATGCATATGGCTGTATGGCAGTTATTGCCAGTTTCGGTTCATGCTGCATATCCTAATGACTCAGAAATGGGTGCTTGTACACTGAATAGAGGGAACATGTTCAGGTTAAAGGTTAAGTTGAAAATGCTGCGTATTTATTTAAGATACCCACAAGGAATAAGGAGTTATAGGGTAGTGCATGAGTTCCCCAGAACTGGGTCTGAGAAACACATGTAGTGGTTCTGGATCCTGTTCCAAATTCTAAATTCTCAGCTATGCAACCACACGTGAGCAGTTGGACAGAGGATTGCATGTCCGTAGCTCTAGGTTTAGGGAATCTGAGTCCTCCTCCCCATCACTGTGTCCTTTTTTTAACCCCTGTTTGGGAGATCTGCAAAGTTCATATGCGTGTCAGAGAGCATTCTGTCCAGAGGGGTACATGGTGAGGAAAAACACATTTGTCAGCCTGACAGTATGCAGGCCTTAGTATTACACTCCTCATCCTCCTTCCTTCGCCTGCTGGCGGTTTGTTTGGCTGTTGAATCTAAGCAGGGGAACACATTTCTGCTCACTGGAAGTGCTTAGACTCACTTCTGAAACTGTCCGCTCGCCCACACTGTAAAGGTACGTAAGTGGGCTGGAGATGGTACTTTGCTTACAGTTACACAGACATGGTAGAATTCAATGTCTGTGCATTCAGACAGTTTTTGAATATTTGTGCTTAAAATGTAATACATCATATACTAGAATCATTGCCAAGAGCCATTAATGTATACACCAAAGGGTGTACATCAATGCATTAAGTAAAAGTGCAAATACTGTAGAATTAAAAACTGAAACTGTTTGCTCAAGTTGAGGGATAAAATTATGGGAAGCAAACATAGAACTCAAGTTTGCTTACAGTATAGAAGTATAAGCAGGTCTCTTAAAGTGCAGATCTGTTGTGCCTTTTTAAATGGGATATTTTTTGTATAACAATAATCTGGTGAAGAATAAATGACAGGGTCACAGTGGCTTTGGTGCATTACTGCCCACTTCTGACACCTTCAAAATAATACTGCCAAAAAGGCTTCTTTACATCACTGCAGACGCAGATGGCATACTACATATAACTAGCATACTAAATCTGCTTAATAGTAGTTTGTAGTATGCAGTATGTGACCAAATGGATGGTGTACCACTCCAGTCAGAGTTTCTAGTACACAGGGGGAGCTATCTGCATGGTGTACTGCATCCCACCACGCACCACGGCCTCATCAGCTCTCAGCCTGCATCAGTCAAAGAAAATGGTGGTGGGTAACACTGGGGAGCAAAACGCAGCCAACTCTGAGTATAAATGTGCTTCTAGTGATTGTACTGGGGTGAGCCTCAGAAAGTTAAATATACAGGTCTGAAGATTAATAATAGATAAATTTGCTTTAAAGGTTCAGTTTTAGGACAAGCCCAGGGTAGCTAACAGCTAGGCTAAGCATATTTCAAGTGAACTGAGCAGCGTTAACAGCAGCTAGCTCTAAACCGTCAATACAGTAATAGCAGCTCTGAGGTAAATGTGAGGCAACTTGCCATGTGACTGTGTTAGTATACTGCATTGTAGTATACTACATTGTAAACTTTTTACTGTACTGCATACTACACACAGGGGTCAGTGTGCAGTATAGCAGTGTGCCACATCAAATACAGCCGTAGAGCTACTTTTGGCTCCATAAAATATTTTTCAAAGTAAAACTTCTTTAAAGAGTCATGTTTATAAATGGGATGTGCAAGTTTGAAGAGCCTTTTTAAAGTTTAAAGATCCTCTTCAAAATGTAAAGGTGTTCCCAAATTCCCAGGACCAGACATCCAAGCCAAGAACAATTTAGGAGCCTTTATATAGTATCACACTACACTGCACAATTACAATGATCAGTGCAGATATTTATTATCAACGAGGACTAGTTTTAGCTTAATCCCTACAGGGAAAACAAACTCTCTATAAAACTGAGAGTTTGTTGAGAACATGTTCAATAACAAGCTATTGAACCATTTTTGTTAACATTGCCCATTCCCTAGACTGAAATGATAAGCAAATTATATCCAGAATATGCATAAATCTAAATGATTAGCAGAGTAAATGTTTGGATGTATTACTTACAAATAGCCTGCATCATAAAAGCTGAGTGAACTCTATTTGAAGTATTAAATAAACTCCTGCAGTGTTCCAGATGTGTGGCTTTATCATGGCTCAGTCCTCACAGAGAACGCTCTGTTCTGCGGTCAGACTGCGGTAAGCTGCCCCTTTTCCAACATCTGTATGCTGTAGACTCTGGGTTGTGTAATAGTTGTGAAAACTGATAATAAATCGTCTATTGTTTGCTTGTATGTTTACATATTTTGCATAGTTCTAGTGGTTCTCTCTAATGAAAAGAGGTTTTTCTCTCTTTTTATTTGGTAATCATGAACCAGACCAAGCAAACCACATTGTTAGTTTATCTTAGACTAGTTGTTCACAGACTGGGGTACAGGGACTCCCAGGGGTACGTGGTAAAATGTTCCACTGGGAGGAGGAGATAAACATGTCTAAAATCGCAAGTTTTATAATTGCAAAAATATAGAAAAGATGTACTCTTTGCAAAGATATGTAGTGTTTCATTTTTAACTTAATCGTTTTTAATAAATATAAGCTCATTTTGAAGTTGATGTCTGCAAAATGTTTCAAAAATGTTGGGTCAGGCATAATTCAAAACTAGGAAAATTGTGAAATGTTAAAAATAAAACCCATCTTAAACAAGTGATGTAATTATGTTTGCATATAAAAGGAGCATCCAGGAAGGACTGAGTCATTTATGAGCAAAAATGAGTCTCACCACTTTGCTGAAAAAATACATCAGCAAAGCTTCCAACAGTATAAAAATAATGTTGCTCGGATTTTATGTATTTTTACCCTCTGCAGTGCATAATATCATCTAAAGGTTGATGAATCCACAGAAATCTCTGTAAAGAGAAAAGACCAAAAACCGCATCAGAATGTTTGTGACCTTCAATCCCACAGATGGCACAGCTTTAAAAACTGTCATTGTTTCTATGATGAATATCGCAGCATGGGCTCAGGATTTGGCAAACCATTGCCAATAAACATTGTCTTTTGCTGCATTAACAATTGCAAGTTAAGATTGCACTATACACAGTGAAAGTCATATGTTAACATTTCAGACTTCTCTGGACTCATACTCATCTGAAATGATGCTCAGTGGAAATATGTATTAAAATTATTTATGGAAATATTAGACTTCAAGTTCTCTGGAACAAAGAAATAAAGTAACATACAGATTGTTACAAGTGTAAAGTTTAAAAACTGGGTCATGATGGTGTGGGAAGGAGGATTATTGGGATGCCTGTACGTCTGTGAAAGCATCATTAATGCTTCATAAACACATTTTGGGCATATGCTTCCTTTTAGACTGCTGTCTGCAGTCCAGATATGTCCACTTTCAAAACAGGATCAGTTTGTATCTTCAGTATTTAAACTATTATTAAGTGTTGTTAAAGGGAAAGGTGATTTCATACAGCAGTAAGCATGCTACTGTCTCAGATTTTCTGAAACGTGCTGCAGGCACCATACTTGGAATGTTAAAAAGGTATCAATTATTCTATCAAATATTGTGCTTTTGTACCGTTTTCAACTAAATGCAGACCAAACTATTAATCACTCTTTTGTGTTTTTATTATCCTTTTTCCAGGTTTTTTGGAATTTAGGTTGTTTCTGCCCTCAAACACAACACATCATATATAACTGTAATTTCATCTAGGATGTAGCTTTGCCTTTTTGTGTAATCCAATGAATAATGAAGGAACATTACTGGATGTTTATCCTTTTGAACGTTCCTTAGCCAGGACTGATGTTTCAGCTAAACAGAGAGAAAGACATGTAGCTATTTATTGAGCTACACATACAGAAGTAGTGTCTCTCAATATAGTGTTGGGCCACCACATTTGTTAACGCAGCAAGGCAGACCTCTTAACATGTAGTTGTAGAGGATCCTAATGGTGTCCTGTGATAATTCATCCCATGCAGCTTGAATATTCTCACACAGTTCCTGCAGATTTTGCAGTAGGGGTGGAGGTGGAGTGACACCAGGCCTTCTGGACATGAGACGCGTTACAGCAAAACTTTTATGCTGACCACGGTGCCTCCACACACAGATACGTTGGTCGTCTCCACAAAGACAAAAGCAGGACTCATCACTGAAGATGACCCGCTGCTGTTCTGAGTCACTCCATGACAGTCTGGGACGGCACCATTGCAGTCTTCAGCGATTGAGGGAGTCGTGTAGCCGTCTGCCAGTGGTGCTGGCACTAACGAGTTGACTCATGGAGGGCATCACTGCTCACTGAATGTCCACAATCGTGGCTGTTGGGTCACTCTGCACATGTTGGACAATTTGTCGGTTTTCCCTTTCCGTGGTTCATCTAGGTTTCCCAGATCTGTCATGTAGCGGATATGTACCTTCTTCTATCCACTGCCACCAACAGCCTGCTGTGGTAGTATCCGGATGACTGGTATGGCGCAAAATACGTTGATAAGACCATCCCGTTTCCCAGAACCCTACAATGTGATCTCTCTCAAACTCTTTGAACTGTTTGAATTGTTTTCAAACTGAGGCATACTTCACTTGCAAAGCATACTGCCAACACAACAGCATGAGTCAGAATGGAAAGCATGCACAACAGGACGGCCTTATATAGTCAGTCACTTACCGCAATAAGGCCTTTTCTTCTTAGGTTACATGCGAGGCCAAGAGTGAAACTTGAATCATTCGCATGTCTCATGAGCGTAGTTGCTATATTAATGTTAGTTACTTGGAGTTTGCTATGGCTAATGTTACCTATACTAACTAATTGCTTTTAATCCCAACAACAATACAAAGTAAATTTAAATTTTACTCTCTATGAAACTTTCAGATTAAGATGGTTTGTTTCAACCAGAAAACAGTGTATAAAATCATGCTGTTGCTGTTGGGCCTGTGATGCCAATAAAGGTGGAATTGCTCCTCTCTTCTGTCTCTTCAGTCTCAAATGCTGAGTGAAGCTGCTCCATATTGTTCAGTATGAATTACAATTGTCTGGAATCTCTGTAGTGATGTGGAAGTTGGCTTCCTACTCACCGTCTTGTTTGGTCAATTTTCTGTGGAACGGAAAGCATTTGATTAAGATGCTGGCAAATAGGAAACAAACTTCAGCCTTGTTTTAAGATGAACATCAGCCATCCCTGCTGACAGTTCAGTTCCTTGGACAGCATATGACAAGTGACGACATCCCATTCACAGACTGGAACAGTAGATTTCTCCATATAGTCTGCCATTTTTTGTTGCTGTCACTTTATTGGCAAATGCCAATTTTCTTTTGGGATGACTGTTATACAACAGTTTGGAATTTTTGAATTGGCCCATTTTACTGCCCTATTTTGTACATGTGGGATTTGTATGGTCATTTGCTAGAAACATACATAATCTGTAGCATCTCCACTGTTTTCATCCAGTCAGATACTGAAGTGTAGAGTATGTCTTCTTATTTTTGTTTCAAACTCCCTCCGCATGTCTTTCTCTCTGTTTACTTTCTCTTTTTCTTCCCTTCATAAGCACAGGGAGCCACACGTGCCCGCAGACTGTTTAGTGGATCTGGAGGAGTCCCCAGACTTAGCAGACAGCACTAGAGGAAATTCCACAGACTCACATGTTCCTGGTAAAGGCCCCAGTGTGGATCACGGAGCTGGGATCCCTCCAGCCCTCTTGGTGGGGGCAGCTGAAGGGGGAAGACGATAGTTCCAGGACCACAGAAGGCTCCTCTCTGAGCTTTAGACAGACCCTGGTTAGAGAGGCATTTTAAGTACCATGGTTGGAAAAATAAATGTGTTCCAGAAAGTTACACGCATTTAGAAGTACTTTGCAGTCAGCAACACAGGATCATTTGGCAGTTTTCCCTCCTTCTCCATAGTGTGTCATCTCGAAAGTATGAATCTCTTTTTATATAATCAGAAAAGAGTTAGAAAAGCTCCAACCTTGAATGAAGTTTCCTCTGTCATTCACATGAACTGTCTTGAATGTGTCATTTCCTTTCTAAATTTACTGTGAATATTTAGAGGAACATTCATTTTTCTGTGTGATGTTTTAATAATGCGTTCAAAATTCTCACAGGATCACAGTAGCTTTGAAATGGATAAAGTTTGCACAAAGTCATCTGCTCTTTGTTGACACTGGAGGCACTTGGACACATGGGCCCAGGAGACCGCCCCCAACTACCAAACAGGCAGGGCAGTACCTGGCTGCAGGGGTTTTCTTTTCTCATCTTGGCCAGAGACAAATACGTGTGAAAGTTTTGGGGTTTTCCACTACATTAAACACTGAGAGTCCATTGAAGTGGCTTCCTGGCTAACTTTGTCTTTTTATCAAAGGATCTTAACTGTGGCTTTTATGGACAGAATGTTCTGGATGTAAGGAGTGTAATGCGAGCAAAACAACAGCCCACTCCTCATGAAGTATTTTGAGAGCTCTTACTTTCTTTAGCAATTCTCCAGGAAAATGTGGTCTCTTCATAGTTTACAGTCTATTCATGAAGCAGATGTAAATCAAACTGGGTTGTTAATAGCCAGACATTAGATTGTTAGGATCAAAAATGAACTTCAAAAGTGCAGCATATGATAACAATATATAATGGAAACGTGATTGTAATGATGGAGATGATGATGATGATGGCAGTAATGGTAATGACAGAGATGTTAGTGATGCGATGGCAAAGATGAGGTTACTTATAGAGATGATGGTGATGGAGATGATGGTGATGGAGATGATGGTGATGGAGATGGTAGTTGTGATGAAATATATGCTGGCAATTGTAAAGATGAGGTTACTTATAGAGATGATGGTGATGGAGAGGATGGTGGTGATGAAGATGATGATGATGGTGATGGAGATGATGGTGATGGAGATGGTAGTGGTGATTAAATATATGCTGGCAATGGTAAAGATGAGGTTACTTATAGAGATGATAATAATGATGATTGTGATATAGATGGAGATGGTGGTGATGGTTGTGGGGATTATGATAGTCATGAAGGTTGACCACCTAAAAAACGAATCAACACTTTAAAATAGATGGATTTCAGTTAATGCGGTGTCATAGTTCAGCAGTTTAGTGACCATTAATCCACAATTAAAATACACAGAGAAGATTCCTGACTCATCTAGACTAAATCATCTTGATCATTATTGAATTACTGTAGATTGTAAACCATTATACAAGCTGTATAGTACCCAGTGCAAAAACACGGGCTGTAATACTGTTAAAGCTTAGAGTCAAACAAAGAAGGTTGAGAAGAGAAAGTGTGGTGTAGAAGTGTGGTTTGTCAGGAATATCCAGTTAAATAACTGTTAATACATTTCTTGGCATCTGCTGTAACATTTCAAACTTTCATGTCCTTGTGTCATCATCCCGAAACACCGCATGCTAATGCACGTAGCCAAATAACACACCAAAAGACACACAACTGTTTGTCTAATATTAGGGGCACCCTAAAAACTGTGGTGATGGAAAACAGCAGTTCAAAGTTAGAGTTTGTTTATTTGATATGAAACTCCCTCCTTCTGTTTCCTGCCTTCATGGTTATGTAACTTGAACCCGGCTCCCTTACATAACATTCTGCTCTCAATTTGAGGACACAAGGTAAATCAGGACTTTATGGGTGCGTAGTGCTGTGGGACCCCTGGTTCAGCGTCTGTTTTACAGCCCTATGCTATCTGTGTAGTGTTAGTCTGTGCAGATAGCAAGCCTGAGGGGCCATATGGCTGGAATTCAGAGCAGGTGAGGGGGCAATAATGAATCACTGTGACCACTCCTCTTCTTCCACCCTGGAGCATAGTGCCCGATGGACAGGTCAAGGTTTAGAGCACTCTGTTCTGGTGTCTAATAATAAAAGATTCCATTTGGTTAAGGTAGAAAATTCCTTCTGTCAGTTTTAGAGTGTCTAACTTAAGTCCTGTACCAAGAAACTAAGTCAAGGAAACAAACATTCTTAGCTTATTTCTGAGCAAAGGACAAATCCTTGTTTTTTCCTGGATTGGTAGAAAGATTGGGCCTATTTGGTGATATAACTGCTGTAAGAGAGATGTCCTGTATGATCTTTCTTCCAAATAATCCGTCTAGTACGTAAATTATACATTACACTGGCTCCACTCAAGATGTACCATCTCAGAAAACCTAAGAAATATAAAGAAACCACAAACACAATGAATATATGTTACTCTATATTGAGACAATATTACACATAGTCCATTCACTCTCCCGCCGGTTGGCTGAAGTTGGCAGAACGATACGTTTTTAAATACTTTTGACTACACTGCATGTTGTGTATGTAATGATTTAGCATGTTTTTGATCACTTTTTTTGTGTTTTTAGAGAACTCTTTCTTTCTACTGGTTTGTCATTTAATAGATTTTTTTTTTTATTTCACATAAACAAGAACAAATGTGACCGCTGGCAAGATAAATGCTTACCACCTCCAAGAGGCCTTCTAAACTGTTCTTCTTGTGAAAGATATAGGAGATATTTATTTCTTGGTAAAAGTAGAATCTAACATGTATTTAGGAGTGACAGTAGATTTAGTGATTTCAGTGGATTGCACTGTCCAGTATACTGAACACTGGAATTAGGCTAATGAAATTTGGAATAATAAACATGTTTATAATAATAATAGACCCAATCAATCCCTGTGTTGCAGAAAAGTTATTCTGAACCACAGCAATATTACTTATGAGCTAGCATATAAAATGTAGGTAATATGTGTAATATGTATAGTATTACTATGTAATATGTATTATTCTATGTAATATGTAATATATCTAATGTAACGTTTTCAGACATTTTTCTCCAGTGACCTCAAGCGTTTCAAATATGTGTTCATTTTAGAAACAGTAATGTAAATCACTGTATATATTTGTGTTTACAAACAATGTGTTATTATGACAATTCATTTAAAATGTAGAAGCTGTTTAAGTCATTCCAAGAGTTAAAAAAAATGTGCAGCTGTACATAGAGGAAACACAGAGCAAAGTTCAGTGCCTGCTTTGCTTCTTGTTATGTTGGTGTTAATAAATATGTTCATTTATCAAATACATTCACATTTCATATCATGTTGACACTGAATTAAACATGTTTCCCAGTAAACAAAAATGTATAATGCGTTCATTTATTGTTTTTAGTATGTTGCACAGAACATGCTTAATAGATAGATAGATAGATAGATAGATAGATAGATAGATAGATAGACAGATAGATAGATAGATAGATAGATAGATTGTGTATGTGTAACCTGTATGTGTACAGATTTGTTATGATCAGTTTAGTTAGTTTGCCACTCTTTGTTGTTATCAAACAAAAGCTTTTCTTCAGCAAGGAAAACACGCACTAACACATTTGATGCCAGCTGTGCTATTGACTTGGTCCCTAAAGCCCAAACAAAGGCACTTTTTGGGGAGAACACTTGTGAACAGAAGCGCATCGCTCAATTGTCCTCGTCCAAACCGAGCTCCATATGTCCATATGTCTCTCTAAGCCCCGCCCCAGCCCCGCCCCCAGCCCCCCAGTGTCGAATTACAGCTCTCCTGCTGCATCACTGCGATCTGTTTCACTCCAGCCCTGCGATTATCGGCCCAGTACTGAGAGGGCCACTGCGCTGCTGCTGAAGCTCTCTGGTCGTATTCCTTCAGTGGATTTCACTGCCCGCTCCTCTAGCATGATAGAGCAGCGGTGTGCTGGACCGCTTCATCGAGCCTAGAGTGGGGGGCTGGGACGGAGAACCAAATCTTTTGACCCCAGCCATCATCACCCGACGAACGGGCAGAGAGCAACACCCCATAGGCTCAATTGTTCCCCTCCTTTTGTCGACATCTACTTCGCGTTTTCCTCGAATCCAAAGCGGCTGCTTTCTGAGCGGGATGTAAGGGGCCGGTCTCTCTTTCTCTCCGTGCCTGCTTTGGAAATCTATTCATTTATTCGGAGAACAACGAACGTAACGTATTTCCTTTAGTTCATTCATTCAGCGGGTGTTGAGCGAGGATTTGGAAACATGGAGAGTGTGGAGAAGGAGTGTGGAGCTCTGGGTGGATTATTCCAGGCGATCGTCAATGATATGAAGGTACCAGAACCTTTAAACCATGTATAATGTGCAGTGTGCTGAGCTGCGATGGCTGTAGGTTTTTTACTGCCTTTGTTTCCATTGAGCTCCAGCTGCCTGGACCATTGATGCTGGGATTGATGATGAGGGGGCGCTGCATGGAGGAAGGGGCTTTGTTGTGAACCCAAAATCAAGCCCTGAGTGGGGCAAGATCTGCAACCTGCTTGGGGAAAAAACATAAAAGAAAAATCACAGTTTCGTTAATGAATGTGTTTCTTTCAGAGCGTGGTCAGATAGCCACCACCCACTCTGACAGCTAGAGGCTTATATTTTGTTATGATGGCCATGTGGGTGCTATAATTGCCGATGTCTTGAATGCATGAAGCTAGACTGGGGATTTCTTAGTGCCATTTGATTAAATTTGAATTCAGGATTAAGAGGCTATCATTGCGGTAGCCAAACCTCTACCAGACGTGACATTAGTTAATAAAGAGTACTGTCCAGCTAAGCACCAGTCTGTCCTTATTATACATTATATACAGATTCCCCATTTCCTGAATTTGGTAATACGCAGGTGTGGTACTCCTGACACAACAGTGCATGCGGTATTGCACCTTTTGGTTTGTGTTTGAGTCTGGGATTAGACTCCATGTACTGGTAATAAAACAATAATGGTGAAAGAAGTTACGATATATTAATGAGCACTGATGCACAGCCACTGATAAGCCATCTATAAAGCAGATAAAGATAGACTAGATAATTATAGTCTCACTAGTTAACCTGCCATTAAGAGGTCAGGGGTTATCAGGTCCCAGTTTCATTTGTGCTTAATGGATGCTCTACTCCAGAGACAGTTTTGTGCCACTAATAGAAACACTGTATTCCCGCCTTATACAAACAAGGTGTAAACATTTGAAATCATGTTGTTTTTCAAAGTCAATCAAACATGTGATGAGATTACATTGTATCTTGTAGGTGACACCACAAGATCTGAGCGCCTTTCTATAGTATTGAGAGGGTTATGGGAAATGAAGACAACTGCACACTCTTCTGCTGTCATAACAGAAATTCGATATGCTGTATATAGCCAGCCCTCCCACATATTTGACTTTTGTGAACACTTCTCAACTCTTAAATCTCAAGTTGTTGTCCTCCAGTGCTCACACCTCACACTCTACAGTAGTTTGCAACTTTCTGGGGAGCCTGCCAAGCGATCGCTTTGTTGTAGCAGAACATAGTGGCTGTGCGTAGCTATTGATGGATGGCTACTATTTTCCCATACTGCTCCCATCTCTCAGCACTGATTGTTATTGTTGCTCTCAGAATGCCATCATATGAGCAAACTTCTCTGGCTTAAAGCCATAGCTGATGACCGTGCGGTGTTGGAGGGCCCACTGCTGGCTGAAATCCAGGCTTGGCTCTGTTCTGCTTGTTCAACATGTGGCATGTTAATTCTCTGAGAGAAACCTAGTGGAGAGAATGGTGATGGCAGTGATGTTTGTGGTCATGGAAAGCCCTCGTTTGGCATCTGAAGGCCTTTTTCGATTGAGACTCCATAAGCTGGTTATGACATGTAACATTCTATATTTGAAAAGGTTGTATTTTTAACTGCAATTTGGTAGCGAGACTAAACTGGGAGCTAAATGTGTATCATTCAGTGGCATAATGAGAGCTAAACGAGATCGGAGGGTAGTGTGAGACAGATCTACATAAAGACTGGAGCTGACCTTTGGGTTAAGCAGACTTTTAAAGGATTTGGGGATGCAACATGGAGGCTAAGTAGGCCTAGATATAAAGATATAATGAAGGACAGATTGTAATGTGTTGCAATCATTCAAAGACCCTTATAAATTTGGATCACAGAAAATACTATACACTTAAAGTGCCTTCATAGAGAATACTATGCAACTATTAAATATGAAGGTGCCAATAAAGGATTCATGAGAGCAATGTCTTGGAAGAACTTCTTTTGGGTCCTTAAAGAACTTTTCAATGGATAGTTCATCATTTTCTATTCCAGTGATAAGGTTTTCCTTTAAAATGCCCTTAATATCATGGAAGTATGACCAGGTTTCTGTTTCTGCAAAGGAGTTAACAGACCAAACAGCAATAAACACAAGAAAGAATGTTTTTGAATAGCAGTTTTCCTCTAGAGTGAAGAGTCCACCTAGATTTGGAAGACTATGTGCCTTTCTTGACCTGCAACAACCTCTTCTGTTCATCTGTCTCAGAATCAATCTCTCCATAGCCTTCAGCTCTTAACACGACAGGAAAGCTAATTAGCCACCTGTGGCTGTGAGTGGACATAGCACTAGTTGTGGAAGGAAATGTGTTCAACATGGCAGTAATGTCTCAAGAGTGCGTCTAATTTCAAATCTCTGCAGCACCAAACGGACTGGAATGCTTTAGCTTGTTTTTGAAGAGTGATACTATGATTTTCTGTTTGGTTAAATGTTGCAGCACTGTTATTACATGTTAAATGGCTGGGCTAAATGAGAGATTAAAAAAAAAAAGTGGATCTAGGTCATTTCCCAGGTGATATTTCTTAGGAGGTTTGATATAGGATAATCTACTTGCAGAAGTAAGTGAGGAGTCAAAGTAACACTCCACAGGAGGTTAAAAGATCACTAAAATCAAGACCTGGTATACCACGAAAAACCACCACTATCAGATAAACTGAACTTTAATCTTTGGGAGAGAGGTGAAAATCAAGCTCTGCTCTTGCTTCAGATCTGAAAACCTCCATGGGTGTTTCTGTCCATCCTTCCACTGTGAGAGGACAACTCAACACTAGGGATCTCAAAAAGGATGTGTAGCTGTCAAGATGTTTTTAGAGAGAATAAAAATTTTGCACAAAAATTGCAAATCAAGCAAAGAAGCTCCTGGTACTTGAATCATAAGAAGCAGAAAACGTGTGATCATATTAACCAACATTTAAAGTAAAGAGCGTCCTCCCCTCCCCTCCCTTCATATAACAAACGTTTATTTACAAGCTGCTTTGCCTGAGAATGAATGAAATGTAGCTTGACCTCTGACTTTTGCATAGTAGTGTCTTTCTTATTCAGTCCGACTGTAGAACTGTTACAAAACCAAATTGAAAGGAATACATGAACTGGACAGGCACTGTTCTTCACACCCAAGAGTTTGGTCACAGAAAGCAGATTGTGTGTGTCAGATGGTCAGCCATGTGCCCGAATGTTGTCCATTAAAGCTGAAATGTGCTTAATAAAAAGAAAGGGCTTTGTGTCTAAGATTTATTCATCTTATTATTTCCTTTGATTTCTTAAGCCTGTGAATGTTTTTATTAGTCAGTCCTCATGTTACAGGTCTGTGTATGTACACTGTGTATACTACCGTGTCTCAGTACAGCCAGTCTGTTCTGGATCATAAGCTATACAAGAGTGATAGCTTTTTGTGAGTGATAGCTCACATTTTACAGATAACCTTCAAAAAGGAACTTGGTGTGCTGAGCTACTTTTCTTTCAGTTACCTCCAGGACACAGAGAAATTATACCATATCTGTTGATGATGGTTCTTATTGTTCATGGCCATTACAGAGACTCTCTGCTGTATACCTGGGATACGGAACTCATGTTTCTATGGTAGTACCCTATACAAAACCATCGTCTTCAGTTCATTGTTAATAGGCCATTATTGCAGGGAGTGCTTTTAGTATCTCTTTTACAAGTTAAGCTCTTAGACCCAGAGATGGTATTTTGGGGGTTTAAGAGGTAAGTGGCTGTTCTCATGTTATTCTACTCTCTGTCTGAAGAGCATCTGCTGAACAAGGCGGATCTGTTGTTCATTGGAGACATAAAGCTGGTGTACAACGCCTTCAGGGACATAGTTGAGAAGAATGATTGTAAAAAGAGAAAAGCATTCTCTGTGAAAGGCTCTTAATATCCAAGCTCATTTTACTGTTGCTGGTAGACGACACAGCCTTGAAGACACATCAGGTCTCCCTTGCCTAGCTTCTCTGTATTAGGTTGGTGGTACTGCAGAGAATGATGTGTGTGGTGGGGGTGAGCTTATGTCTGTTTATGCTTGACTAAGCATCTGTTCCTCATCTGAGGTGTTTTTCCTTCTTGGTGGAATGTGAAGGCTGCTGAGCGTGCGCTGTAGTGCTTGTGTACCTGTGTCTGTGTGTGTGTAAGGGCGTATGATGTGTTTGGCTCTTTCTATTGTCCTTGGTGACTTTCTAACTTGACACTCATGTTGCTTTTCTTCTAGAACTCATACCCCGTGTGGGAAGACTTCAGTGCCAAGGCCACAAAGCTACACTCCCAACTCAGGTGATAAACCCTGTGTACACAGTCTTTTCAGACGTTATTAATTTATTCATAGATTCTCAACAGATTTTTGAGTCTTGAATACTGTCGCTGTTGGAACAGTATCTCCAAAATGATAAGGTTTCAACAGAAAAAGTAGAGCAAGATTCTTCACAGAAGTTTTCTTTGGGGTGTATTTTGCCTTTTAACTCCCTGCTTGTATATCTCCACCATACATTTATAATGCATAATACATTGTAAAAAAAAAGGCCAATTGGAAAAACTTTATGGAGCAATATTTTGAGCATGAGGTAGCATACTTTAGGCAGGCTATTAATGGCATCAAAGGCTTTGGATGTCTGATTCCCATCACCACCACTCTGAAGAGTTCTGGCAAGATTCTCATGAATGGTGTAGTTCACTTCAAACCTCTCAGAGTGACTTTGTTTACATTGAATTATAAATAAATAAAAAGAAAATAACAAGATTTTTGGACAAATTATATTAGTATATGCTGAATAATATATATATATAGTATATCATAAATATATCATAGAATATCAAAAAATAAAAATAATAGCATTGTGTGGTTTGATCTAAAACCAATGTATTGATGGATGATTTAATAATAGCTGGGAATACATTAGACACCATGTTACTTTTTGAAAGTTGAGAAGAACTTTTGTTTTGCTGCACTACTGGAATCTATATATTTAATAACACATTGCATTACAGAATGAATTACATTTACATTCAATTTAAATTCTGCATCAACAGTTTGGAGTGATATTCCCATGGAGGGCAAACAGTGGCAAAAGTACAAAAGATGTCTTTTTTGTTGTGTATGCAACAGTAACCTAACTTGTTATAAAATAAGCTCCTTTTCTACTTAAAAACCTGGAAAATTTAGAGTCCACAGTTTTGATTTAATTTCTCTGCTCGTTTGAGAAGCAGTGAAAGTGAGTGAGATGTCGAATTACACCATACTTTTTTAAAATCACTGGCGATTATTTTAACAACTTCCATATGGGTTAATCAAGGATGTTTAAACAGTCACTAACGCTGCAGGTTAATCAATACTTTGTTTATCATTTCAGTTTAGATTTTACAGGCTTTTTTCCATTTAAGTTCAGCTCCTAATAGCAGGGATGTGTTCTCTGTACACTCCTCAGGACCACAGTACTGGCTGCAGCAGCTTTCCTGGATGCCTTTCAGAAGGTAGCAGATATGGCCACGAACACAAGAGGTAAGAGGAAAACTGTGATGAAAGTAGCTGGAAAATGTTAACAAGGTAAAGCAGTGAAGTCACTGTAATGTGAAGCCTTTTTGGTAGAGTGACAGTTGCTCTGAGATCCATGAATAACTTTGTCTTCACATTCAGTTAGACGTCATAATACCAAGGGCACCATGTAAAGTGACCTTGCTTACAGTAAGATCCTGATAGAGCCTGATAGCGACACAAAGTCTTTTAAAATATCTTGGAACCTTCAAAATGACACACATTTTTTATTATTGTTCCCTTAAACTCTGATTACTTGGTTAATCGTCAAAATAATTAGCAAATGAAACTAATACCAAAGTAACAGCCCTATTACAAACAGTAGATACAAGAATGGCAATTCGCATATCCGAGTTTTAGCTTCCTTTGTTGAAAAATGGGCCACTCTCACAGGATGCTGGTTGACTTCATATCTTCCACTATTAAACTCATGACAGTGACAGTACCTTTCCGCTGGGCTGATGGAGTGATTTTGGGCTCAAAGAGGTCAAATGAATTTAGTCTCCAATGGCACAGTTTTAAGATGTGGGTCAGACACAGCTGTAGGCATGGAACAGGATTAACCATGTAAGCATCTGCCTTTTTTATCTGCATACCACGTCCTACCAGCTTCATACATGACTCTGTGCACAGAAACAGAATCTTAGTTCTTCATGAAGTGTAAACAGCATGCACTGCAGCCATACTCTTCATGCGGGGATGGTGGTTGCTATGGGCTACAACAATTTCCAAGGTTATCACCTGAATAGAGTTGCTACCTAACTCCAGTATCCAGTGGAGTTCAGACACAGCGATCTGCTCATAGTTCAGAGAGAGCAGACTAAGATCAGATTGTTTTTAATGGGATGTTTTGCAGTTTAAATCAGTGATGTGTTATAAATAGGGATGAAATTCATATTAGTAGCACCTGGATTAGTGTCTCAGAAAAATCGCTTTCTCTGTTTTCTTTATTTCCTTTTTTTGACATCATTTGAACTGCTCTTTACTTTGTGTTACATAGAAATGGTCTACATTATTTGGAAACAGATCCAGTTCCATTCACTGCCTTCACACACTTAAGAGTGTGTTTTCCTCTGCCTGTGAAGTTACCATTTTAGGAGACTGCAGTGATTTATTTTTATAAGGTTACTATTGTAACTGTAGTACAATGAGAATAAAATAGAATTTTCATAGCCTCAAGAGTAGCTTCAGGAATACAACGAATGCTTCATGAAATATTGGTTCAATCAGTTGTTAGTCGACTCTGATATGACTTCAATATCATCATGCATTCCTGCCTATAATTGCATTATAAAGAGCCTGGGTGAGTTTGTCGCAGGGGTGGTACATCCTAGTTTTAGCTACAGATCCTCTGGGACAAGCATGCTCTGTCTTGCTCAGACCTGCTCACTTTCACACTCACATTCTCTAATGAGCCTTTCAACTTTATCATTTTAAAATGGCCTGCAGCTTGAATAGGGTAGGAACAACTGTGCATCTAATGCATGCAATAGCTTTAGATCTACATTTTGCCACTGCTTAGTTCATAGCAGCTACTAGTAGTGGTAATAATAGCTTAGTAATTAATGTAACAAGACTTGGTTTGTTAAAAGCATAAACAAATGAGATATTTTACAGATTTGAGATGACAGCAATGATGTTGTCCTAATATAAAAACTGTTGCAAAGTCTGAACCTGCCCCCTATTTCCCTTCCCTAGCCTCGACTAAATCATTACCAGACATCAATGAACCAGATTATTCCATTAGTCCTCAGGGAAATGCTGGGGCCCATACTCAGCTTCTAAACCTACAACATGGCAATAAATTATGCCTGAGTGCTGTCACTGCTTTTGGTGGATGGCATTAAAGGGAGCGTTTTTAGTTTCGCCCCTTAAATCAACTGTCTGAAAGTATTTTATTTGATTCATTTTTACATACAAATAATAAAACAAAAAAGCTGTATTAAAAAAATAACTGTATGTAATCTGTATTGGAAAAGTCACTGATAACAATCACTTCATATAGTGTCTAGTTTTGTTTCACACGTTCCTCCAAAAAAGAACTGCCTGTGTGCGTGTGGTGGCCTGATTTCCAATCTGTAATGTAACAACATAGAAGATGTTGTCCGCTCTGGTGCCCGCCAATAGAAATAGAGTTGCTAATCCGTGGTATTAAGTGTTAGCAATCAGTCCTTTCTGAATCAGGGGCAGGCTGGAAGTGCTGGCACAGCTGGAGATTTCACTAAAACATTGCCATCAGGCCACAGCCTGCATCCCCACCGCTCCCTACTGACACACATTCAGCATCCCAATTAAGAGCACAGTCACTTCCTAACTGATCACGCACTGTAATTCTCTTGCTTGCTCTTACAGAGCAGGCTTAGATGCTGATAAGTGGTAGGAGAGTTTTCTGAATGTATTACACACTAAAAAAAGGAAAAGCATTGAACTGACTTCATTGAAATCTGTGCAACGTTCCCACTTGAATGCATATGTAACATTACTGCAGTTATTGCCAAATGTAAGACAATGGGAAGAGAAAATTGTGTTGATGTAATATATTTTCTGCCTGTGTGTTATATATAAAACCGTGCACAAACCTAAATATGTGGTTTATGGGCTGTGTGCATGGTAAAACACAAAATGCGCTTCTTATTCTCATGCAAATTCACTCAAAGTCACTCAAAGTGTGGTAGGCTTGTGCAAAAAGTGGATGCGGCAGACTGCATATTTATGCTCAATTACTTTTCTATCAATTTTCTTACAGTTTTGGAAACCAGTCATAATTTTGCATTAACGTCTGAAAGACATGTTGTTGAGCCATCCTGATAGCAGAAACAGCGGTTAAACAGAGGCATGAGCCTCCAGCAAGTGCTGAACAAATGTTTATTATTCATCATTCGATAAAACAGCCGAAAACTCTCAGACCAGATGCACATATATGAGAAGATGCAGCACAAAATATACTGTGATGCAGCTGCAGTGCGCACACAGTATGTGTTTTAGTTTTAAAAACACTTTTTTTGTTTTGTCTCCAGCTTGTTGATGGCTCCAGTTTGTGATAAGCTGCAGACTAAGTAAACTAAACACTAAAATCAGCTGCATTGTGATTATTATATAGTAATGTTAATTCATAGTCTCGCTGTTGTCATAAAACCTGGGATCTGCAGAATGGTAACTTAAAGTTTCTGTATACTCTGGTCATTGAGATGTAAACAAATTCATTCAAAGTGGTTTGATGTAAAAGTATTCACTGTAAAGAAACTTACAGACTCAGATTTCGTTCACAGCGGTGTTGATAGGAACCGGGGGTCCTGATGTCTACAGTTCAAATATAGCCATTTTATTTACTGTCCAAAACCACCAGTGAACTTACACACGTCCTCTGAGTTTTACTATCATCAACATGTTTTTGCAAGTTTTTGCTTAGTTGGTAATTGGTAGAAGTGCTGACTTATAAGGAAGTAAAGATGGTGTATGTTTTAGATGGAGATGAAAGTTTTTCTAGTGCTGACCACTTTGTTCTTTCAAAGAAAGTCAGAGCAGGGCAGATTATCGCTGAAGGAAGTGGATGTTTATGCGCATATACTGTATCTGAAGTGTTAGAAAAGTTTCACTGAATGTACACAAGTGAATACACTGGATGTCCTGGCTTTGCACCCCCTTCTTCTCTTTTGGAGGACTTTGGCTGCCTGGCACGTCTCTCTTAGCTTTATGGGTATGGCGTCATGGTCAGTATTTATAGAGCAGATGTGGGAGTTTGAAGGCAGTCTATTAGAACATGTGTCAGGCAGGCGTGGAGGGTTTTGATGTCTCTGTCTGCTTCATATTTTCGAGCCTGAACTCTAAAAATAGCTGCATTTGTTTACATTCACGAGATGGGACAAAACTGTTTCAGAGGGATATTTACTCAGAAACTCTTTTGTACTGAAATGTGCTTTGTTCCTCTAGACCTCCTCTAGATGTTATGCTTTTCTCTGCCATGGTTTGGGAAAAGGCGTTCTTCTAATGGAAAGCATTGTTTTGCTGTTTTGTGATTTGGGATACATTCTTGCATTTGGTCCCACTTTGTACCATGCATCCAAAAGTTTGTACACACTCAAAGTTTCCCATGAAATCCATGGTATTAATAGGGAGTTTGGTCCCTCTATGCTGCAATAAAATCATCTACTCTTTTGGCAGGTCTTTGCACTAGATGTTGTAACCTTGCTGTGAGGATTTGATTACATTAAGACACACAATTATTAGTGAGGTCAGGTACTGATTTTGGATGATTAGGTCTAGATCACAAACTCCACTTCAACTCATCCCAAAGGTACTGGATAGAGTTCCATCACTCTAGAAAACACAGTTCCACCAGTTAACCAACACTTCACATGTGCAGCTGCTCCAGAGTTTCCCGTTCTATTCTGAGTGCTTTTCTATGGAGATTTTACAAGCTAACCAAATACAATTGAATGGCATATACTTAAGGTTGGAGATATGGCAAGAATATGATGTCACAGTACTGTAAGACATTTTCGCAATACACTATATGAATTATGAAGTTTAGTTTTTCTGAAGTTTGTTAAACACAGAAAGAAGAACAAGTAGTGCCACATTAAAAAAGTGCCATTGCATATTCAATTCTGGGCACATCGGATTCATAGGGTTATCATTATGTCTATTATATGCTGAGAAAGACATATTGTGACATATTTGTGATATTGTTTATCAGTATATCGATACATAAGATACATAAGATTCTCTACAGAAGGTCAAATTATTTTTTACTCTCATAAGTGTACAGCTTATATATATGTTTTACTAGATATTAAATATTTAATAGTACTTACTGAATAAAATGTCCTAATATTGATAATAAACCTGCAGTTTAACCCTTTCAGATTTAGATTTGGGGCCAAAGGTTATTCCTGAGGTGGTTCCTCTGAGTAACCACTGTGCATTGAATGGCATTGACTATATTGACTGCTCATTTATTACTCTGCTTGCTTTATGAATTCATTATGGTTTTATTTGTGATAAATATAAATCAGCTCTTTGACTGGTTGACGCACAGCCCGTTTTTTGTGCTGTGTGAACTACAGAATATTGCAGTGCTCTCCAGCCCTCCTCCTGCAGAGTTTAGATATGACCTGTATCCAATTAGTTTTATCGTTATGACCTGCCCCACCCCTTACTTAACTCTAATGCAGCTAATCCAGTCAATCGGGGACATGGAAAGCAGTTGATTTGCTGGTGCAGGTATGGCAGATTGGTATGGAGCTAGGCTTTGCATGAAGGTAGATCTCCAGGACTATAATCTGAGACCACTGGTAGGTATCATCTTAGCTGTTTGGAATATCACTAGTTTTGAATAAACAAACAAACACAATGTTATCCTTTATGCACAATGTATATCACATATATGTATATATTTCTTTATGTTATGTGTTTCCCTGAATGCACTGTGGTTACTCTGGATAACCACCATTTTAGCATAGATTAACAGTGGTTACTAGGCAAAACCACCAGCTGTAGGCATTATAAAATGCATATATTGTTTAGTTGTATTATTATTATTTTTAATCTCATTCTATAACATGTTATCTATAATTAAAAACTACTATACATACAAAACCAACCTGGATCACCTGGTGAGCAGTTTTGGACAGGCTCCTCTAACAACCACACAAACCCAACTCTCTGTGTGCTGGTCATTCAACTTCCCCTAGAAAAGCATTAAACATTTTCACAAAGTAAAGAGGCTCACTCTTAAAACACCAATGCAAGTTGAGAAATGGTTTAAGGCTTATGGAAGTGTTAAGGTAAATTTAAAGGTTTAAAGACCTATTGTGCTCATTTTCAGTGCTCATAATTTCATTTTTGGGGTCTACTAGAACAGATTTACATGCTTCCAAAAGACTTATTTTTCTCATGTGAATACGTATGCATCCTCAGTCTGTTAGACCTCCTGTGTCCTTAAGCTACTCCTCCCAATGCGCCCAGTGTGTTCCACCCTTGCACTGTTGTGGCTTTTCTAATGCTGCACTCACATGTTTTTTTTGAAAAGCATGTCATTCTGTACCTCAAAGTGGTATGCCGCCGACAGTGACATACAAATGTTGGTGTGGAGGCAGCATGGAGAAGGGCTTTATGTCCCTGGCTCACAAAAAATCAAAATCCATTGTTTTTACCACTGCTCTAACAGCAAAAGTTGAGGATATTGAATTCTTGATGCATCGTTCTGCCCATTGTTGATGTTTCTTCTGTGCCTGGAACATTCAGCTTTGCCATTGTCCAGCTACCGGAAACACGTGAATGCAGCATTAGAGTGGTGTCAGTTCTGCTGTATCAATTTGAGCAGATCAGGTCGAACAAGACCTGATCTACCCTTTGCAAGCTAGACTGGAGCAGGACATTTCAGAGTGGTAAGTTTTTACTGTTTTAGCTCTTTGTGCTCGTTGTGTAAGGGCATGACAAGTTAGCAGGTATGCAGGCACAAAGGATTGTGTTACAAGATGATGTCACCCTGTAACAAAGAAAGTGGCAGAAATTTGAAAAGCGGTTTCTGTGGGAGAGAATTTCTCCCTCTGGCATGTACTTGGGCTTTCTAACTTTGTAGGCTGTTTACATGCACAAAAAGCTACATAGCGCACTGAAAACTAGAGAAGTGCAATTGGTCCCCGTTAATAGATATTTGATTGAATATAAGTTAAAGTAAACAGCATCTAGAATAGAACTTACTGTACAAAGTATTACCTTGTATATTAGGAATGATGAGAGTCTACCTAGGGCTTTGTATTGTCTTTGTTTAGGGGATTTGGGGAGGGAGTCTCAGACCTCCTTGGGTTGAGAGGAGTTGCTTTAATTGGGTATTGTTTTAATGATGGCCCTGGGGCCTGTTTGTGTGGTGCGTGCTTGTGCTTACACCTTCCTGGATATCTCTTTGTGTGTATGCATGTGCCGGCCTCCTCAGTGTGATCTCTGTAGCTCGCAGTGGAGAGGCAGAGGCATGTAATCCTCTTTACCTTGCTCTGACACATAGACTGAATTTGTGCGCAGCCGTGTGTGTGGCACGTAGTGTGCGGTTAATCTGCCTGGGTGCTCTGGACTGGCAGATGGCATGTATCCGTGCCAGCCATCTGGAGCGTAGGGCACGGGTGAGAATTGGTGCAGGAGATTAACGTCAGCTTCACACTTACTACAGTCCACTCACTTCTAGCACATCGTCACAGGAAATGACAAATATATCAAGTCAAACCCACACACAAAGATAGGCTGCTTTGCATGTTCGTTATCATCCAAAAGGTTGGAAAGGGCCATTCCAGCTCAAGTTTAATATGTTTCTTTTCATGTGATGTAATATTCTGTAGCACAGAATTTACATTGTTTTCATGTTTTCTTTCTTCAGGGTTCTCTTAGTACAAAATGTAACATGCATTGCACGAATACATCTTAAAATCATTGGGAACCAATCCTGAGCAATAGCCTAGCCACTGAAGTTTAGGCTAATAAATAGAAAAAAGCCAAAATGAGTAAAACTCTTGCCTCAATTCACCAAACAAAACTGTAAAGAAAACCAGAATTCTTTCTTTATTTAGCACAAAATGGACATCAGAGACAAGTTAACCATTTCAGCCGCAAAAAAAGAGGCCAAACTGAGGTAAGGTAGCTACCTCGCTAACTTTAGCTTTCAGCTCAGGACTTATGTGATGATTAATTTCTGTTATTTGAGTAATTCATTCTGTTTGTAATGAAGATGTAATTGACGTTATACGACAGCAGTAACGTGGTTACATGGTTAGTAAAATAGCAGCAAAATTGCAGCACCACTGTAGGATGAAAGTAAAAATGTTTACAAAAGATGTAGTGATGCTTACATTTGTCATTTTGGCTGTAATAATAATAATAATAATAATAATAATACCTTGTTCCTCCATTTGGCCAAAAGAAGTGTTCCAAAATGCCTTGGAAAATAGTCTGGTTCCATTGACTTGTGTTAAAAGTAAAGTATGTTTTTTTTTCTCCTGTAAAATTATCTTTTTGGAGATACTAGGTTTTGTTTCATCAGCAGTGATATAAATGATACGTGAATACGTTTGTATTGTCCCCAAAAACTTTAAATGTTCATATTTTGAGAATTCGATATTGTAAATGTTGTAGCTAAAGCGTATAGCAAAAATAAATATGACATGTGGTTCCAAACTTTTGAATGGTAGTGTACACCTTTTTAGATGAGCTGTCATGTGCTGACAGTGGAAAAACGAATAGCCTTATTCATGTATGGTTTCCTTGGTGAACATCAAAACATTACATTCTGCACTTTGATTAAATCAATATCAGGATACAGCATAGTAAGAACTATATCCTAGAACCATTACAGGCCTGTGATTGACAGTCTTTTGTTGTTATTAAAGTCATTTTATTAATAATTATCTTTTATCTTTATATTCTTTACACACTTAAACACACATGTATACAAGCCATACATGAAAACAGCATTCAGACGTATCTTATAAGAGAGCTGCAGTTCTACCAGTTTAAAACCACAAATGCATTTCACAGTCATCTTTACTGTGAGTGTTGGCCAGGGAGGAGCAGCAGCGCAGGGAGCTGAGAGAGAGAGGGCCAGAGTCAACACATTTAGCTCTGTGAGTACTGTACACAGAGCTCCTTAACCCAAACAAAGACATACCTGGAACTGTGTGATAGAACAGTACGCCATGTCCAACCTCGTCCTGCAGGGAGAAGTGATGGGACAGTGAAAAAGAGGTACTCATGAGATAAAAGATAGAAACAGAAAAAGTGAGTCAGAAAGGAAGATGTCTGGAGTTCAAGGAACATGTGGTATAAAGACATACGGTAGAGGTAGTCAGAAGAAGCTGAAAGGGCAATAAGTCATGCATTTCATAGGATAATAACTTTCACAGTCACTTTCATGTGGCGCTTGTGCCTTTCCCTAGCTTCCAGTAATCAGCGTTATGACCAGAGGTGATCAGTACCCACACTGGTTCTGTAACATGTGCTTACATTTTCATGGACTTCTCTGTTTATAACACATTTAATACATGTGAGTATTTTCAAATACATCTAAGATACATCTGTGAGGATTGCTAAGTAATATTTTTCAGTTTCAGTTTATTCACTCACATTTCGTTCGTTCTTCTGTTGTGTCTGATGTCAGTCTGTTCTGTAGATGACAGCACCTAGACAACTTTGCTGTCGCACACACCTCTCATTTTTCATGTTTTATTTTTAGACCAAAAGGATCTCAAAATAGAGAAGAATAGCTCTTAACAAACTTTAGATCCTATTCCGATAGGTGCAGGGTTTACTATGAAGATCCACTGTAGTTCTACAATGAATTCAGTACTGACTTGACCTTTGACCTTGCTCCTAGTGATAATTATTTTATTTGGTGCTACTTTTATTTCTACTTGAGTCATTGTTTCACAAAACTAATGATATGTTTATTTGAATGTAGGTTCAGGTGTGTGGGTAATACCAGTGTAAGTGTTACCCACCTCTGGATTAGGCCTGTGTCGGTAACCGAGTCATCTTATTCAAATAACTGTGGGAAATAACCACTGTGTAAATAATATTTAACCTCTTACTTGACAGCGATGAGGCTCCAAATTACTTGCAGTTGATATATTTTCTGCTGTGTCTGCCTGAGTTAGAGATCATCTGAAAATTACCAGAAGACAAAGTATTATTATTATTATTATTATTATTATTATTATTATTATCTCTGTAAGTACATCTGCTGATTCCTCCAGCAACATCACCTATGATGTGCTCAGAAACATTAGCAGATTTATTTACCGACATACTACTACAACTACTGCTGTCGTTGTTATTATTATTATTATTAGTAGTAGTAGTAATAATAAGTATAATAATAATAGCACTTGGGTCAATTTCTTGTTGTGAAAATGTGCCATTAGTGCACTTACCGATTTTTACATCCTAACAAGTAAAAATAACTGCTAACATTGGACTTTTACATTATAGAAACACAGTTGAAGATGCTTAAACACGTTTCTACATCACTGTAATAGTGTTTGTGTTTTGTTACAACATGATTTTATTCAAAGACACAGTGTACAACACCGGAAATGAAGTAAGGAACAAAAGAAATCATTTTTCCACTGAACAATTTCAGCTGTGATTATCCAATTAATAAAATGCTTATTTAAAATGATTATTGTTATTATTCAAAATTCTATTTTAACACTATAAGCAGAGAAAAACATGTTAATTCTTGTTTTATTTAGTTTCCCAAGCGCCACTCCACTAAAATACCTGAGTATAACATGGCCACCCTCAACATTCTGGCTGCTCCCTGGCCCAGGGGTCTGTTACTGTCACTGGGAACAGGCTTACTCTGTATATCTTGAAGTGAGTACAGTCTAAAAGAGATATAGTGAAAGAAACGATGAAATGTATAATGTCTGTCTGGCTCCATGTAAAGTGTGTGTGTGTGTGCGTGTGTGCAGGAGGTTAGTATTTAGTGGCAAGGTAATGTGAAGCACATCTGGAGAGGGACAAGAGAAGTATGGAGTATTTTTAGCAGCAGTGCTTGATCCCCTTGGCAGGAAGTCTCAGAGTAAACAGTCACACACACACACACACACGCACAGACACCCCTTAAATTTCTTCATGCTTAGAGACCGTCGTGAGTAATTTAGATCAGACAGCCCATATGATTCCAGTCAGCTCTCCTCTCCCCACAGCACTTTTAACAGTCTGTCTCACTGTTTATTACAATGTGTTTAACTCCCACACATAAAACATGCCACTCAGAAACGTGACAGGAGGGAAGAGCTTGAGTGTGTGAGGTCACCTGCTTGCTGCTGTAACTGGACCAATAGGGCTGTTTGGGGTCTAAGGGAAAAATGAATGTTTTAAGCTCTTTGAGCTTCATAGCTTGTGATGCTGTATAGAGGAGCACACAGAGTGTCATTTCTGAATGCTGCTGTATAAAAGATCATCAACTCTGTAATTTGACCACCACATTGTAAAAAACTGCACATTGCTAAATGTTTCCTGATGCACACCTCAACAAAACCAAGGCTACGTAGTCATAGTTAAATATGATAACCAGCTCTACCAGCTCACACTGAAGTGAAGTGATTTTAGTCAAATAGTGCTTAGACAGAGGGACTTGTTTGGCTTAAGGTTCCAGACACAGAGGAATTATATGACACTATTCCCCACCCCCCATTGCCCAACACTGCCTCTTCCAGCTGAGACCCAGGGAAGAGCACTCTCACTGGTATTATTTAGGTCCCAGTGGTTCCACATACTCTTCAATGTAAGTTCACAAGTACAGTCAAATGAGCTCTCATTTGGTAGGAAGAACAGCACACTGAAGAAAGGAATTACTTAATAATGCACTGTCATTTTTCTAAGAATAGCGTACAATATATGTTCATGTGTACTGGCAGTGATTGTTTTGATGTTTCATTCATCTTCAAATTATGTATACATCTGGCAAATTCACTGTATCACTTTTATGTCATCTGTATACATCAGTCTTTGTCATCATGGAAAAGTCCTATTCTGCACATTGAGCTCTCCCTCCAGCTCAGGAATGACAAGTTGGATTAGGGAAACACAGACACAGGCAGGACAGGGGTTTCTTAAGGACCACCACCGGTCAGGCAACTACACTTTTTCTGCTGCACATACTTCTTTCTTTTGCAAGAATTAGATTCAAAAAGTGAAGAAAGAAAGAATAAATAAATAAAAATAAATATATAATAAATATAACCCATCTAAAAGACACACATGTTACAGTGCAGAGGTGTGTAATACAAGTCACTAGGCGGTGATTCAGTGGCATCTGTTTTGGAATGTTTGCAAGGCATACACACCAATCCAGGAGTACACATTAGGTCTAAGTGTGTGTGTTGGGGGGCAGTGTCAGGAGGCTATAGTGTACATACAACAGTTTAACTGTACAATTGCCCAGTTACACTGATTTAAACTGAATTCTTCATATGCAAGTATTAAAAGCATTGTCTGACAAAATAACCCAAAATAAAGCAAACGATCGTAGAACACTAAACAAAGGTTGCAAACTCTATAACATTTTAGTGTTTTTTCTTTTTGCCATTTCTGGCTATAAATAAATTACACAACAATCCATTTTCTCATTATCATATAAAAAGTAATTGACAGCTTTATAATATTTGACTGGCAGGTGTTTTGCATTGCTTTGCCTCCAAAAAATGATCTCACATAATATCAGTAAAGTGGGAATGAGGACCCCCTTATCACCTCCCCTAGAATTTGCACAAGTGTGCCTGTCCATCACACCTCGTCTTCACATGTGTGAAGTATCCTGAAGTGGACATGGTCCACTTGGTGAGAGTACAAACATACATTGTTAGCAAAAGTTGTCAGTGGCAGAATTAGGTCTTTGTACTGCAGTAACTTGTGTATGAGAGAAAGACAGAAAGAGAGAGGGAGGAAAAGCGAGAGAGGTAGAGGTGGAGAGGGTGTGTGAGAGAGAGAGAGTGAGAGAGATGCTGAGCTGCAGGCAGACTGAAGCGAGACGTCCATGAATAATTCCGTTTGACTCGCTTACACTGATGCGCTGTTGCAGTGCCAGGCATTGAGCGGCTCCTCCACAGACCCTGGAGAGAAACCATGGAGACTGCAGGCCTCCACACACACTTACCCACACAGCCCCAGAGCGGCTGGCAGCCTTGGCTGCACCTGCACACATATACACACGACAGGGGGCGAGAGCAGGAGCCTGGGGAACAAACAGCAAACGAGGACATTTAGAGAGAGAAAGAACATGAAAGATGTGCTGATGTTAAACCAGCTAGAGGTGGACATATGATATACTTATCATAATACTGCAGTTCACTTCACAATAAGCTTATCTAACTGTGTTGTGGGTATTGTCAGTAGTTCCACAACACTGACAAACTGCATAGTTCATTAAAAAGCCATTTCAAAAGGGTTTCCAAGTAGTGCAGCTGTCTGTGGTTTAATCCCTTTTGTCAGAAGGCCTCATCTCTGTGGTGTCAGAAGGTCAGTGTAATTAGACTTGCTTTTTGAGTGTACATAGTATAAAATACCGAATAAAACAAAAAATATTATAGTTTTTTATTAGAGATGCAGCAATATTGGAACTGTGGTGAAAGATACCTGATATGTTGTATGTACATTTATTTTTGTAGTGTTACAAATGTATTGTAATGAATAAAATGCAGATATTTTAGGTCCAGTAGCTTTTTAATGCTTTATACAGTAAATTAATATCTGTAGATGTTAACTTGAAATGTCACTGAACATGTAACAGATATGATACAGAAAATCTAAACATCCTCAGCAAGCTATTATAGACATGGTGCTGACAGCTGGTTTCATTGAATTAGGTTTTGGTTAGGGTCAGGGTTTAGATTAAGGCCAGGGTTAGGGTTAGGATTAGGTTTTGTGTTGAGGTTAGGGTTAGGGATATGATTAGGGTCAGAGTGAGGGTTAGGATTAGGTTTTATGTTTAGGTTAGGGTTAGGGATAGGATTAGGGTCAGGGTGAGGGTTAGTATTAGGTTTTTAGTTGAGGTTAAGGTTAGGGTTAGGATTAGGGCCAGGGTGAGGGTTGGGATTGGGTTTTAGGGTGAGGTTAAGGTTAGGAATGGGTGAGGATTAGGATTAGGATTTTAGTTGAGGTTAAAGTTAAGGTTAGGATAAGGGCCAGGATGAGGATTGGGATTGTGTTTTAGGGTGAGGTTAAAGTTAGGGTTAGGATTAGGGCCAGGCTGAGGGTTGGGATTGGGTTTTAGGGGAGGTTAAGGTTAGGAATGGGTGAGGATTAGGATTAGGTTTTTAGTTGAGGTTAAAGTTAAGGTTAGGATTAGGGCCAGGGTGAGGGTTAGTATTAGGTTTTTAGATGAGGTTAAAGTTAGGGTCAGGATTAGGGCCAGGCTGAGGGTTGGGATTGGGTTTTAGGGTGAAGTTAAGGTTAGGAATGGGTGAGGGTTAGGATTAGGTTTTGATCTGAGATTAAGATTAGGGTTAGGATTAGGGTCAGTTCAGCAGGAGTGAGAATTAGTAGGTTCATTAAATAGATTAGGAAGATGCATAATAATGCATAGTAGGAAGTAATGCATAAATAGGTATCTTAAAGTCATTTACTTCATTGTCTGCAGATTTACTACTGCTACTGCTATGTTGTTGACGTGTTACTGATTTTCTGTTAAGAGTTTAATCATTTGTAAAGGACCAAATTGTCTTTAAGTATCATAATATATTTTTGGAGCACCACCCCCAGATCAACACATATGATACATGACAGGCCTCATTATCAGGCTATAAGGATATTTTTGATCAGGGATTGGAGTCTGTATGTAGTTTGCTTTAATGCAGGCATATGTTTGTGTGTTATGCTGGGAGGTCATCCTGCATTATGTGAAATCCCACCCACTTCACAATAACATGAATGGGGTGAAATTTAGATTAGAGTTGGATTTGAAATTGTTCATTGCAGGTCACTTATGGGAGGTGTCCAGTTCAGCCATCAGAGCTCTTAAATCCTTTATTGTTATATAATGATGTACATAACAGACACCGCAAAGCCTCCTCCCCCAAACATAGTCATAATGTTAACTCCTCTTAAACTCCAGTTTTATTATTCAGTTATTATTATTTTAAAAAAGCCATATACGACATAGCCTGCATATCTCACATTTCTTCTTGTGCCTCCTACTTCTGATATTTGTGTTGGTTTATTTACCAAAAAATTAAATTAATACATTTTTACACGTCTCTACCTCCCATAGGATTATTTAGCAGACTATTACTGACATATGTTGACAGTTTTTCCGGTTGGCTGCTGTGTGTTACACCTCTTTATTTTCACCCTGTTCTAGTTAAAATGCATAAAGAGGAACAACTGCAGTGCCCTGAATATGCTAATTTACATTCAGTGAATTTTGTGACATCATAAAAACAAATAATTAAAAAATGTTTTTGGCGTTTAGTTTGTATATGTTTCTATGGACTATATAGGTCATTTTGAAATTGTCTTTACAAACTACTTCAAACTCATTTATTTAAATAAAAGTGAAGTGATAGAAAACTAGATTTTCCATGATATGAGCCCTTTATTCTTTAAAAACTATGGGTAACTAATGTGAGTTTGAGTTTAAGGGGTTAATGAAACTCTGGTCATGTTGATTATAGTTTTTCCATATCACCATATGCTTTCGTAAGATCACACAGAAGTAAATGGCCAGGGTTCTAAGTGGCAGAATGAGAGCTATCATACGAGTCCCTCCAGATTGCCCCTTGCCCCTGCTGTTCTTTCTGAACTAAATGGTTTCCCCAGGCTTAGGCAGGTGCTGGATGTAGAAGCAGCGGCTGAATGGACCATCTCAGGCCTGACCATGTGATTTAGGAAAGGCTGTGAGAGCCGTGCATGTCCGGTCAGGGCGGGAGGCCAGGGGACTCCTGGATTCAGGAAGTCTCTGAACGCTTTCAGGATGGAGCTGTCAGCTGATCCCTCAAGGGAGGGGAAGGGAAAGGGAAGCTGGCAGGTGTGTGTGTGTGGGTGGAGGGTATCAGCATAAAGTTAACAGTGACATTGGGATGGTCTGTTTTTGAGATAAAAAGACTGACCCCCCTTTTCCTTGGCCTGATGTTCTTCATCTTTGAGCTGAACAGCAGCTGTGAACCTCCGAGAGGCAATTCTTGAGAAAAGAGAGCAGAAAGAACACAACGTCTTAGTAATAGGTTTGTTGTAAACAGTGAAGTTAGCCTAATGAAATTCAAGCTGACTCAGGCCTTGTTGTCAGAAGGGATTCTGGATATACCTGAAAGTGGCAACCAATCTCTATGTGAGCTGTTGTATATAAATGCTTGCATCTCTGTTTGTCAGGGACAAATAGTAGGTGTGGCCATTTTCCCATATGTTTTCCAAACTCCCTTCAGCCAGCTGACCTTTCACCTTTCCTTCCTGTAGCACAGTATGTCTAGCTCAGTGCGCCAGAGGACAAAGTGAATTTACACACTGTATTGAAGTAAAGGGAGTGGGCTAATGCATGTATTCAGGACCCGGGCTTCCCGGTCCAGGTCCTGTTGACCCCACGCTGTGCATAGTTTTGTTCTTTTCCTAATCAGTGACATGCTGGGTTGGATGTAGATTGCAATTTGGAAGATTTTTGGTTTAAAGCATTTTAAAATGAACTAAAATGATCAACAGAATATGTAATGATAACAGTTTTGACAGCATCATGTTGCAGATATATGTACTGAAGTAAGCATGCTAACCAGCTAGCTCCAGCCTGTCTGGTAATACAACTTTGTACCTAAAGAGGTGATAGTGAGTCACTGTAGCGCCTGATTATTCCAACATTAGAGGATGAAGAAGTTGCACTGTTGGCCGGACAGCGTTTTACAATCTTTTGTCAATCATGCCGAAGGTTCTGCTCTCGGTTAGACAATGAATGAAGGGAACAGTAAACACCGCCTCCCACTCCCAGCAAGAAAGAGAAGAGAAACGCTATAAACCAAAGCAAAACAAGAGTTAACATCAGTGTTGCATTCCATCACTGTAAATGCTCTTGGCGAGTAAAGTGATGAAGTTTGATGCTGACCTGATGTTTGATGCTGTTGAAAAATGAATATGTTATGACTTTTAAAATGTTAGAAATGCTGCACTTTTCTAGGTTACTATTCACATTTTTAGGCCACTATTCAAACTGGAGCAAATTTGCTATATGGACTTTGTACCAAAAGGACAGATCTTTTAAAAGTCTGTCTTTCTATTGAAGCACATGTTCAGAAGACTCTCGGGCAGTACCATTTAGCCTATTGACCACAGGCTAAATGGTACTGCCTTCACAATGCTTTGAATGTCTAAGAAGTAGCACCCTCAACCTTGGTTTTCTTGGTAACAATGACTACAAAATATTCATTCATTAAAACATTTACCTCAGAAAGGAACCTGAAAGCACAAGTTATTTGAGGTCAAACTAAATCTAAATGATGTGAACGATCAGTTATGTAAAAGCTTAGTTTCCATCCAGCATACTAAACATTGGGTTCTATTGTAGATTTGTGTTCTTTGTGCTTAGAAAGCATCTCAGCATGAGCAGAAGCAGGCAGTCTAAAGAGGTTTACTGCAGGTACAGTTAGTGGCTGGCTGTGTTTTTGGTGCGTGCTGCTGCAGCAGACCAGGTTAGCATAGGCCTCTCCCATTCTCTCCTGCAATAATGGTGTTTAGGAAACAGAGTGGACAGGAAAGGCAGACACAGTGAGGAAGAATAGAGGGATATCCCTTCACTGCGCTCCCTCCTTTTCCCTTTGGACCAGCTGGAGCGAGGGGGAAAGGGTGAATGGGAGGGCCTGGCTAAACCTTTCTCCTAGCACACACACAACATCACGACATGGACATAGCGTTGAATAATGAAAAGTGGACCCACCTGTACATGCAGATTGTTGCTGGAACAAAAGTTTGTTTCTGCTTGTAACTTTTCAGGAGAAGGAAAACATATTCTTGTTTTTGTTCCTTGGGGTTCCCTGAAAACATACACTCTCTGATGTAAGGGTAGTTGCAAACAAATATTTGCACCCAGAAGGAATCAGCCAAAAAGAATGAAACTTGATAGGAAGATTTGATATCATGAGACATGCCAAAGATTCAAGTTTCACGCTCGGCCATGCTCGGCCATCTTATTGCTGTGCCTGACTGACCCAACAGCCACAGTTGTGGACATTCAGTGAGCTTTGGTGCCCAGTGAGTTGTCATTTTAGTGTCAGCACCACTAGCAGACAACTGTACAACACAGCACTAGACGCACACAGACCATTATGACGGCTGCCCCTAACACCACGTTAGCATTGCCAAAGACTACAATGGTGTTGTTCCAGATTGTCATGGAGTGACTCACAATAGCAGCAGGTCATCTTCTGTAACGAGTCCTGGTAGAGATGACCAACGTATCCGTTTATGGAGGCACCGTGGTCAGCACCAAGATGACGGTTTGTTGTCACACGTCACATGTCCACAAAGCCTGGTGTCATTCCACCTCCATCCCTACTGGAAAATCTGCAGGAACTGTGTGAGAATATTCAAGCTGCATGGGATGGACTATCACAGGACACTATTAGGAACCTCTACAACTCCATGCCGAGATGTCTGGCATGTTGCAATAGCAAACAGGGCGGCACGACACCATACTGAGAGACACTACTTCTGTATGTGTAACTCAATAAATATTGCCCATATCAGTCTAAATTTATCATCATTTACTGTTCCCGGTAACCTTCATCTTCCTTCCGAATAGCACTGCAATCTGATACTTCCTTCTGGGTGCGACTAATCTTTTGATGATGAGTGTATATGTGGTTGCAATATCTCTATCCCTCAGAGTTAAACAGACTAGTTTAGTTATTGTACTTTAAGACTGATATACTGTATGTTAGCCACCTCTGATTGACCGCTTGGTTTCTGACTGGATGTACTGTGCTTCATTTACAAAGCAGTCTAGGCTGAAACACTCCTTATAACGTCAGCATGAATGGGCAGAGCTAAACTGGCTAAGTGGATGGATGTAGGTAAATGTGATGTTTTTGTAACATCATGGATACAGTGAATTCAAGTTTTCTAAATATGGACTGCATGGACTGGACAGCGAAGAGATGTTTTGAAACTTTAACAGTGTTTACATTAAAAGTCAGTATGCTAATGTGACAGGATTCCTATTCATATTGCATATATTTCTTTTGTTCCGTTCATCAATAATTGTTCTCTTAGTGTAAAGGTTAATAATGATTATTATAGAGGAAGGACCTACTCAAAAGCATAGGGGAACTTTTCTTAATTAACGTATAGATTTCATAGACCATGTTAATAAAATATTAATAGAAAACTCAGCATGGATTAGCTCTTAAAGCTGTTTATGCAGACAAGCTGGATAGCTTCCCGGCCCTGCACTAATAGCTGGTGTGTCCTACTGGTCTCGACAAGTACAGTGCTACTGTAGGTCTTATCAGACAAGGGAAATCTTGGCTGAGCTGTACTGCATGAGGGCCCAGACTGATCTTTACAGCTTAAGACCCCATTTTAATTACTCTTGGCCGGAGAGGAAAGTAATGCTACCAAGTCATTATTTCCAGGGTCACCAGAGTAGCGATTGTTTCTCAATGCATCAAAGCCACTGAGGGGAGGAAGTGGGTTGGCTGGAGCCAGGAGGTGCTTTATTTAACCATCAGAAACACAAGCACTGATTTGGCTCATGGGTTATTATTTTTTTTGGCTCTTGGTACCTACAATGAAATAGCAAGTTTTATGAATTTATATGCAACTGTGGATTTCTATGGCAACAAAATTATCCCTCATTGTTTTTAAAGTCTACAATTACATGCTGATGACTCAGTAACACAGTTACTTTTTTACAGTTACTACAGTGCATTAAAACACTGTTTATTACTATTGTGCAAGTGAATTTATTAAATGAAATCATGGAATTACTGATCCTCTGATTTTTCAACAAATTCATTCAGAGTTTTTTTTTATGTTAAATGGTTTATTGTGGAGAAATGTACCTTATCTGTCCACACTGGTGGTGATAGGAATCAGGGGATGCAACATTTACAACACATTTTACAACTGCATTTTTGTTTTGAACTCACATATCGTCACTGCCCAAAGGAAAACATGTATCTCCAAAATGGTAACTTTACAGGAGAGGGCAAAAACCTATATTAACTTTAATGTAAGTCAATGGAACCAGACTTTTTACCAAGCAGTTTTGGGTCATTTCTGTTGGGCCATTCGTCATGAAATTCGCACACAGTGTAAACAGCAGCTGCTGTGTTCAAATGATGCATAAAAGTAAAAATCGACAGAAATGGAGATACATGTTTTTCTTTGGAGAGAGACAATATGTCTTCTGAGTTTTAAATGTGATGTTGATGGAGGGAAATAAAGGAGGTAAATCTGAAAAAGAACTGGCAACTAAATGCCTTAAAATGTGCTGTATGTACCTCTCCACCATGGATGGGTTTTAAAACGTATGTTTTAAGCAAAATTGTATCATCAGGCAGAGTATCCATAACCATTTAATGGCATATATGTGAGGGAGGAAGGAAGCTTTCAGAGGCATTATCCTCTTTAGACATCCAGTGCCTATTACTACCACTGTGAACAATTCTAAAAGTTTCTCTAAAATGGTGCGTTTCACATCAAACCACTCTGAATTACTTCATTTGACAGTTGGGAAAAAAATGGTACTGTGCACAATGGAAACAGAATGCAACAGTTACATACTATCATCACCAAAGAGTCAAAGAATCTGGAGAAATCTCTGTATTCAAAGGACATGCTAGAAAGCCAATATTCAGACACTGCAATAAAAACAAACATGGTTCTGTAGGGAAAATCACTGCTTGGGATCAGGAACAGTTCTGAAATCTGTTGCCTGTGAATCCATCACTGCATTCACAAATGCAAGCTAAACCTCTACCATGTAAAGAAGAAACTAAATATAAACTGAATTCAGAAACACTGCTGCCTTCTCTGGGCTCTCTCATTTAAGATAGACTAAGGCGAAGTGGAAAAGTGTCCCGTGGGCCAGCAAATTCATTTTTTTTGGAAATCAAGCCCATTGCATCCCCCAGGCTAAGGAAGAATTTTTAAAACCTGTGGAATTTAACCAAAATAGACATTTCATCTTTTCTGTTTTGCTATTCCAACATGCTATGTGGTTTCCATTAAATAAACTATATGAGTTGGAAACAATTTCAGTTTAATTAACAATATATAACACTTTATAACACTTAGAAAAGTAGTCATGTGCAAAAGTTTGAACAGGCACAGTCAGTTTACTTGCTGATTGTGTTGATTTTCAACCACAAAATGGAATTTGATAAGGGGTTCATACAAGTATCTTCTGGAACTTTACCTTCATTTCATTACTTGGTCAGATAAAGGCTTTTTTTGCAATCAGTGTGTTCCTGACTTCATTGTACAGCTTGTTTAGTTGTGCCTGTTTTTCTAGGTGCTACCAGGGACATTGGCTCTGCTCTTACCCGGATGTGCATGCGCCATCGCAGCATTGAGGCCAAACTGCGACACTTCACCAAGTGAGTGATCAATGCAATCATGTTCTTGTTACTTTCATCCATGCCTCCCCTCCAATAAATCGCGAGAGGAAAGTCACTGACCATGCCAGACATTGATTTTCCACTGTCCGGATGACCTTACACTTTCATCGACCCATCCACTGCTTTAAGGCTGTGATGGGTTATTTTTGCAGTGAGTGAATTTACACTCAGATTACTGAGAGAGTGCTCATCGACGTTGACCGTGCACATTCCTTATGCATTGTTCTCTGTTGACACTATTATGTCACTATTCACATTCCTTATGCATTGTTCTACTGACGCTATTATGTCTGTCCCATTCATTCAGTGCTCTTATGGAGAAGCTGATCACACCACTCCAGGACAAGATAGAGGAGTGGAAGAAAACTGCTGCCCTTCTAGATAAAGACCATGCCAAAGGTACGGCTGATGTCTATAAGTTACTATTATGTCATTGCTCTCTAAAATGGAAGCTGTGTCTGTGAAAGATATTTTAATGTGTTGTAATTTAACCGGATTTTATTCCAGGACTATTTCTTCTGATTAGTGTGTTAATAATGTTTTGATAATGACAGTAACAAATGATTGCATAAAACAATAGTTGTTTGTCTCCATCCTCAGAGTACAAACGATCTCGGCAGGAGATTAAGAAGAAGTCCTCAGACACTCTGAAGCTGCAGAAGAAGGCCAGGAAAGGTCTGTTTCTCTCCTCCACTCCGTCCTGTTACAATATCTACCGCTTCATTCTCTGCAATCTGAACTGCAGTCTCAATCCCTTCTGTTGCTGTGCTGTGAGGATTGATATAGTCACCATGCTGAGCATTATTAGAGTGCAATATGAGTCAGAGCTGAGGGCTCAGATCCTTTCCGCTGGTTGGATGAATCAGGTTAGAGTCAGATTAAGGGTTACAGATGAAGGTCAGAGGGCTACAGCAGCTGGACGATAAACAGAAATACGGATATTCTGCTGACTAGCACCATCTGGTGGAGACATTCTTCAATTTTAATCCAGGCAACTAAGTAGGGCCAGCACTACTGATTATTCAAGTTGTTGAATACAGTGTGGATTATTTAGACAATTAGCTTTTAAAAATAGCGTTTAGAAAAAAAGCCGACAATAAATACTGAACTAAACAAACTACTGAGCATAGATCTGGACTTAACTGACCTGCAGCAGTCAAGTATGAAGTCTTTATTTTGCCCAAAATGGGGGTATTTTGCATTGTATTCGTTCTACTGCCTGTATTCCAGTACTAAGTACTGTAACATTACATGAGTGTATTCATAATTTGAAGTGCTGGAAATTAAAGATGCCACAGAATGGAAAACTTACATAAGAAGAGTTCGGTACATAGAACTGAGATACCGTGAACCTCAAACACGGTTGTCTGCTCCTTCAAAGGTGGTTTGTAAAACAGGCCAATTGCAAAATCCTAGACTGTTAGGCAACAGGCTCACATGTCTGCACCCCTTAAACTTACTGTCAGGAACAAAGAACTTGGCGCAATGCGCGCAGAGCTAAAAGTCAGATGAGTTTCATTAAACAGATTGACAGTTGAGCACAACAGAAAAATCCAAGCAAACATAACAAATGGGCAATGCAGATGTCACAGATGGAGAGACAGTCAAGGGTTGAAAACCAGGAAATCAGATAGACAAGCAAACAAATCCAAAGCGGTAATCCAAGAGAGTAAACAGATAAACCAGAAGGAGAGTCGAGGCCAGAGAGGCAAACAAACAGACAACAGAAGGGGAGAATCAAAGAGAGTAAGTCAGAATCAGAGAGAGTCAAAACCAGAGATAGCAACAAGAAAGGCAAGAGAGAAATGCTCAGTGATGCAAAGTGGGTTTGGAACAACTTTGCAAAGACTGTGTGTTTGTGTGCAGTTTAAATGCAGCATGGGGAATGAGAAGCAGTTGTGTAGGAACGTGAGAATGGGGTGTGATTGGATGACTGGGGACATGTGAGGGTGACATCATTGGGTAGTGCATTCTGGGAAATAGACTCTGGGAGGTTGACGGTGTCAGGGAAACCCGGAGGCGTGACACTTGCATATATCAACAGAGCAACAAAGCAGCGAAAATAGCAGACTAAATGTAGAAATCCATCTTTCCAGACTTTAAAGGGGTTGTTGGGGCATTTCATACCCTTCCCAAGGAACCAAACTGTCAATGGGTTTGACTGATGTTCACCTTTAAATGGGGCCAGAGTTGGCTTCAAAAGTTGTTAATTTGCTCTTCAAATTTAATGTGGACAGTTTCTTAAATCTTGGACAATATTGAACAGGTTTCTGTCAGCATTTGACAATGAGAGGCAGTAATTTTTTTTGAAGCAGATCATCTTAAACTGAAAGTTTCATAGCGGGTAACAACTTTAATTCACTTTGTGTTGTTGTCAAGATTGAAAACAAGTAGCTAGTGTAGGCAATGTTTACTACTAACAAGCTTCACATAATTAACATTAGAATATCTAACTAAATAGTCTGAATGTATAAATACATTCTATTGCATGGTCACTTTAAATTAAGTCAGATTGTCAGAGCTAAGAAATAGTATAATCAAGTATCATGAAGTAACTGTGACCTCCCTAAACATAAGCAGACCCTGTTTATTGCTTTTAGGAGTAGGTAGAATACTGAATATGTGTACCACTTACATCTGTACTGTATTATCCTGCTTTCAATTGCATTCGCTTGCATCCCTCTTTTGCAGTCTTTGCTCTCTAATGTTCTTTATCTCCCTCTCCTCCTCTCTCTCTGTTTCTCACTCCCTCTTATGCTCTTGCTTGCTTGACCTGTGCACCCTATAAACCTTAGAACTCCCAGGTATGTATTTAAGCAGTAGCGTACCACATTTCGCTTAAGCCTGTAGACTAGACTTCATTTCATTTCACTTGAGTGATTTTATCTGTAATATCATTCCTAATTTTTTTGTCCATTGCCTTTGAAAACATGTAGTGCATGTGTCCAGTCTGTACACACTGTTATTCTCCATCCAAGACACAACATGCTTCCATTTAATGAAAATATCCTGCAATAGGGAATTGTGGGATCTTCCAAACATTGTGTTTGTATGTCATTGTCCATATAACTGTCTTTATTCTTGCGTGCCATCGTGTATTAGTGAAGGTGTTTCCTGCATGGAAGTCAACAACGTTCTGTTGCTGTGTTGACATTCTGCACCATAATCTGTTGCTATCAGATAAAGTGACCTCATGTGGAACATCTGAACTGGCATCCTCTTTAAACATCTCATGTGTTCTCATCTGTTCTAACTACCGCCTGATTAGCCAGCTCATTTTTCAGTTTTGTGGCTTCTGTCTGTGCATGATGACTGAATTAGTACCGTATAATTTACTTTCTGTTTTACTTCTAATCTGCTATTGTTTCTCACTCTCAATTCTTCTTCCTGTCCATTTGTCAGGTCGAGGAGGGTTACAGCCTCAGCTGGACAGCGCTATGCAGGATGTGAGTGACATGTACCTGTTGATGGAGGAGACAGAGAAGCAGGCAGTGCGCCGAGCCCTCCTTGAAGAGAGGGGGCGCTACTGCACCTTCATCAACTTTCTCCAGCCTGTGGTGGTGAGTGCAAGAAAAGTAATGCATTATTACAAAGTTACAATAGTAGTTCAGTCCAAGATGCTAATATTGCTACTAGTTAATGACATTAGCAATGTGACAGTGATACCCTGCTAATTAATGGCTACTAGGTTCCACTCTATAAGCCATGCTGAGCGATTCTTTAAATGCTGCTAGTCTTGGTGGGAGTATAGAAACAGTCTGAGCTGGTTTTGTGTGCTGTTGAATTTCAGAATGGAGAGATTGCTATGCTGGGAGAGGTCACTCATCTCCAGGCCATTATTGATGACCTCACTGTGCTGACCACTGACCCACATAAACTGCCAGAGGCCAGTGAACAGGTGCTTTCTTAAACACACAAACTATACATGTGATGTATAAATAGAATTTAAAATGCCTACATGGATTTTAAAAATGGACATTGCATTTCGCTAGTTTTTATGTTTGTACTGGAGTATTGGTTTTACTGCCTGTATTCTATTGCTATGTAAACAGTAGTGAAATTTGTGGTTTTACTGTATTCATAAAAAATAGTTAAAACACCACAGGAATAATCAAATTTAATTATATTGAATTGCAAGCAAATTATAATCTTGATTGTAATCAAATCAATTTGCCAGATCAGAGATTTAGACATGTACCATGCAAATACTGTGGTAGTGTGCAGAAGTCAGAGACTATCCTGCTATTATATTTCATTTCTATAAAAAATGCTTTTCTATGATATGGGCCCTTTTAGAGATCTAACCCTTCTACTGTGAGAAGACAACTCAGTGTCATGGGTCTGAAAAGATGTGTAGCCATCAAGAAGCCATTAATGAGAAAAAGGATCAGACAAAAAAGAAAATATATTTTTTAAATCAAACAAAGAAGTGCTAGTGTTTTCAAAACAACAGAATGACCATCTTAGACCTCCCAAGCCAGACCTCAACATCATTGAATGTTTGTGGGATTACTTGGAACACAAGAAGCAGGAAATGTAGCTTCTGAGACTAAACCTTTCTTTAAATTTCTAAATATATTTCTTCAAGTCTCCATAAAATGTGACATTATTTTGAGTTTGTTTTTGTGAAATATGTTTTCTGCTTTGTTTTCTGCTTTGTGTGCTTAATGGTGCTTTGCCTGGAAAATAAGTAAATGATGGGTGCCATCAAAGCCACAGTACCTGTCTCATTAATACATATCATAAGCATAGCAGTTATCATAATCACACTCAGATTCTTTCATTCTGGATGCTGGATGAAAGACTCAAGTAGGATCCAGTTGTGAGCTTATCTTTATTGCAGACAGATTTTAACTCAGAGACAGCCCAAATTAAAGAGGGAAAAACATCAAACCAAAGTTACCAAACCTGAGACAATATCAAAAAAAAGACTGGCAAAGGCCAAAAATCTAAAAGACTTATTATTATTAATTATTATCATTACAAGGCTTAATATTGTTAGAGAACACTAGCAATACTTCAACTAGATCCTGAACACATGGGCTAAACATAGAGAGCTAAATGACACACAGCATTCAGGTGTGCTCACTAGAGCACAGGTGAGAGCAGGCTCTGCCGGTGAGGAGGGAGATCCCCAACTGAGGATGTGACAGTGAGGAAACTGTGGTTTGGGGAGACTTCCATATAACTTATGCTTCACTCCACCAGGTGATTTTGGACCTGAAGGGTTCTGACTACAGCTGGTCCTACCAGACTCCACCGTCCTCCCCCAGTAGCACTGGTTCCAGGAAGAGCAGTTTGTGCAGGTGCTCATCTCATCACATTGCTGGTCATTCATGGCAGGATTCATTCATTAGTTTCATTCATGCAAGAAATCGTGTTGATATGGTGCAGAAGGGTTGTGTCATATTTGTCAGTATGACATATTCACTGCATGGGAATTGCCAATTACTGACATTCAGGGAGATAATCGGGCAAAATTAGGAACAACAAGTTTCAGTATATAGAAGTTCTTTTTGTCAAACCAGACCTTTGGTATGATTAATTGAGGTTTAATTAATTCAGAAAGTTAAACAGGAAGATTCATAAGACATTCTTAATAGTTTAATTTGAATGAACCTTTTCATGATAAAGTAACTATTTTTATAATATATTTTTAACTTACATTTTTTTTATAAATCCTTTCATAGAGGAGAGGTACATGCAGGTACCTAAGAAAGTATAGAGTTTTTATTTTGAATAGTAAATAAGTTGCCAGTGACCTTTCGTTGATATCACCACTGATGTGAAGAAAATCTGTATTGCCTGTAAATTTATCATTTAGCATATAAATTTATCATTTCACATCAGACCACTTTGAATAACTCTTCCATTTGAACAGAATTTGAAAAGTTTGTGGAATTCCCTTTTAAAGCTTGATTCCTTTAGTAATTAAGCTCTCATTTACTTCTAAACCTTAAGGACCTGCATGTGGCCCACACTGAAGTTTCTCACTCTCATAACAACATAACTTACATATTAGTTTCATAATAGTAACCATACAATTCATAATAGTCACTGAGTAAGATTATTAATGGAATTATACATTTAGGATTCAATGGGGTTCAATTTACAAGAAGAAACTTTTCATCTCTTTTTCTCTTAGTTTGGTGCATCTACCACCAGGAGGCGCTCATCGCCTGAGCAGCGTTTCCTCTCATGATTCTGGATTCATCTCTCAAGATGCCAACATGCACTCCAAACCTCCATCTCCCATGCCCTCAGACATTACCAGCCAGGTGATTTTCTGCTGCGTTTAATAATAACATGCAGATTTAATGTCAAAAAAGAGTCTACTTGCATTTTAACTTTGGCCATTGGTCTCTGTAACACCATCCTCAATATCTCTTATTTGCAGAAGTCATCCAGCTCTGCGTCATCTGAAGCCTCAGAGACATGCCAGTCTGTCAGTGAGTGTGGATCTCCCACAGCAGTGAGTATTACAGCCTACTTCATGGGCTGCTAGTTCAGTGGCATGGCTAACTTTTGACACATTGAACTACAATGAATACATTTATTTTCTTACTGCGTTCATCCTATTGTAATCATTTTGCTTTATCTTTTGCTTTTTCTTTCATTTTATGCTCCGTCTAAGTTTAGTTCACCTTAAGTTTACATGTCTGCATTTATGATTTTGCCTTTGCTGCTTCACGGAGCTCAATGGAGTCTGTCCTCCATAAACATTCTGACCATATGACCAAATGTCATTCCGTCTCCACAGTTTGGCTCATCCTTCGCTACTTTTCGCCCTGCTCACATTTATAATGGCACCATCAGGCCTCTGTCTTTCATAGCTCCTGCGTCCCCATCCTTTAATCATTCCCCTGGATCAAACTCCCCTTCACCTACATCAAAAGTTCCTCACTGGAAGGTTTGTTTTCATTTTGACCATTTGGTCACATTTCATTTAGGTTCTTGCATTCTGTTTTGTCTTTCTGACACATTATTTAGTTAATCCTTTCATTTAGTTACCTACTGTCACCTATATGGCATCGTATAATCTTTTTGTTTTTGTCATCTGTTTCTTTTTATGATACTGTTCAGCCCTTCTTATTATTTGACTATTCACAACTGACAAAGCACAGACAGGTCCTTCTGGAGCTTGCTTGCACGGCACTCGCAATGGTCTTCTTTGTTTCCACAGCAGGAATGGGCTAAAGTAGCTCAGTATGAGCAGCCTGGAGCTGTCCTTCAGCGCAGAAGTGAAGCTGCAGATCCCCCCGGTGGGCTCAGAGGGAATGGTGTGGTGCACCCTGAGGACCCTTACAGGACCAGAGTGAGCACAGCAAACATCGCTGGAAAGGTGCATAAGAAGTAGCTGGGGCACAGCACAAACATGCTAAAATCAATAGAAATATTCATGACACACAGTTTCTTAATAATACAGGGAGGAAAATATACCAACAGGGCCATTTGCTCGTTGTATCCTGCTGACTGAGCAATCCTACTATAAACCTCCATACCCCATACTAATAACCAGTAATAACCCATACCATTTAAACATAAAAGAGAAATAACATAAATAAGAATAAGAATAGAAACATCTTGATGGAACCTGGCCTGATTTTTTAAAGTGGATTAGTGAACTTGCCCAAGCCCATCACTGTATAAAATCTAGATCCAGGCCAAAAGTATTTCTCATGAAAATAGGAGTGCCGATCTACTTATGTCTGCCTACACAACAAATAAATCTGATACTAGGTCAGTGGCTCTGGACTGCTGCATGAAAATGTAGTCATTCACTGTAACATACAATCTTTTTATGGTGCTTGGTTTAAACCTGTTTCTTCTTTAACCAATCAAGCACTGTTTAACTATAATCGGTTCCTGGGATGAAATTAGATTCTCTGCTTTTTTAGGTGTCCTGCCTTAGTTCTGTCACTTGTCTCTTGGGGAGGGTGGCCCTAATATCAGCTCAAATTATTAAAAATACATTGCACAGTTTATGAATAGAATCAGACATGCTAAAAATCACAGGACTACAGTAGTATCATGTAGGACCCCCTCTAGCCTGGCCAAGTGCAGCAACTTGAAGTGGCACCAGTTCTATGTGTAGGCAGAAGACGTCTGGAGGGTTGCTGAGTCATGCAGTCTGGATAGCCACCCTATTTGTAGGTGCAGGATCTCGGGTATGAATGGACTTCTCCACCACATCCCATAAATGTTCAATTGGGCTCATGGCGGCCAAATGTGTCGGCCACACCATTTGTCAGAGCTCCTCATAATGCTCCTTGAACCAGTTATGGACAACTTGGGCCTGATGGGCATTCCATCATAGTAGGGGTTCATAAAGTCCATGAAGGGCTGCAAATGGTCACAAATCAGTGAAACGTGGCGAGCACTGGTCAGTTGCATAAATTACGTCACAGTTACAGTAACAGTGGACCCAACTATGAGAACACAGCCCACACTAGTATGGAACCACTTCCAGCCTGCACAGTGCCTTGTTAACAACTGGGGTCCATGACTTCATGGGGTCTGCGTCACACGTGAACCCTACAATCAGCTGGAAACAACTGGTATTGTGACTCATCCAACCATGCTACATGTTGCCAGTCCTGTAGGGTCCAGTTAGCAACCTCACGGGCCCAGGTGAGGAGCTGTGTCTGGTGTTGTGGTGTTAACAGAGGCACTCTGGTCGATCTTCTGCTCCCTTAAATGCCTGCACAACTTCATCAATGGAATGTCCCATCCATCTGGCACCCACTAACATTCCTTGTTCAATCTCCGATAATTGTTCAACCTCACTTACAAGATAGCATCTCACAACACCTGTTTTTGCAGGTGTGGCCTGCAAGCCGTCCCCTGAGTTACTGCCACTTCATAATCAATTTACGTACTGCTATCCTATGACTTTTGGCATGTCAGTGTAAAAAGATTTTCTGACTCAATCGTGAATTTTTAGGCAAAGCTTATTTGTGTTCGAAATAATGACAGTTAACAATTTCATTGTTCTTTGTTTTTGTTCATTGTATTCCCTTTTAAAGAATGGGCCTAAAGTGGCGAAATTGAATAATTAGTGATTCTGTATCCTCACTTCTGATGCTTGGTACCTACCAACTCATGACACAGATATGAGCTGTTGGTGTTTTTGTCAGATGTTTTACGTTTTTTATTGATTTGGTAAGATCTATAATTTGTCTCAAAAAAGTTCTTTTAGAACACACTAGATAAAAATGCACTCAATATTTTGTTTGTGGTGATGTAAACATATGATTATGGAAATAACAACTGTGGAAAACAAATTGGTGTCAGCCTAAATAACTGTGATTAGGCAGTTTATTATGTAATAATTCTGACAGGCCTATTTCTGACTCTGAGTGATGTGTTATTTCACCTTTCTTTTCTCATTTCCCTCTCTCTCTCTCTCTCTCTCTCTCTCTCTCTCAGCATGGTAAGCCAATGATGTCTGCAGCCAGTGAGTTGGCGATGGTTCTGACTCGTGGTTTGAGTCTGGAGCAGCAGAAGAGTAGCTGTGACTCCCTGCAGTACTCCAGTGGATACAGCACACAAAACACCACTCCATCCTGCTCTGAGGATACCATCCCCTCACATGGTAGCCCCCCAGCACACATACCCATGCACACGCACATACATATATCACAGTGCCACTGCCACGTTAACAATCTGTAAATGCCAAAACCAAGCCATTATTTCTGTAGTCATTAAGGGGGGTAAATTGGCAGCCCCTCCTCAAATAGTAGTGCCCCTTTGTCCACTCACAGCTTTCATCGAGTGGATTAGCCTGGTCAGTTTCAGCGCCAGCTCTGCAGACTAAATCTGTGGCTGGTTGACACAACAGACAACAGTCTACAGTGTGCATTGGTTTTTGCATTGCTGAGCAATGAGGCTGACTGGCGTGCTCATGTAAGGATAGACAACAGCGAACAAAAAAAAAAGAGTGGAACAGAGGAGGAAGTATAAAAAGCAATTGAGTGAAGTAGATTCTGAATTAGATGTCGCAAAATAGATGCATGTGACATAGTCCTTTAGTTTTCATTAGTTTGCAGTATATTAACTATTGATTATGTCACACTTCACAACGTTTTGGTCTGTTTTCATTTGATCACCAAGTGTCTTACTATAGCAGATATAGAGTCGGCTATATAGATTGATTGTTAATATGAAAATGGCTAGAAAATGATAAGTTTTGATTTTGTACATAATGGAAGTGTAGCTAATACTTTTCTCAGTACTGTTTATTGCATGAGTGATGCTGATAAGAAAAGATAGGTAGCAGATAGATAGGCTGAGGTGGGCTGGTCTACTCATCTCATGTAACTCCCAGACTGAAGTCCACTCTGACCCTGGAGATATGTGTACTCATTTTAATATTATTTACATACTTTTTTTTGTTCTAATGTGTGTTTATTAACATTCTTTAACATAAAAGACAATAATATATCATAGCTTATTTTATTAGCTAAATTCTGGAGACATTAAACCTTTGAACTAATTCAACATTTTGTAAAACCCCATATAACCTTAAATGAAAGGTGATGTTCTTAACCATTAGCTCATGTTTTGCATACTTAATTACAAAAGTTCTTTAATATACAGAAATAGTTCTTACCTGCCTGTTCTAACTACGGTCTAATTAACACTTTAGTACTTTAATTTATTACAATGATACCGTGTAGCACTATATTTAAAGGGCCTATATTGCGCATATTATTTGTATTTTATTGTTGTCCCTTGAAGTAACATTTGTGTGGTTTTATGTGCCAAAAATTGTCATAATTAATTTTTACACTACTGTTTTCCAACCTCTCTTTATTAGAATTAAACAAGATAAATGACCCCTGTTTTGATAGGCTGTCCTGAATTGTGCCTCATTCAGAGAGCAGCCTGCACTGAAACACTCATTAAAACTTCAATATGAGTAGGCGGGACCAAAGTACTGCTGATATGTGGATATATGTAAATTTGGTTGGTTCTTGTGACACCAGAGAAACAGTGAATTCGAAACAGTCTGGTTTTGCAGTCTCCATATATAGACTGTGTGGGCACAGGGAGTGAATGATATGTTTTGAAACTTTAACAGTGTTATGTAGGAACTCAAACTGCTTTACTTCAGAAAAGTAAGGGAAATCTGATTTGATGATATGGGCCCTGTAACAATTTACAGATCTGAGAGGATAACCCTATTAAACAACAACACAAATACAAGACTGCAGATGCAAAGCACATCAATTAGGCAGAAAATCCAGAATTAATAACTCATAGAGACAGTCAGCGCTCATAATTGCTCCAATGTCTGTCCCCAGGTTCTGACTACGACTGCTACTCTATGAATGGAGATGTTGACAGCGATGCTCAGACAGACTTTGACAAATCCTCTACCGTCCCTCGCCATAGCAACCTGGCCCAGAACTATCGTCGCATGATCCAGACCAAGCGGCCCGCAAGCACTGCGGGACTTCCTGGAGGAGTGGGTGCGCAGGGTTCCCCTGCAGCCAATGGCAAAGGAGCTTCAGGAGGAACTGTCATTTCTTCTGGAACAGCCACAATCCGGAGGACTCCCTCTTCCAAAACTGGCGTGAGACGTGTCCCATCCAATGTGGGCCCGATTCCTATCCGGCCTCCAATCGTCCCAGTGAAGACCCCGACTGTTCCAGACTCCCCTGGGTTCCCCAGCCCCCCACCAGAGTACAATGGCAGTGAGGAGAGCCTGTACAGTGAAGATTCTCTGGAGATTATGGAGTACAAAGCCTCCCCCAAACGGATGAGCCTGCCTAACTCTGCTTGGGGCTCAAGCATGAGCATGTACGCCCACCAGCCTGGAGCTATGGCCCTCAGCACAGAGGAAGACCAGCTCCTGGCCGCTAACCGCCACAGCCTTGTGGAGAAGATCGGAGAGCTTGTGGCCAACGCCCATGCCCTAGGAGAAGGTCAGTACCCGTTCCCCACGGATTCCCAGCCCAGCCAAGGCCACCAGGAGGAACCTCCACCCCCTGCTGATGGAGGGGACATATTGAAGTCCATCCGCAGAGGGGTGCGTCTCAGGAAAGCCGTCTGCAATGACAGGTCAGCGCCTAGGATCATGCGATAGCTTTGCTCCTCACTGCCAACCTGATTCATATTGACTCTGCAGAAAGAGGAATGCTTGTATGTATGTTAAAAAAAAGAGTTGTTAAAATCAGTGTTCAGAAACTGGTGACTAACAAATGTCAGGCCAGTATCAGTGTAACGTGATGAGTGTATATGGACACAATTCCCATGTGAACTATTATTTGTTGTAAAGACACTGACAACATCTATTGGAAAGGCACATTATAAAAGGCATCTTACAGCCTGACGGATGAGAGCTTAAAGCGTGTATTAACATTCTAGTTGTCGGTTGTTCCTTTTGGAGTTTTGATTTGTAATTACTATGTTAATCGTATGTTACTCACCTGTAACTGATGTGAGGTGAGTTTGACTAATTTCTCATCTCTCCAGGTAATCGCTTTGTAAAAAAGCCAAAGTGTTTTGTTGTTGATTAAAACGCTAATGTGTTGAATGCAAATGGCACCACAGTAGCCTACTCACTCTCAGAGGGACCACAAAAAAGTACTGTAAATACTGTAAACTGCCAAATAAAACACGTCAAGTGTACCACATGTCACTGGAGTAAGGAGTAGTCTTTGTTCAAAGATAGGGCTACTTATCTGAAATCCAGTACTTTACAAATGAAGGTGAAAACATGTAATCTACATTAAATGTAAATTCAATTAACAGTTTACATTTTAATGTAAGTTAATGTAAATAAATTATATTCCAAGAAATGTTGAAGAATTTTTTTGAATGTCATGATGTCTCTTATGATAAAAAATACTGTAATTATGGCCAAAATTTTAGTAATGTATTGGATGGCAAAGATAACAAATGCATCATCGACCAAATCAGACCTTACCCCTCAGTTCAATCCCAGATAACCAAACTGAAGCTATATTATTTTGGACATATTGTCAAAAGAAACAATTTACTTTAAAGACCATTATGCTTGGAACAGATGAAGGTAAAGAGGAAGAACACGTTCAGTAAGAATAACGCATTAGTCATTTAAGAAGCCTAAAGACCCGAACAGAAGACCAGGTATTCTGGAGAAATCTCAGTTAGGTCAACACAATGTTCAAGCTGATCTTCATTTAAGCACATAAGGAGACAAAACACTTCTATGTTTTTGAGTCAACTAAACTTAATGTGTATTTTGTACGTTTTGTACAATTTAGACACAGTACTAAAAAGTAACTAAGAACTTTTAAATAAACTAAATCAAGACTAAATTTGAGAAAATAAAAAAGTTGCACATGCAATAATATAAATTACTTAAAGTTACAAGTATTATTTTTACTGTGTAACTGTGACTTCATTCCTATTTTCAGTTTGTCTTGTAAGGCAACATCATTTTGCTGTTGGTTCAGGTGTAGCAGCAGTCAGCAGAGGGCGCTAGAGTGTGCTTTTTGTGAGAATGGAGCGTATTCATGCAGACTGAATTAAGTGGACGCTCGTGCTTTTATGTCCGTTTACGGTGTGGCAGATTTTCTTGATTTGCTGATTTTAGCTGTATTCCTGCCGTTGCCTTTTGGACTGAATATATGTATATTTTAGATGATTGATCTGTTGAGGCTTTTTGCAGCAGCACTACTGATTAACATAATCAGCATTACGGCTCTATTTAGTTGAGTGATTTGCATTCAAAAGTTTTTAAACTTTATAGTTTTGTCATTTAAAAATAGCATAACTATTTTAGCACTTTACATGAACCTGAAGTAAACAGTTGGCCTTCCGTTATTCCGTTTTAAATGGGCTGTCTCACATTGTTGTGAGAATTTGATTGCATTCAGCCACAAGAGAATTAGTGATGTCAGGTACTGATGTTGGATGGTTAGGTAGCTTGTTCCAAAGGTGTTGGATGGAGCTCCATACCTCCAAAGAACACAGTCCCACTGCTCCACAGCCCAGTGACGGGGGCTTTACCTCTAGTCAATGCTTGGCGTCGGTGACCTTAGGCTCATGTGCGGGCGGCTGCTGGAGAGTTTATGAGCGTTTAAAATGACCCAACTAATATCCATATCAGTGTAAAATGATACTGCCTACAACCACAAGCTCTCTGTGCTTCTTCCACCCCTGTATGTGGAGATTAGTGGAGGTTCAAATAAGGTAGGGTAACTCATGGAAGGTGATGTATTTGCTTTGTATTTGCTAAAGGCATTAGAGGGGAGTAAGCCCTCACATACCTCACAGGAGTCGTGTTCTTCTGAAGGTCTGACTGACTAACTGTTATTCTATAGGAATGACTCGATTCTGTGCTATGCCGTGTTTGTGTGGACAGACACTGACCACTGCGTGTTTGTTAAGCGCGGTGAGTTGATTCTGGCCCATCAGGGCGATTAAATCCAGCCGCAGTGATAAAGAGTGGGAGACGGGCAGAGGAGGCGTTTGATGTGGCAGCTGCAGATCGTGAGAATGAGGAACGACAAAAAAGCCTCGGCCTCCGTCAGTCAGCCGCTCGCGCTCGTCACTCCTACGTCTCCGGCGTCCTGCTTGCGCCGATGATTGTGTCACCGTCCCGGAGGGACAGGGCGCGCGCCGCCGCGGGCCATCCGCGCCGAGGAAGTGACACGGGTGCGCATCGCGCCGTCGCCGCAAGTCGCGCTGCAAAGTGGCACGCGTGTCATTTTAAGTGACACACGCGCTCGTCTGCCCATCCTCGCGCTCCTCCGGTGCAAATGCGGGACATGACCGTCTACTGATGGCGCTGCGCCGCGAACAAGACAGCGCAGTGGAAAAGAGACTCATCCGATCTGATCCAGGCGTGGGGGGTCAGCGCCAAGGAGGAAACCAAGCCCCTTCACGCAGAGGAGCTCACGAGTCCTCTTGTTGTTCTCCGTACACCCACGCACCCACCCACCCACCTGAGTTACTGCGCCGTCGTTAAGACTTCAGCAGCACTGAGTAGCACGATTTGTCTCTCAAGATTCAGGATTCAGCATCCGGTACCAGGATACAACAGTGCATTGTGGGTATTTAGAGTCCAGCTCGGTGCACGTGCACGTCCACACACCACTGGTAAACAACAAAGTGCAAGACAAGGCAATATATCCTAAAATAAAGGTTCTACCAGAACGCTTTTTTTTCGCTATGGTGACATTTCATAGAGGTTCTTCAAAAAAGGCTGTTCGTGCTCACACATCTTACTTGCAAAAGCTGTTCTTTGAAGCCAAACTTGTTCTTCACTCATAAAGGTCCTGTGGGGAACCGCCATTCACTCACAGTGTTTTAAATAAAAGGCCTGTTATATGTACACAGTGTTACATTTCCAAAATATTCCATTTGGTCCATACAGTCCATGTATGGAAATGAAGCTGCAATAGCATCCCACTTTGAATGAACTGTTTCTGTGATGTCACAGACATAAACACCTTTGCCAATAGTCCCAAACATTCATGCTGACATTATAAGGAGTGTTTCGGCCTGGACTACTTCATCAATTTAATGCCATACAGGTCAGCAAACCAGAACAGAGGCTACATGTACCAACCTCCAATCAGAGCCGGGGAGCATGTTTGACGGAGTGTCAATCACTCCTTGTGCACACCATGTGGTTAGCTCCCCACCCCCCTGCACACTGGCTTCAGGACACAAACTGGTGGATAAACAAATGCCAGAAAGTCAAAAACTGTCCATCCCTCCATTTACCAATAACAGAGTATATGGCACAGACAGGTAAACAGAAGTAGACAAATGAAGAAAAGCCAGTTAATAAGAAAGAATCAGACAGAGGTCAAAATAAAACAAGGATAAACAGTGGCTCTTCACAGGTGGCAGGGCTACAGGACCTGAAAGGCTTTAAATCTGGTGCTGAGTTAGCCACATTTCTGCTTGACCGGTAATTAGCCCTACTTGATTTATGCCTAACTGATAAATTTGATTTTTGAAAAAATAGCCCCGAAGCTGAGACAGTAATGATATCACACTGTAGTGCATTTTACTGTGATGTTGTAGTTGGGCTAACTATGCTAAATCTCATGCTGAGGTGCTGCTTGCTGCTCATACTGCTTGTCCCGATATGTATGCATGTCTGTGCTCTCACAGCTAATTGTTCTCATAAGATTCTGTTATCCAACAAACATCTATGCACTGAAATAACTGTGTGCCAAGTTTGCTACCTTGAGCATGCAGGGCAGACTCCTCTACGGTAAGGGGCTTTGGCGGAAGGGCTGGAGCGCTGCGAGGAGGTAGGAACCTGGAAGTCATGCAAATTTTCAAGCTAAGTTGATTCTCCTCTCAATCCAACTGACTAGCAGCTTTAAAAGCAGGTAAAAATAGCTTATTTAATTCTAAATGAACATGTAAAAAAAGAATAATGGATTTTGGTACATCGTATAGGTTGTCCTTGAAAAGAAATAAATCAAATGTGTAAAAGAAAAGTAACATGTAAGATATGGCGCCTTTAAAAATGAAAGGATGTTTATAAAGACATCATAGAAGAACAAATACAAATACACAGAAGAAGACAAATGAAGAAAGTCAACTTGTTTACCTAAAGAGCCTTTAAATGGATAGCTCTTTAAATACATGTTTAAGACGTGTTAGTATGAAGAACATTCAGGAGTTTGAAGAACCCCCACATAGTATATAGATTCTATACCAATTCAACGGTTTTCCGAGATCCAAATGTCCAAGTCAAGAACTATTTAGGAACCTGCATTTTTAGGTGTGGTATTGTTCAACACTGTTCAGGATGTAGGTGGAAATCAGGAAGGCAGACCACAAGTGATCTAATAATAATGGTATAAGAGATGTGCAGGGGAAGCATGGCGATGATTGTAACCTACTGTGTCTGAGGATAGAAGTGAAACTACATCAGAGTGATGCAGCGTAGTAGGTTTTCTATACATGGGTTATGCCAAGGCCGGCTACAAACCTGCCTTTCTTTCATTTAGAAGTAAGTGGTCTGTTATGTGAGTCCCTGATGTGAAATAATTCTTCTGTTCCTAAAAAAATAAATAAAAAACAACATAGTGCACAGAGCCATTGACAGAAGGCTGCTGACGGATGCTGATGCTTTCAATACTTCAGAGAGCCATGATGAATTACTGCAGACAAACAGCGCTGAGCATGCAAATATGTCCAGCCACAGTGTGATAGCGCAGCTGGGGGAGAGGATGCGTTCACATCAGAAAACATCTCGCATCGCTTCACTCTGTTTCCATTACCACTACATGATGTTTAATAATTGACCACAGATCACATCCTCAATATTTGTAAGCCTTTTACTGCAATTGTTTAATGTTTATTCATGAGTGTGTCCAGTTTTAATTTAACTTTGTAGAGGCAAATGTATACACACACTGTAAAAAGTGTTTTGTTACTCCGATCTAAAGAAAATACTTCAGTTTACAAGCAAATGAATTAGTTTTTTTCAACCTAAAAAACTGACTCTGAATGAACAAATCAAAGTCATTTTGTTGAGTAAAACTTATTCAATTGCTTGTAACAAACTGAAGTAATTTTTTTAGGTTGCACTTTTCACAGTGCACAAACAGCCTATAAGATGCCGTTTCTGATTAAATACAGGTACAGATCTGGTCCTGGATTCCTGCATAGTTTAGTAATTTCCCTGCTGTGACACACCTGCTAAACTTCAAAACTGATGATATGAATCAGGCGTGTTAGAGGGGGGGAAATCACCAAACTGTGCTGTGTTCCAAGGCTCATGTATACTGTTTACAAATTTGGAAGCCCGGCTTTCCAAAATGCTTTGTAAAAAGAAAATATTCTTCATCTGTCTGCAATATTAATATTGAAAAAAAGACAATAAAAACAAAAGAATAGTTGCACCCAGAAGGAAGTGTCAGATGCTATGCAGAAGGCAGATAAAGGTTATCAGGAACAATAAATGACAATAAATTTAGACTGATATGGGCAATATTTATTGAGCTCCACATACAGAAGTAGTGTCTCTCAGTATGGTGTCAGGCAGCCATGTTTGCTAACGTAACATGCCAGACATCTTGTCATGGAGTTGTAGAGGTTCCTAATGGTGTTCTGCAATAATCCATCCCATGCAGCTTGAATATTCTCACACAGTTCCTGCAGATTTTCACACCAGGGCTTCTGGTGATGTGAAGCATGACAATAAACGGCTCATCTTGGCGCTGACCACAGTGCCTCCACACACAGATTCGTGGGTCGTCTCCACCAAGACAAAGTGGGATGCGTCACTGAAGATGACCCTCTGCCATTCTGAGTCACTCCATGACAGTCTGGCATGACACCATTGCAGGCTCTGGCGATGTTGACCTAGAGTTAAGGGTAGTCGTTGTAACAAAGAAGATACCAGAAGAAGCTGAAAGCAGCAAGACAATAGACTGCTGACTGCTGGAGAGCAATATACTACTAACATACTAATATACCACATCAGAGGTCAGATGATTCTGGCTCCTTAAAGGGAGCACAAGTGGATACGCTAACCTGTTAGCTAGTGTTAGTATATGTAATAGTTACCATTTCAACCAATCAGAAGTCTGTATGATTTTGGCCCTTTGATGGAGGTGACACCAAAAATAATACCAGGTACCAAAAATAATACCAGGTTTGGCTAATTGAAAGCCAAAAAAATGAGGCTAGAGTAGAGTTGAGCAGCTTAATATTGTATTTCAATCAGGAATAACAACATGGAAGTAAGGTACCCAAGTACCTTAAAAACAAATGTTACTCATTTTTTCTTGGCACTGCAGGATGGTTCTAGAAACCATCTTTTACAGAGGTTCTTTATGAGATGTGTTCTTCACACTCACATCTCATTAACACACATAGATTTTAAGTACAGTCTGTACAAAGCTTTCCATAGAAGCTTTCCATAGAGACCATAAGTAGTCCTTCTACAGCATCACGTCAGTGGACCCTTTTTTACACTTTTTTTGACACTATTATTTATATTACATCCCACCAAATGACCTCTTTGAGGAGACAATTTCCAAAAGCAGTAGCATAACTTACGGTCAGTGAAAAGTTGTAGGGCCTGTTAGCATGATCTCATTTGAATAATGCTAAGTGACTTGCACCAGCCTTTGTTCGTTAGTGTTTTTTGGGCAAAGTGTGGCTTTCTATTAACAAGCAGAGTTTCCATGCAGAGCACGAGCAGGTCCGCTCACCAAATTTCTATTACATTCAGTGCTACTGAAGATCAATCACTGCTCTATGTGGCGAGTAGGGGTGAATAAGTGAAGTCCTCATAGCTCATCTGTCCTTGTGCACCCTCTTAATTTCGTGGTTTTGCAAAATTATGTGTTGGGAAAGATTGTTAGTGATATCTACTGTATGTTTGCTAAGGAGAAATTGATAGATGTTTTGCCCTCCAAAGCAGCCACAAATCAAGCTAAATTACCCCATCAGGAAGGACAGTTAATTGCAGAAATGCATTTATGTCGTCGATGATGGAATAGCTGTGAAAACAGCCTCCAGATTTCATTATATTCACCTTTCTCTATTCTAAAAGCAAACACATGACCTTGCGCCTTGAACCCTGTCATAAAGTCTAAACACTGGAGACATACGACGAGCCAGAGAAAGTTGTAGATTATGGTTTTGAACGCGCATGTCACATCACATCAAAAAACCTTTCAAAACAAAATCTTCCATCTTTCTCGTATGCTCACACACCTTTGGGGAAAGAGGGATGTAGTCACATACACACACGCATGCGCGCTCTTCCTCCTTCCCTCTCCTTGCCATGAGCCATCACCAAGCTCGCAGGGCAGAGCTACCTGTAGACGAGGCTGATGTGTCTTGGGCGTCATGTCTGCTGTCAAAGAAAGAGCTGAGAGACAGTGATGGCGGGCCCGGTGAAGCCCCAGTGAGCAGGAGGGGTCATCCTTCAGCCCACAGACAGGCTGAGAGACAGCCACATGGCAGACATCTCCCAATGACAGCCTGTCACAGACAGGAGCTCCACCATACGGCCCCGTCAGCCCCTCACCTGATGGAGCTCAACCCACCATCGGGCCTAACTGAGCGGGATCTCGCATCACTGTCAAACCTACACTGGTTAAAGGTGACGGATTTGCATTTTTACTGTACGCCCCATCTGCACATCTATATTTTAAGACCTAGATTTAATTATCTATGCAGAGCTGTCAATGACCATGCCTTTGCTGCCATCCGCTCAGAAAAAGAAAAAAAATGAGGTCCTGAGAAGTCTTTTCACTAACCATAGTCATTATAGTACATCATCTGCTTAATGTTAAAGGGGGAATCCACTTGTTTTTTTAATGTTCATCTAATTAAACGGTTAAGGTCTAAACAGTGTCAGTCTAGAGAAACTTAGACTTACACATTGTCACATTGGTGTTGATAGAAACCAGACGCTCAAAGAGTTTACTGCCTTTAAAAGCTCATTCACAGAAAGCTACTTCTAATTCTAATCCATATCCTGAAAGAAACATTGCTGAGGCAAAGCTTTGGCCAAAAAACACTTTTTTTAAGGAATGGTAGAGAGGTACATGCAGGGCAAAAACTTGTGTTCTACTATTTTATCATTGTAATGTCTCAAGGGTTTGTTCCCTGATCATTTTGGATAATAAATAAAATGTCTATATTTGCTCTATGAACATCAAATCCACTGGCTGCTTTCATCACCAGTGTAAATAAAATCTTGCTCTGCTTCTCTGCAACGCACCATTTCACATCCAACCACTCTATGAACCTTTGTTTATATCTCAACCATTGAACAGAGGATATGCACTGATGTCACTTTCCTGCTGGAATACACCCCCTCATTTGGACTGGGTAGCAAAACATTCTGCTACATGGCTGCATTTAATAGGGGAAACGGTGAAACCAGGAATGAAACGTGACTGTCTGCATAAAGTGAAGCCAGTTTGACTCAACAGTGAGCATAAATTCTTGTGGTCATCGTGATCTTTAATGTTTCTAGGTTCCAGTTACAGCTTCCAAATCTGGAAGTTTTCTGGCTAACAGTCTAAAGTTTTTGAAACCTTCCTTATAAGGAAAACTAGGTTTGTTTTGGCTCGCTAATGCTGTGTAACCACCACCCATCCTTTATTTACAGTTATACAGCATATAAATGAAATATGCTCTATTAGTGAGTATACAGCATATAACTTACAGTATGACTGTACACTAAAATCCAGCAAACCTGATACAAAATAACAAATGTAAATCCACATTTGGTGCCTGGATTCCAGTTGTTTCTGCAAATTGCAGCAATAAATATGAAGCTGAAGTGACCACAGTGACTCCCACTAACACATGCATATACTCTGTTGGGCAGGAATGTTTAAAATGGTAATGTTATCACTTCTTTATGACACAGCATGATTCCTCTCTTCAAGATATTCATGAGGGACTTAAGACATATAGACCATAAAGTTATGAGAGCCCCTCATTATACTACTTTGAAAAAAAAGATCTTTCACATTGTGTACATCTTTCATGACAAATAGACCAATATAAATGTTTTAAAATTATGGTTAATAAAAGTTTCTTAAATTAACCTCCTACATGTTAATATTTATTATAGTTGATACTTATTATTTAGTAACTACAGTTAAATGTGTCATACAAGTTTGTATATGTGTTTTTTATTCTCCTGCCAAGTTATCATTTCAGAGATATGCTTTATTTATGACAGTGAAATATTCCTACATGGTAAGACAGTTGGACAATGTATGTCCAGCATGACAGACACACTCTGCAAAGGGGCGAAACTGCACAATCAATCCTTACAAAACAAGTATAGCAATATTTCCGTGCTTCTTAGAACCTGTATGTTCCCAGTGTTGTTAACATTCTAACCACTGTAGCCTCTCTTTACATCTCCTCTTAACAGATTTGTGATTGTTTGTGAGAGTCCTAACCCAAGACGGTGAAGGTGAGGCATGTTGCGTTGACGTGCAGCGAGAGCATGATGTTACAGAGCCAGACACCTGACGTGGAGAAAAGGTCATCTGCTCATCACGGTTCAAACCAGAAAACAGGACCTCTCAAAACATAGGCTGAGCAAGGGCAGGAGGAGACCAAATGGAGCCTTCACAATGCCGCTGATGGACATGTGGCTCAAACACACCCCCCTGTGAACTCTGAGCAGGGTGGGCGTCCTGCTGGCAGGTGTCCCTTCTGATTTCAGATGCTGGGTGACAGGCATGCGCTTTGGTGGGGGTTGCGCAAGAAGGTCCCTGTAATGACACCATTACAGTTTGCTCTTTATTTATATTATTCAGCACTGCATTTAAAAAGCACAAAGCTGATCAACACTAAAGGTTAAAAACGCAGATAATCATGTACTATTGTACATATGTGATTGTAAATATTACTAAATGTGCTAAGTTGTCAAGTTAGAATTGAGATACAAATCTGACTTCAGTGTCTCCATTATCCCTAAGCGTTTTGTGCATTACCAAGTTTTCTGCTGGAATTTCAACATAACAGTAAACAAGTCGGTTTTCACGCCGCAGGATGAAAAATGACCTCCGTAAGGAGATGTGCAGGCAAGACATAAATCTCTGCTTTTCCTGTCTAGTTATTTTGTGTATCTCTTGGTCAGTTATTGATTACGCTGTGGCTAAGATTGATTTCCACTCTCTCACTCCTTTTCACAATAAACATGGAAGACAATGGTCATGCTCTCTTTGTGCATATGTGTAATGTGTGTGAGAGAGAGAAATGTGTGAAAGAGTTCATAGCTTCTATTAACAGCACACTGTAATTAAAAGTATTGCTCTTGGCCTGTGTAATCATGCAGCTTCCAGTTTCGTCCTGCTAATGCAGGGGTGTCAGCGACAGACATTGGTTTGGATTTGGGTGTGATCTATGTTGCATTAAATGTAAAAATCAAAGATGCTCAGACACAGATCTTTGGCAGCAGCATGATGCATGATGTAGATGAATAGCTAAACAAAAAGCATGCAATCTCTGTTCAGGTCAAAGCACCCTCTCTGCTTATGAGGTACTTTACATGGCTTATACAAACAGAGAAAAATGTAAAAAGCAAAGAAAAGCAGAAGCAAAGTGCTGAAAATGTATAATTAACTGAGCTTTTGATATATGTGTTCATCTGGTTAGACTCAAAGAACTGGATGCATTTCAGAAATCTCAATGTCAGGCCCTGAGAAAACCATTGATGACTATGACAGGATGACAAGCACAGTGCCACCACCCCCCAAAAAACACCCCCACCCAGAGGGTGGCTCGCAGTGGCACACGCTCACCATGTTTTAGTGTGTTCTTTAGTGTGTCCATACTCAGAAAAGCTGTTTCTTCCACTTCTAACAAATATATTTGTTAGTGCTAGCGTGCGAAAAGCCCACTGTTATTCAGGGGACCCCATGCTGGCTGGCTACTCCAGTGTTGGCTGACTGCTGACTCACTCGCTATAGTAGCGCCTAATGCTAACTTCAGTGCCACTAAATCGTTTGGTTTAACAACTCTTTTTCTGGACATGCTCTTTTGTAGTGTGGTAATGCGCTCTGAGGTCTTACACATCTCCTCTTTTCTCTTTGGTTTAAGAAATGAGTAACGATTCACTCTTTCCACCAAACTCCTGGGAAATTGAGAACATTTTTCAGATTTACAAATATGTAATGGCATATTGTAAAGTTATCCCAGGTGTCCCAGGCATAGTAACAGTTGCTAGGCTTTGAAGGACCAACTGGGTGAGTCGATTTGCTGTGGTGCCCCCCTGAGGCAGACCAGTGTGGAATCTGTGGTTAGGTAAGAATGTCAGACAAAAGCATGCTGGCCAAACAATGACCTTTCCCTATATTTGTATTGGAGCATCTATTTATCCCAGAGCGTAACATTCTAGTAGGTTTATTTTAGATTTTGAGACATTCAGGGAGTCTAAGAGGTTACCTAGGGGGTACCGGACCCCGCAGGACCCCTTGTATTTCGGACTTTGCATAGTGCTGCTTTAAATACATTAGTTAGATTACCACCTAGGGGGGTGTTTCTCAGCTCTGGTCCTGGAGACACGCTGCCCTGCACATTTTAGTGCTTTCCCTGCTCCCAACACCTGATTCAACTAATCAGATCATTAACAAGCCCTTTCAGAGCTGTAGGGGTTGTGTTAGGGCAGGGAAGCTACTACAATGTGCAGTACAGGGTGCCTCCTGGACCAGGGTTGGGAAACACTGGTCTAGGTAACCTTCTTAGGTAACCTTCTTAAACCTGTCGTCAAATTAACGTTTGCCAAAAACGATTGACTAAGGGGAGAAAATTCTGATCCGCACTTTTTACTCCAACCAGTCTCCTAGCAGTTTGATCCAGTTCTAACTCCCTGCATCTCTGCAGCGACAAATCAGTCTGTTTATCTGGTGTTACACAGTTAAAACCCGTGGGCTGTTCGTTCTCCTCACTGTTATCAGCCGGGCTTGGACTGGTGTAGTGTGAGGGGGATGCTGTAACAGTAATGTGAGGTGGGAGTGTCCCACACGCGCACGTTCAGGCAAATCTCGGCTGCAGACTTTTGAGTGACGTGTTCAACCTGAGGCGTGACTGACTGCCCTGCTGTTCGCTTTAACGTCTGGGCGGACTGACTCTCTGAACAAAGGACAGTCTGCGCTGGAAGCGGCGTACCTGCTCCTGTAAACGTGTCGGCCAATGTAGCGTCTGCCCAGCAAGTCGCGGCTGAAAGAAGTGGCGCGGTTCAGGAGGAGCGAACCGTGTCGTGTTGTGTGACGGGCGCGAAGAGGTCCGGCGCCTCGCCGTTAGCGGTTAGCATGACCAGGAGGAAACAGCACGCGCCTAAGCGCGCGGCAGGTAAGTCATCCCCTCACTGCGCTCACAGATACAGGGGTTTCAGATCCACGTCTACCTCAGGGTCTTTCTCCCTTCTTTTTGCCCAGGAGAAGTAGCTTCGGTGGTACTTTTCACCATGACTAGTTGGAGTTCTCTCTAAAGAAGTCTGTAAATGTCGAAAATATAGGCAACTCTGCTGGCCATGTCTCCAGGTCTGTACACAAGACCCACCAGCCAGAACATTTTCCTCAGTCTGTGGTGTGAAAGTCTTGAGAGCTCTTCAGCCTGAATCGCCTGCTCAGATTATTCAGAAATAATAATCTCGTTAAAGTCAAATACAGACGTATGACAGATATTGTGCACCTATGAGGGAAACATGACTTGGCCATTGAGATGTGAAGTTTATAAAGAGGACTGTTATTTTACAGGAAATGGCTTTTACAGTAGGAGTGTGTGTGTGTGTGTGTGTGTGTGTGTGTGTGTGAGTGAATGAGTGAGTATGTGTGTAGGGAGGGAGGGGGGTTAATGGAGGGGTATGGCTTGCTCCGTTAGACTGGCCTGTCAGAACAGCTTTGTCTCATGTTGGATTTAATTGTTATCCCCGTGACAGCCTCATCCATCAAAGGCTTTAATGGTCAATCAGAGCGAGGCCATGTGAGTGCTCTCATTCTTTTCCCATACGCTTGCTGGGGCTTTTATTTCATCAGAATGCTTCAGTGGGATCTACACATTTTCATGGATGTGGAATAGTAGTAGCAGTGGTTTTGTAAGTGCGGGGGACTGATATTAACGGCTGGGGTTTTATTATCGGAAGTCACTCTGAGAAGAAAGCTGGCTTGGAGGGTTTTTTTTTTGAGAGCCATCAGTTTTGAATAAAAATTCCGGTATGTGGAATTAAACTTCTTAACCTCTCATATAATACTGCCTGGAAAGGAAATCTACATCTACACTCTTGTTTGCATATGGCCATTGCACTCTCGCTCCCTCTTTCTCTCTCTCACCCGCTTACTTTCTCTGGCTTGGTGAGCCTTGTAAAAAGAAAAGTCATTTTGCCAGCTTCATTAGTGCACACCTAATTAGCTGTAAACTTGATGGATTCCTGACAGCTGTAATGATTAGAGATGACAAGCTGTGTGCCCTGCCACCACGTCAAATTAGGTTTCTGGTGCTTTGATGTAATCAAGTTGATATTAGCTTCTATTGCTGGCCTTTACTATTTTGTTAACCTGATTTAGCACTGCAGGTGAAAAATGAGCTTTGTTCTCAATCTGTTAAAGTGGGAAAAAACACAAACAACTGAAACTACTTCTCTGTAAACACGTCAATCATTTAACGCATATTTGGAATTTCTTATCTGTGCCATGTCTATTCTGGAACAACTGTACGTTGTTCCAACCCAGTGATTTGGGTGGTGCCTCTTCAGTCGGGGCTGATTAACATGAGTTCATCAGACACAACCACAAGGCTCATTTGGGCCACTCTAACCAAAACACTTCTCAGAAAGTCTAATCCAACTCCCACACCAGCTTTGGGCTGGATTCCAGGCCTTGCTGCCTGTGTCTGGTGGGGTGGGGGGTGATCAGAGTCTGTCAGATCTGAGGCATGGAGGAGGTCATCCGGACAGGCAGCCATCAGTCATGCGTGAGTGACGCAGAGACTGCTTTTGATGATGGAGGTGATGAAAGGGAGTGAAGCTATAGAGGCCCACCATTTTGCAATCACATACCGTGTCAACATAACCAGACATGCCTATAATCATGGCCATCAGCTTCCACGCTGCTGGAGTACCATTTATTAACACCAAAGGTCAGCTAATCCATCTTAAAGGCTAGATTAAAGCTTACATATACAGTAGATGCATATTCTCACAGACATTGACATGATCACTCTATGGTTTTGATCAGCCACAGTATACGTATGTGTATGTATGTGTATGTATGTGTGGCATTGCTCTCATTTGCAATCTCATTTTGATTTCTTGTTGTAGAATGGATGTTCTAATGTTGTATCCCTGCAGTGTTGAGTGATGTGCTTTATACTGCATCTGTAATGAACTTCCATAATGATTTGGCCTCCCGTAGTGATTGACATATGCCTTTGGAGCACTATCGCACAGGCCTAACCCCTGCCATGAGGATTCTGGCACTCTGACCCTGAGCTAACAGCAGGCAGAGGAAAGGTGAAAAGACATTATCTACCCTCTTCGTTCTCCAGATGGTCAGTTATATAACTAAAAAGTTTTGAACAATGTTCAAAGAATAGCAGTTCTTCAAAATCTTACATTTTTACCAGTTTTTGCACCATTAGAACAACCAGCAGCTCTTTACTTTGTGTGTACATCATAATAAATGGACCAATAGAGATGGTCCTAAAAATACCATATGTTTACATTAACATACATAGAGGTTCAGAACATTTCTCTTTGGCATATAAAGTCAACAGAGATGGTGGGTTTAAGTAGTATGAATAGTAGCCTGTATTCACTGATCTTGTAATGAATGATTTGATCTTGTAATAGATTCCCTATGTCTTACTATGTGATCAAATTTGGGACAAAGCTGTACTCATTGTCTGAATGCTCAACTTGAAGCCTTCTAAATGTCATGCAGTTGCACAAAAGTTTCACCATTGTGGCGACAGTCTGAGATTGACATCTCTTCACTGTAACGACAATGGAGACATCAATCTTCTTTTTGGAAAAGAGGAATGCACCTCCTTTCTCCAGAGAGGTGCTTTTTTGTGTGTGCTCCATTTTAGGAAAGTGAGTCAGTGTATCCCTCAGGGGTCCAGAAACCAAACCCTGGTGGAGAAGATCAGCACCATGCCAAACCGTCAATTACCCTTTCAGCAGAGTCGTTAATCATGTCTCCACCCTGTACTTCTGACACTCTGACACTTGTCATCTATCACACATGCTTTCCCAGACACACACAGGGCGGAGAGGAAGAAGGACTTTGCCGACGAGACGCAACAGGACATTTTCGAATAAAGGGACAGACAGAAAGAAAGACAGTGTGCAGGTTGTTCAAGAGAATGGTAGAGAAGACACAGTGTAGGGTCTGTAGGGAGAGCAGAGTGCTGTGAAAGTGAGAGCAGTTGTAAAAAGTGAGAAGAGAGAGCTTTGAGATAGTTGTGCTGAGAGATTTAAGGCCCTGCTGGAAGAGTGATCATGATTCATTTTAGAAGGAGATGTGTTACATGTTGAGAGAATGAGAGAGCAAGTGTGTTCTAAGTTAAGGTCATTCAAGCACATGCATATAATTTAGGGATGCACTGATATGATACTCAGTATGGGTATCGATCTGATATTGGCTTAAATCACTGGATTGGATATCATAAGGAAAAATAAATATATATAATCAGATATAGTCTATTAGCCTTAATCATGTAATGTGTAACTAATGTGTACTCTTGCACTTTAAATTTGATTTTGAGTGTTTGATGACCAATCAAAATGCTGCTAAAAGTTCTCTGGGTGAAAAAGTATTTCTTCCTTTAGGGAAGTGGAGTATTTGTTTCACAGTTTGAGCATGGTGTTTGTTGAGCGTGATGTCGGCAGACAATCAAGGTTGCTGTACCAGTATCATATCGAACATGAAAAAGTGTCCACTCCTAATATCATTACTCTCAAAACAAACTTTTATTGACTTGTGTGTATTCGCAAAATAGCAATTTTGAAGCAGAAAGAGAAAATGTATTATTTAATGTACATTAATATAGAGTTTTATTGTTAGAATGATAAGTTACTTCATGATCCACTTTTCTGAGTATTTTGTGGATTGTTCATTATAAATAAATAATAATAGTTGCAGGGTGTGAAATGTTGTATGCATTGGATTAATATGTTTTTTTAGTATTTTTAGGTGTGTGATTTTTTTATCTGTTCCACCAACAACAAAAAAAAATATCGTGGCATTCTGTATATTATGAAAAGTGTTTGAGGTTTTGTTATATTTTTGCTTAATAATTCAACATTAATGTAATGTGATTTTATTTCAAGTAATTTTGGGTCTTTTTGGGTACCTAAGGTTCTGAAATGGTAAAAAAATAGAGTTATGACTAGGTATGAATGAGGTAATCAGATTGGTAGATATAAAAAATAATCGTCATTGGACAGGTGTTTGAATTTATATAATAAAATTTTTATTGTTTTATGTTACTGCATTTGTGCCCCTACGGATTATTATTTTATCTCTGTAATGCTTATTCAGTGATATGTGATACTAATTTCTACATTGTTGTTAAAGTTGAAGTATCTGCATTGGTGCATCGGATATCAGCATTGACTCGCAAGTTCAGTATTGGTGCATCCTTAGTGTCAATGCCTGTCATAGCAATGATGCATATGATGTACTTCAGTGGAACTTTGTTGTTAAGTGCACTGGTTTTCTGATAATGTAGTTTGCATCCTAAGACACACATTATAATTAACTATCTCTCGTAGACTACAGTGTGTGCAGTTTCTCTGAGCTTGTGCGTGTGTGTGTATGTGTATGTGTATGTGTGTGCATGCTCATATAATGCATTAGTTCATGTCTGTGCATTCCTGCCCTAGCTCAGAGTGACATGCATCACTCAAGCTTGGCTGGCCTCAGTTTGAACCCTCCCGTGCTCTCCCACAGCTCTGTGATGGATGCTCCTCTAACGAAAGAGATTAATGAGAGGTAGGAGGCTTGCAGGGCCATTCATCACAGTGAATATTATTTAGACGGGCCATGTAAGCCTGTAACCTGAGAGTCAGAGAGGCAGAGACAGAGCCTTAGATGTGTGCTGTATGATGGATGGCCTTGCTTTCTTTCCGTTAGTTACTAGACACCAGCTGTCTAGCGGGTGGTCATTGTAGGATTGTTGCAGGACCTCTGTATTTTACCCTAAACTAACTCACTGATGATGCTCTGCCTGTGTGTCAGGCTGTGAAATCAATTCTGAGCTGCTAAGAGCTCATTAAGGGAGTGTAACTCAGGGCCAAAGCTCTGCTTGAGAGGAGGAGAGAGAGAGGCTGTTCTGTTTTTATGTTAATTTTTCCACTCCCCACCTCTCACCTTTTCCCTCTAGAGGGGAATTATGATTGAAATCCATCTTGCAGAACTCTTTGTTGCTAGGCCATCATCTCAGCAGCTGCTGGCTTTGACTTCTACAGAATTGCTGCCAGTCACTCTTGGCAGCTGAGGCACATCAGACATACCATTGTCAAGGGGAAAACAGAATCAAAGGCATGCAGAGTGATAATTAGAGAGATATGTCCCTTGAAAGTGCATTTTGGGTCAGGTAGAATTTCAGTAGACAGAATACTTTGTCTTCTTGCGTTTACTGTAAATGGTCAGGTTGAAGTGTCCTTTGCCGAGCTGGAGCAAGGAAAAGAAATCATATTTCCACAACCAATAGGATTTGTCTGTTTCATATTACATTAACGCCTCAGTTACAATTGAATTTCTCCAGAAACAGGAGACCACGACACCAGAATATGTCTCTGCACATTCTTTTTTCAACCTATTATAATTGTACTTAACAAAGAGCTGCAAAGAGTAGTTTACCATTCTTGCCTCTGATAAGGAGCACGGTTCCATTATAAGAATTTTTATATTTTTACCCCAAGGGAGGTATACTGAGCAGAACTCAGACATGCCTGTCATCCAGTGATAACACAAAAGAATGATCAGCATCATACTGACTTGATATTTTACTTGGAAAAATGCCTCTATTAGCGCTCCCTCAGGCACACACAATTTTCCAAGTCATTCCCAATCTATATCACTCATTCTGGGCCTTTGAACATATCACGTCAGCTATGGTTGAGAAATTTTGTCGCCGTTGGAACATAGACCTGGGTAAGTGGCTCTTGCTGTGACTGAAGTTAATCAAGTGTCCTTTAGTTCATCTTAGTTCTGATCTATTGTAGTTCTTTATGACCATAACATCTTATGTGTAAGGTATTCCCTTAAGGTTGCTATTGTTCTAGCTGTGCAGTGGAAAAGGCTATCTTCAGAGTATCATACCGATTAATTTCTTTCTTTTCCTTTTATTGTAGAACCTTACCCTGTCACTACAAATGTATATTGCACATACAGTGTCACAGACAGTCCTATTCTTAAGCTGGTAAAAAAAAAGCAACAACAACAACAACAAAACCAAAACAGAAATATGTTGATCAGTGGTTTGGGATTGGAGGACCAGTGCAGGATTAATTGCTACTGTTAAATGTTTTTTCTTGCTTCTTTATTATGCTAATCCCTCTTTCTGTGGATTTCCAGAAGATAGACCTTTTAATCAGGCAAATAGTAATTAGCCATAACCAAATTCTTATGCACTGTTGTTTTAAGTATGATGCTTTCAGAAGCGGTGTGGGGCCTAATGACTTGGCACATGGAGCTAGACATAATAGTTACATAAATCAAAAGAGGTGGGAGCCTGTAAATTCTCCCTCTGGCTTTTTTAGAGCTCAAAGCACACATCACATTTTATTAACTAAATAAATTACCTTGGTTGTCAATCAAACCTGAGAGAATAATTGGTTATGGTAGTTGTCTCTTGAGATGGATTATAATTCATTGGAGCTTGCTTTTGTGCTAAGCTTGTTTTAACAGTGTAACAGAGCCTAGCATTGACTGCATGCTTCAGCATTTTTATTCCAGAAGCTTTAGTTTATTTTATCTTTATTTATGACTTTAGGTCATATCTAAAGTCAGGATACACAATGAAATTGGAATCACAGATAATACATTTTTTAACTACGGATGTTTAGATTTGACTATTTTTTTCAATGTCTATTTTATTCACACCCAGCTTCTATACTGTATAAATGTTTATTTATCAGCAACATGAAAATTTGCCTGTGGTTACCGTATTAGGGATGAAGATCCTTTATTTCTGCCATTAAGCGTTTCATCTCAGTGTACATCTGCTCTTTTGGATTGTTGCTGTTTTACACTTTATCACAGAAGAATTTTCCTAGAAACTGTTTCAAAAATGAAGTTAGAGGGAATCGAGTGCATTTGCCCAAAAAGAGAGCAATTTGCTGTTTAGAGCCCTCTATGTGTCACCATAATTGTCTCTGGGATATGAGCAGGCAGGAAAATGATCATGTCATTGTATTTACACCTGGTTCACCCTCTTTACAAGCTGCTTTGGAATCCATGCCAAACTAGGCAGTTCAAATGACATTTTTTGATCAAGGCTGTCAGGAATGATCAGAGAAGATTGGCAGGTAATGGATACCCAGTGACAATCCAAATCTAGAGGGGGAATAAGACTGGCCTGCACCTGCCAGTTATCCTTTAAAACCCCAGCCCTGCAGGCATCCTGGCTGACACCTAGTGAGAGGCTAAATGAGAGAAGCGCAGCCTCATAAGATTGTGTATTATCATTTGAAATGAGGGCTATTTGTGCTTAACACTCCCTGTCCTGTTAGATCTTGTGTGTACAATCAGAGAAAGAAAGAGAGAAAGAGACTGTGGGTGTTTTGACGCATTTGAATTGCCTTTGCATTAGGACCAAAATATCTGACAAATCTAACACTTTCCATTAGAAAGCAGCCTGACATGAGCAACTTCACCACAACTGTGCACATAAACAAGCGTGAATAGAGGGGAATGGAGAAAGGCAAGTTTGGTGTGGCTTTCAAAGGAGCGTTTGTCCCACTTACAGAGTCAGAGTGACAGTGTCGAACTAGTAGGGGACAGGCTGTCAAGAAGGGGGATCGTCAGTCCTAGGGGACGGTTGGTGGATGGGTGCTTTTGAGTTGAGGGCAGCTGGCAGCAAGAGGGGCGACTGTGTCCCCTTGAATCTGTCATGTGGAGGTGCTCAGTCAGACACCTTTCTCCCCACACGTCACCTGTCCAAGGTGAATAGTCGTCAAGAGGGATTCAAAGTGACAGGCGGCTTATGCATTGCCATCCTGTGTCTTTACACGTAACCTCTCAATGTATCTGTCCACTTTTTCCCTTCGCTTCTCATCTCTTCACTTGTGCACAGGTGTGCTGGGCTGTGGACATGTGAAGATGAAGACTAAGTGGTAGCAGCTGCCTGCTTTTCACAAATAATATCATGTATTTGACCACTCATTTTAACTCCCTGAAAACCAAGAGGCTTGGGGTAATAGAGTATGACATGCTGCCTGTACATAACTAGTCATTATAAAAGCGTGCATATAGCTTTGAAGAAACAGATGTAAGTTTTCTGTCTCTGATCTTCCGTGAACTGTTTCTGTGTATTAGCTAAAAATAGTTGGAAACCAGGAGTGTGAATAATGTAAATAGTGCTGAGCAATACATTATATATTGACATATGTGATACAGCTTTTCAGTTTTAAGATTGTCTGTAGTATAATTGTTAGACGGGTCGCAGGTCTTTTGCAATATGTCATTTGGTGAGTGTTTTTAAGCATGAAAAAAAGTTTGCAAAAGATATAAATTCCTTTTGAAGACAGAATACAGACATTATTTTAGCATAGAGTATCAGTGCCTAGATGACACATTAAGTAACACAGTCAGCGTAGACACTTGGCCAAACACAGTAGGTAATTCTGTTGTGCTTGGAAGTTCAGGATGCAAACAATGAAACATAAAGAACATTTCATCCTCTCTGTGTTTTCTTGGGGGTTTTGCAGTCTGAACAACCTTATCAACATAGCGATAATAGTAGAATTTAAGGAGGCCTGGAAACCATTCCAGTGTTAAGCTATTTCAGGTCAGCTCTCGCAGGATCAGAGGTTTAAATCTGCTCATGGGTTACCTTATACCTGCATACCTTGCAGGGTCTTATATCTTATCTGCTCTATTTTATTCTCCCTCTAGTCCCTCTAAAAATGTGCTTCTGTGGACTTACATGGTCTTTTTCTTTTTCTTCTTCTTCCTAGCCTATGAATCAGATGAGGTTAAGGAGCCTGACATGCAAAGTGAGGTTGTGGAAAGACAGCATTCAACAAGCAGGAGGAAACCACTGGACAACAGCAATTACTATAAAAAGGAGCATCACTTCCAAAACTCAGAGGAAGAAGGCTGCACCTCTACTGCTGATTTCTCCAAGAATGACAGTGAATCAAACATTCTTGAGTCAAATAAACCCACTTTCACAGATATTGAAAGCACTTCCATCAAAAATACGGACGAATCCATGGAAGACAGTCATAATGAAGGATCTGAGAAGTCAGCGTGTGGGTCAGATAGTTTGGAACAGATAAAGGCCATTTATAAAAGTTTTCTCTCTAACTCTTACTGGCCCTCACTGAGTCTGAATCCTTCTCAACCATGTGCAGAGAAAACATCTGAGACTAGCAGCTGCAGTAGGAGCAGCAACAGCAGCCCTGGGGGTGGGTGCTTTGACTGGCACCAGTCTGCAATTGCAAAGACCTTGCAACAAGTTTCTGAAAAACAACTTCATCTAACAATGGAGCCAAGTCTTTTTAGCACGGTTCAACTCTACCGCCAAAGTGCTAGACTTTATGGATCTATTTTTACTGGTGCAAGCAAATTCCATTGCAAAAGCTGTAGTGCATCTTATGACACGCTGGTTGATCTTACAGTTCACATGAGCGACACTGGACACTATCGAGATGACAACCATGAGAAGGCTGGAAAAGGTGCCAAGACCTGGTCCAAGCCACGTAAACGTTCTTTGCTGGAAATGGAGGGGAAGGAGGATGCCCAAAAAGTCCTACGTTGCATGTACTGTGGGCACTCTTTTGAGTCCTTGCAAGATCTTAGTGTGCATATGATCAAGACTAAACACTACCAAAAAGTGCCTCTGAAGGAACCTGGAACGTCCATTGGCAGTAAAGTTATCTCTGCTTTCAAAAAAAGAGGACCAGCGGAATTAGACGTATCTAAAGTGAATGGTGCAGAGCAGAAAAGATCTTCTAAAGGGGCTCAGGTAAATGATACTCTTCCCAACGTTACTGATATTACTAAGAAGGATGTTCTTACAGACCACAGTGAGGTGAGCAGTGCCTTTGAGCTAAAAACTCAGATTTTGAGATGTACGGAGTGCAGAAGTTCCTATGAGTCCTTACAACAGTTAACTGCCCACATTATGCTGACGGGTCACTTTGCCAGAGACAGCGACTCCTCTAAAAAAACAGACAAATGCCTTTCAGAACAGCCACTCTTGCCTGCTAAAGTTAAAACGAGTGATGAGAAGACCCAAACACAGACACAAGAACTGTCTGCAGCTTCACCTGGAACTGGAACTGCACACGAGTCACCGTGTACCCCTTCTCCCATAGCAAACAGTACTAAGGATAAAATGCAGGGGAAGATATTGCTGGGTGAAGGAACATGCAGAGAACCAGCAATTGAGAATGATGCAGACAAAAGGTATAATACGTCTTCAAAATTTGATTACCTTACTGAGGATGATCTGAAAGAGAGTCCAAAAGTGAACCTGGATATCCTCAAGTCATTGGAGAACACTGTTACTTCTGCAATCAACAAAGCACAAAAAGGTACACCAAGTTGGGGAGGATACCAGAGCATCCATGCTGCTTATCAGTTACAGAATAACACAAGACCTTCACTCTACAACCCGGGGCGTGTTTCCTCCATAAAACATCTGGTGCATGGTATGGAAGTACAGTCATCAGACAGAAGTCAACTAATGATCCCTACAAACCCCCCACAGAGAGATCTTTCACCCACAGTGAACCTGCATGCAATGGAGGAGTTGGTGAAGAAGGTAACAGATAGGGCTGTGGAGGAACAGAGAAAAAACACTGATGAGCAAGTTTCTTTACAAAGGCAGTTCATAACCTCACCCGCTAGAATCGCAGACAAGAAATCATCAGCATCCAGTTCTCCAATAGTTGAGAGCTGTGAAACACTAAGTAATACGGATAGCAAGGTTGCTGACGCTGAGAATAACAAAGATGAGAGGAGTTCAATAAAATGTACAGAAGGCTTTGCACAGCCCCTTGCCTCATCTTTGTCACTGTGTGATGATAGTGCTGTAATAACTAGTCACCCAGAGCCAAAACAACCCTTTGTTAGTCCTCTGAATGCCCTTCAGTCAGTAATGAATCTTCATCTAGGAAAAGCAGCCAAACCTGTGAAGCCAGTCCAGGACCCTATGACTATGCTTCTCAAGATGAGCAATACCATGGCAGAGAGGGCTGCAGTGGCTGCACCTCCAATACCAAGCTTAAAACTGGAGCCACTAAATCCAGATTTTCATCAGATTGACAAAGACCAGCCGATAGATTTATCCAAAGGCAAAAAAAGACAACGTCTAGTGACTGCTTCTCTCCCAGGCAAAGTGCTAAGCTCTTGTTTGCCTGGTATGACCAGGACTGATTTATCAAATGTCCTCTGCACTCCAGTCAGCCCAGTGCATGAGAGTGCCCTCTCAGATATATCAGACATGCTGCGGAACTTGTCAGACAGTCACATCTCAAAGCCCCCAACACCTTCCCATAAAGTAGAGCGGTCAGAGATTGAAGGTGCACATACTCCAGATGACGTAGACGATGCATGCATGGCGCACAAACGCAAGGGCAGGCAATCACATTGGAATCCTCAACACTTGCTGATTCTGCAGGCCCAGTTCACATCCTGCCTCAGACAGACAGCTGACGGGAAGTATGTCATATCTGACTTGAGCCCCCAAGAAAGGATGGTCATCTCACGCGTTACAGGTCTTTCCATGACAACCATCAGCCACTGGCTGGCCAATGTGAAATATCAGTTGAGACGAACGGGTAGGACCAAGTTTCTGAAAAATGTTGACTCCGGTCACCCTGTTTTCTTCTGTAGTGAATGTGCCATGCAAATCCAATCTCGTTCAACATACCTGTGTCACCTTGAGTCACATCTTGGCTTTCGAATGCGGGACTTGGCAAAGTTTTCCTGTGAGAACCTGGGCAAGAAGATTGCAAGGCATTCAAAGGACTTATCCCAAAAACCTGTCGTGCCTCCCCTCTCACCTGGTACAGGTCCAGAGCAGTCATACCTAGCGTAAGCACTGTATATTAGTCCTAAAGTTCACAACACACTTAGCATGACAAAATGCATCACATTTAAAGCAAACAGTTCATAAAAACTGAAAACATTAAATGTGATCTGTACAAGATATAGATTGTAGTTTGACAAAAAATCATAATGTGAAGAAAAAGTCATGATCATCTGGTATGATTTCCATCTGCCAATAGTTCATTATGTGATAAATGAAGCAAAGGAATTTAAGGAAATTGTAGCAACATAGTAAGGAATTTATGAAATGCAAGAACACATTTCTTAATATAATATTTATTCTGTTTTTACATTTTTTAATCTCTACTTCTTTTTATTGGTAGAGATGGGATTTAAGAATCCAAGTAGGTAAAAGTATGCACAGGGCTACTTTCATTATGTTCAAATGACTAAGTTAGTCATAATTGTTGTTTATTTATTTGCAAATATTTTTGTCAGCTGTTAAATCTGTGTCATTTGTCTGAATTTATTACTGTGCGCAGCATTTTGTAAACAACTGAAATTATACAGGGGAGGGCCACAGGGACGTAACATTTTGCTGATCATGGGTCTAAAGTATTTGCATATTTTTTTGCAGCACAGCATAAAACATCCCACCATCTGTTATAAGTGGTTAATGTAAACTAAACATTTAACTTGCGTATGTATCTCTATCTACAGTATCTCCACTGCGGAACTAAATTGAGTAATATTCCCAAAGCAAACCATTCACTGTTCTTTTTTTATCTGATTTTCACTGAATGTATATCCACTAAAATACATAGCATGGCATTTATTTCTATATGGTAAAATGTACAAATTGTAAAATTTTAATAAACTTTGATTGCAAAATAAAGCTTGTTTTTCTCATTCCTTCATTTCTGATGCCACATTATCTCAGATGCTGCTACCACATTATTAATTCTTAAAAGTAATATTTTGTTTCAGTTTCTTCACATAGAAAATAAAAGCTATTTTTACCTATAATTATTTATTCTTCTTGTAATTATACAGTGTAATAATGATGATACATCCCTTCTTTCTATACTGCCCATAATAAAAATAACAAATATACTATAGCCAAACACTTCAATATCCACAGTTTGAAGCATTTCTGAATTCTATAGGTCTAGCACTTACACTGTGCAGTCTTTTGTTTTTCTCTATGGCCTTGAGAACTTAATCCATTGGTTCTAGTAATGCTCCAGTGATGATAAAATAACTATGTGGGAAAAAGAAAGAAGTGCTCTCTGTCAGAGTCCCATCATCCTGTGTCACCGCTCTAATGAATATCATCTAAATTGCTTTGTATATTTGAGGAGTTTGGATGTCAATCTAATTTGAGAGCGTACGTTGACGACAGGGGCTCCAACTAATGAGAAGGGAGCAGGGTTTGACAGCATGATAAGCTTCACTCTGATCAGACAAGTTTGAGCAAGAATTCTGACAGAAATGCCCATCAAAAGTTCAAGCTGAAAGGAATGATTGAATCAGAAGTAATATACAAAAAAATGGAATGCATTTGAATGTTTGTCACCTCCTTTCCCGGCAAAGTGCAGCGATACAGCATACATCTGATAAAGAGGCAGATTTGGGATGCATTACGCTCATCTGCTCTGTACACAACTGCATGCTTGCATACTACACAGGTTTTTTGTAGATTGTGTAGCACAAAGAATCATTTCATTATACATGTTAGTTTTAAACCCAGTGCACTTTAAAATCCAGCGGCCAAGAAAAAACTATACAGCAACACACAATGCAAAAGGAACTCCAAAGCCTAGCCCGTTTCCCTGTGATTGTATGCGCACGCCCCATTTCTCATTGTCATTGCATGAGTTTGCTTTTTAAATGAGCAAAATCAAATAAATGAATCATCATTAGAGTTTCTGTTTCAGCTCGGCTTCTTAGAAACCACACTCACCCTCTCCTTGGATGTCAGTTCACATTGTGGCTGGAGTCAAAATGACATGACAGCGTATGACAGCTCTGGAGGAGTCATAGGACAGAGAGGAGGTGGCTGAACTGCCCACTGCCTGACTGCCCACTGAGTCCAGATTGACTCTACTGTGACTGAGTTACTCTCAAACTCTGCAAGGCTGGGTCTGCATGTCCTCAAAGAATATTCAAGCTACACCAGAGCAACTTCATGAATAATTTTCACGTAGTTGGCAAATGTATGTATGTGTCCTAATGAATCGTGATGAAATATTGTTGAAACGTTTGGATTATGTATAGGGTCAAAATCTTCAGTGATTGCCATTGTCATATCCTTTGAATAGCAAGTTCATTTATTTGGTACATTTCATACACAATGGTAAAAAAATGGTAAAAGCAAAATAAAAACTGCATAAAAACTAAGGACAGCTAGCTGAATGGTCTCTAGTGATGTGAGAGGCCTGCAAGGTCTGTATTCCTGAGAAGATGAGAGATGTATATTGGACCTAAATCACAAAGAGATTTATTAAAAAATAGCAGCATTATAACATTTTGTACTGTACTGTCAGTCTGTAAAGACATTGTTAATACTGGAGTAATATGCTCAGTTATCTATGTTTTTGTGAACATTCTAGTGGCTGTCTAATGGTCTTTTTAGGGACACAAGTAAGCAGTTCATTGCAATAGTCCAACCTGCTGAAGAAAGACATGAATTAACTTCTGTAAGTCATATACATGACATTTCTCAGTGTAACTATTCCAGAAACTGGAAAGCTTTGTTGTTTTTATATGATTGCTAAATGAATTAAGATCTGGTATCTGACTTGTTTTTAGTCTCTAGACATCTGAAATCCAAGTGAACTTCTGTCTTTTCTTTATTTTACTTTGTTTTCACATTTTGGCACATCCATCCATTTATTTGCTCTAAGCACTGATGCTAATCATATTTGGCACCGTAGTCATTTGACTAGAAAGTTAACTAAATCAGGGTGTTGTCAGTGCAACTATAATGAGCAATTTTCTTGTTTTGCAGGATTTGGCCTAACAGGAGCACAAGGAGGTTGAAGGGGAGGGGCCCAATAATTGAGCCTTGAGCCTTATCATAGTTATTCATTCAAATACTTGGCTGTTAGTGGTCTACTGTGTCCAACACAGCACTCAGTCCCAGTAGCACCAGCACCAGTTTTGCCAAACTTCTTATTCCTTTGCTTACCTGCTTTTCTTGGTGAAGTCCATGTGTAGACAGAAATCATTTAACACCTTTATAATGGCCATTTGAAGCCTGAATAAAAAAGCTAATAGCATCATACCACTTATTCGAAATTACTGAGTTGATTGTACTTGACTTTCTTGTTTAGATATTCTTAAGCATAGTGTTGCAACAGTTCTTTATGGAAAAGTCATACAATGTTTTGAAAGCAATGGATACTGAGAAAAAGACAGCTCAGAAAAAACAGCACAAAAAGGCAAATGGAGTTCTACCAAAAATACCGAGCAGGGGCAACAGGGAATACTTCCATACAGCCAAGTTTCAATTCACTGTCATTTCCCAGGACAGCTGTCAGAAACGTTCTAGCCTGATATGTGACAGATTTGCTAAAGACACTCGTTTCAGGGCACAACTCCATGTATCACTAATTTAATGCTTGATGACATGACCAATTACAGTGTGCTACAGTGTGTCAAAAGCTGTGTATCAATCCATTAAATCCTGCCTTCCAAAACATTAAGTAGTAGCTTGAGCAACATTCCTCCAGAAACTCAAAAACTGTGTAAAGATCAAGCATTGAAACAATTTCCTATAGGACTTACTCATTTTAAAGAAAATGCCACTCACACTTTGGTTTCTGTGACATGCATGACTCCTGACATGGGTGGACTGGGAAAATTGTTTAGGCAGGGAATCTTGCTCAAACGCAGGGCACCTTTGCACAACTTAACATTTGGGGAACAATTAACATCATGTGTAAAACCGTTTACCATATACTTATTACATATACACACCCATATACAGGTGGAAACACATATCCAGACTTACGTAAATGCACTGGAAATGGGAAATGACAAAAATAAGGAATAATGTAGCCAGGTAAAGAGGCCATGTAAGTCAATTGTGTTGGAGTATTTGAGTGGGTTAAAATGTCTACAAAGGATCCTAGAAGTACCTGCCTGCTATCATGCCTGCTTGGTTAGCACTGAGTGGTGGCTCTCTCGTGCAGCTGTTCAGTAAAAGAGCACTCGCCCACAGTCTGTGTTTCCCATATGTTCTTATTCTACTCAAGCACCACAGTAGAAACAATTTCACAGACACCTTCACAGAAGATATGTAATGGCATAATTAATAGATTGTCCATTTCCACACTGTCACAGTTTTGCATTGCAAATCACAATGTCTTGATAAATTGTTACACCTCTAATATGCAGTCCTCAAAAGTAGTCTTTGTATTACTCCCTAAATATGCTATGTTCTTTACTAACTTACAAGCTGAAATTGTGATTCATTTATTTATATTCCTCTAAAAAAACATTAACAACAGACAATAACAATCATGCAGGTTTACTAACCCAACTCAAAATGGTACAGGTGATAAAGTAAAAGTACTGAAACATCCGGGACACATGTTAGTGTCTCTTTTCTTTATGTACGTCAGTATTTAGTGTTTTATCCAGGTTAATGTTTTATTGTTCATATCCCTCTTCAGTTTCCATCTTCTAGACATGGAGCGCACATATTGGCTCAACCAGATTTGTTGGAAGCTCTCTTTTTGGATAGCCAGAGTTTGGCAGGTGTTGAATACTTGCCGTCTCTTTCCACAACTTCAGCATGTTTTTTGAACTTTCAGTGTATCTGCAATATGTCTCACAGACATTTTGTTACCAGAGGGTTTAGAGAAAGCAGCTTTCTGTTTTTCAGTTGTACCCAAGGTATTGCCTGATAGGTCATAATTTAACTGAAAATCCCTACCTTTGATAAAGCAATTAAATTTTAAAAATCAGTCTAACCATAATCTAATTATGTTAACTGGCTATGTAGTGACATTGTGTTGATGCTGGCTGGTTTTTCACCATGAAAAGTGAAAAAACAAAGTGGAAGCGTGGCCTGGATAGACACCTCTATTAATAAGAAAATACATTTTGTTGAAGTTATTTACAAATAATGCAAACCCAGTTCCAAAGCATTTGGAGTGCCCTTGGCCTGAGTAACTTGCACATCTGTAAAGGCAGCATTAATGCCAAATGATTTATTCACATTTTGGAGCATGTGCTGCTTTTTAGCATCTTTTTCATTGAGGTCCATGGGTATTTCAACAGGACAACACCAAGAAACATTCTGCACATGTGACAGAAGCATGGCTGCATAATCAGAGAGTACAGTTGCTAGACTGTCTTCAGAAGAAAACGTCTGCTGCATTATGAAGGGCATTATATGACAACGAAGGTGTCATAGGGTTGCAAAACTGAAGACTGAAGAACGCCAAAAATGTTGTTTACAAAAGTGGACCAGTTGGAGTCTTGAATCCTCAAGCATTAAAGCCTTTTAGCATATTCTTTATTTAAAGGTGATGTAACACAATGATTCTGTCACAACTTTTCTAGAAAGTGTTGCAGGCATCATATTTGGAAACATATTTGCAAGCACATATTTACCAACAAATCCAGGACCATAAATAAAAACATTTGTTTGTTTTTGTACTATTTTCAAATTAATAAAGGCTAAACAGAATGTACAAATCATTGTTTTCTGTTTTTATTGGCATCTCACATGCTGTGTAACTGTAGAACTGGCAGGCCACCTGGAAAGTACCAGGTTCTATGGGCCTGGTTCTTTGGACACGTGATGTCTTCCTGATGGCTCCTGTTTTTTGTTTTTGTTTTTGTGTTTTTTTTTTTTTTTTTTACAACATATTAAAATCAGACTGAAAATTTGTAGTCTATCCAAACCAATGTTCCTTACATATATAAAAAAGAAAAAAACGTGCGGATTAGTAAAGTAGATTAACTGGCAGACACATAAGACAGCCCATCAGTTTATTAACTGCCTGCCTGAATTGAATCTATTCATCGTGGTTCACTTAGCATACCTCATGTTATTCAAAGTCAAGGCAGTCATTAAAAGAGAAACTGAACATTTCAGTGCTGGGATGTAGACAGCCCGAGCTCTGCCACCAAGTCCATTGACATGGCAGGGCTTTTGACATTGTAAAGCAGGAGCATGATCTGACGAGACATCTACTCATGTTCTATCAGAGCCTGTGCAACGTGCCATCAGTCTCGTAACTGTCCTTTGGACGTCACTGCCTGTCTCTCCGACCGTATGCATAGGTGGCTTTTAAATGCGGCGTCCCAGAAATGCATGAGCCTAGCGCTCCTTGCGACCTCCTGGGCCGTTCTGTGCGTGCGGAGATGGCAGGGGACGCAATTCAGCATGACACTCCTGGTTGGAGCTGCCAAACTGCCACTTCCTGTCCCATTTATTCACACGTTGTAGGAGTTGAAATCCAGCATTTTGAAGATCACGGAACAGACATCTGTCTGCCTGTCCGGACGCGCTCTTTGACTTGTGATTACTATGGTGGAGAGCTGCTCACTCAACATCAGTGCCAGCACTTATCTGCATTAGAGATGCAGATGGAGATAGCAGACACAAGCAAACCTCATTCAGTAGGTAGCCTTCAACCGGGGACATCGTGCTGGGTGGCTGTGTGTAATTATGCTCTTACAAACTAAGGGGTAAGCGGATTAGAGAGGTTTTATTTGTTCAGTCCAATGTAAATATGGCTGAATATATCCCTAGTATTGCGCAATAAATTCATATTTGATAAATTGCACAGCCACATTGTTCAATTGTTCAACCGATGAGTTGCATATTATAATTCCAACCAAATCTCTGTCACAATAACGACTGAACAATTTTCTATGTCACTGTTCCTTTATGTATTATTTTTTCTTTATTTATTATTTGTTTATTATGGCTGTATTGCAGTGCTAATCTATCTGGAGGTGACAATGAAAGAATCACAAGTGAATAACTATGAAAACCATTTAAAAATCTTCAAATAAAAATTTTAGTGAAACATCAATTTCAAACCAGGCACATAATATCAATCAATACCTAAAGGTACAATGTACCTGTAATATATTCACATAGCACGACCTAGCAATTTTGCAGTTATCTACCCATATATCTGCAGCAGATATTGAAGAAATAAAAGCACTTTCTAATAACTAGAGTATAACTCTATTGAAAATTAACCCCTTAAAAGTCCAGGGCACAGCAGTGGGTCCAGAGTGTTACTACACACACCTATAACTCAAGAATGGTCCAACCAATTTGCATTGTAATCCTTGTAGTTATTGAATAATAAGTCTTAGTATGTAAAGTCTGGGATTTATAAGGGCTCAACATGTTCACTTACGCTCTACTTGAACAACCACACTTAGCTACCAGGTAACAGACACTTTGAATATATGTTAAACACGTATACTATACAACTCTTCATAGCATACTGAAAAGGATTAGGCTACTAAACTAAATATTGTTTTGGAGCATTTGGGGGGCACATCGCTTGTGTGTGAGTGGGGGGAGAGCCTGGCCCCCTAATGCCTGCCTATAGTGCCTGACACCCTACAAAATGGAGTGCACTGAGTGGAATGTCTGAGCTGTTTCTGAAATTCACAGCAATGTGATTTTGATTGGGTCAGCTGAGTGAATGGCCATATACTGATTGTCCTCTTTGGACTTGCTGTGCTGTTTTGGACTGCCAGATAACTCATGCAGACTCATGGACAGATAATAATAATAATCAGAGAGACCTCATATATTTTGTTTGTAGTCATGTTATTATAAGGGGTTACTAATTATGTGAAAAGTGCTATGGAGATTCACATTTTGAAAATAGGTTCAAGTGTAGTGAATTAGAGTAACCATTTATTGTTTTTAATAAATGACCTATTATTTATGTGCATACTATATCACTGTAACACACTATATCACTAAACCTGTAGGTCAGTGTCAATCAGTAAACACTGTTGTATATTGATTCCTCACTATATTTATATTATATTCCTAAAGTCCAAAAACCCTAATTAAATTATACATTTTGTTGATTTTATAAATGAAAAAATAATTAAAAAAATACAAATGCGTCCTCTACAGGGAACAAGTGTAAATATAACATCTTGCTGATTTTACCATGCTGGGATTTCCCAAAGCTTCTGCATACAACTGTAATGAACTGTATTGTTAACTGTATTCTATTATATGCTTGTTTAGTCTAATGTACACATTATTAGTCCAACAAGGATGGAAAATTGACAGAGAGAAAGAGAGAGAAAGTGATCTATATAGAGAGACTTAGAGAATAATTGACAGCATGCTCTTTTATGTAGTGCTTGTGTATAACTGAACAATGGCCATGAATAATGTCCTTTCTTTCTTTACCAAAAAGTCAAATAAAATATGTAACTCTCTCCATACCATATATATATATATATATAAATATACACAGTCTCTCATCTCTCTGTTCTCTGACTGTCCTATGCACACCTTCAATGTGTCAGGTCAAGGCTGAAGAATGACTGTGAGACGTGATAACGTGTTGGCAAGGGGCCTCAGAATACACTCACGTCAAAGAGGTGTGGAATCTTGTCAAAGCTGTGAACATCAGGGTCTTGGCAGGGTGACTTGTTCCTTTAGATAAAAATGGCCCAGTAATGTCAGCAGTTGTGAGGCGGAGGTGTCATCTTTATATGGCCTACCTGTGGTCTTTCTAAAACAAGGCTAAGTTTAATAGAGGTTCACCTAAGGACAATTACATACAGTATACAGGGGAGGAAAATGATCGAATGTGTAGATTTAGATATATTTTAGATTGCACAATAAATTCTGGATTTGTTATTGAAACAAAGCACTTGTACTTTTACTCAACTATCCTAACTAATCATATACATTTAAATCATATATACATCTTGTACTGACTGCCAACATCACTATAATTCATGTACTCTGACTGCCTATACCTATACAGTATTTCCTACACTAAATATCTTTCAGCACCTGTGAAATATATATCTGTGCAATTACACATGTAAATTTGTAAATGCGTATAGTTTATTTTATTTTTTGCCTCACAATAGAGATTTATTAATTTTTTGTAATTTCTTATATTTTATATTTTGTATTTTGTATAACTTGTACTTTTGTCTACCTCTTGCTCTGTATTTTGCTGTAACAATGCAAATTTCCCCATGCAGGATAATAAAAGGCTATCTTCTCTTATCTTATATAAATCATCTGTATGCTGTGTTGGGGTAGTTACACAAATCATCAAACACAAAATAAATATAAATGATTCATTACTTACTGTTTTACTCATTGGGGTACGTCTTTACTGCTCATTGCTTTGCTACTACTTTACACTTTAAAACTCATTCAAATCCATATCAGCTGGAAACTACAAGGAAAATCCCAGCACATTCCCAATAGCGCATTTAGATTGAAATAGTCAATCAGAGTAAACACCACTTAAAAGGGTGGTCACTTTCCCTGCTGGTACTGGTTACCTAGAAACTGACCAGAAACAGCTCAGAAACAGACTTCAAAATAAAACCCCTAAGAATAAAGTGTAAAACTGTCAGAGCTGTTTTTGAATGAAACTCAAGTCTGGCCTGTTCTTTGGCATGGGCAACCCCGGAGTGGGTAGTTGGGAGAGTCAAGAGAATTCCCACTCAGCCAGATGCATTTTGGGCTCCTACTGTGAGCTGATGTAGAAACTCTTCACAAAATCATGTGTAAGAATGCTTAGACAAAATGTTAAAGTGTATTTATGTAGTAATGTAGAGGTAAAATCAATGACTCCTGCCTCAAGTGGTTCAGCCAGTGCATGGAGGACAAGAACAAAAAAAAAACCCTTTAAGAAGAACATATCCAAGGACATATTCAAGCAGGTGGGCAGAGAGAAATGCTGACCTTAGCTTACTGAGCTAGCACAAGTTTATAGGATATTGACGGCAAGGATTTTGTCACAGTTAAGATACATTTTATCTCTAGCCGTCTTGGATATCTCAGTGTATATAAATCATAAATAAGAGCAAGAAATTAAGAAGAAGAAAAGGTTATTTTGAACAAAAGCAATGTACCATGTGTGTAGCAAGAGAAATAAAGCTAGAGATTGAAGTGGGCTCATCTGCATCATGTAATTCCCAGTCTGAAAATAAAGCCCTCTGGCTGTGATTACACTTCTACACAGTTTACTGATAGACTTACTTTCATGCAACCTTGTTTTAGTGTGCAGGTGTCTTAGTATGCTTATAGTAAGTCGCATAATTCATAATTGGAATCCAGAGACAGAAAAATAATTAAAGCACAACAAAATGTGTTTGCTTAGGAACATTTTTGTTTGTTGACATCCTGATCAGAGATTTTATATAGGCAAAACCATGTGTATTTCTGGTATTGGACCTTGCAAGTCAAATATACTGAAAAGGGTGCTTATGCTTATGGTTGTGCTAATGAACAATTCATTGCTTGAGGTGCTGCAAATTCCTCTGTTTGCTGTCATATCACACACAAACACAAACAAAAAGCTTGACGTGTTTGACTAGAGGGGTAATTTGCACAGACCCTGCCTGTAATGACAGGTGCACATGTCAAGGATGACATTGCTTTCATTCCTTCCTCGTGTAAATGAAGGAAATATCATATTAATTGAAACACTTTTCAGCCATCAGCTTAGCATAACTGAGAGATCTTCCTTTGTTTTGACCAGGTATGTTTAACCCTTAGAGGCTTAGAGGCACTAGCTCCAGTGGTTTGTTATATCACTATCAATTCATTGTGCATTGAAAGTTTAAGATTTGCAGTTTCTCCACTTGTTTCAGCAAAACTCTTCTTACAACAACACATTCAGGTTATATATGTGAACTAGTAGCACCTTAAATGGCCAGAATCCATCAGAGAGTCCAGTCTTCTTCTTAAGAACTTAGTAATAATTTGTCCTACATGCATTGCAGCCAATGTAGATTATTAAGAAGTAAATTTTAGTTATTGTGTCAAATACATTTGGTAGTCAGTGGAAAGGCTAAATTGGAGCGCAAAGTTACAGACGTATAAGAAAACTTTTGGAATGTGCTCATGCATGCTGTTGTGCTACTGCATTTATGTGGTTTACACAGTAGTGAAATCAGTCGGGTTGGACATTTGTTTTATCCTTTAATTTAATTATTTTATTATGCTTTTCAAGTGTGGTATAGCACCCCACCCACCCTCCGCCACATCAGTCACAAGCAGTGTTGCCACGATAGCAGGATATTGACAGGTGTGACAGCACTTTGATTACAGCGTCAGCCTCAGGGCTGGGGCTCGTCATCTGTCAGGTGTGAGCTAAGCTCTGCTGGGCTGACGGCACACACAAACATGGAGGAGAGACGGGGTGGAGGGAAGGAGAAAGGAATCTTTAAATCATTAAACTTCTCTCTGCATTCCACTGTACTTAAGCCACACTCATGGCAAGAGCATGCAGAATGATGTAGAGCAAACAGTTACATTCCAGTTCATACAATCTATATATTCAATTAACATTCTCTCGAAAGTCTGTACTTCTGCCTTTAGATGAGCATGAAAGGTTGTTAAAAATCTCAATCGCAATCTTACACTAAAATCTAAACTAAGGTCCAACACAAAATTCTTGATTAACTATACATTTTTCTAACAAAGCCACTTGTGTCACAAGTACAGACACCTCTGCATTGACTACTGGAGCCTTTCAGTGAACTCGGATTCCCCTGTCAACAGCTTGATTCTGTGGTTTTTGCATCTTTTTTGTGTGGATTTAAATGCATGTTCAGCTAGCTGTCCTGCCGATACAATGACCAGGCTTTTTGGCAAAGGCAGCCCATGTGTTCTTAACAGTTGGTGGTGTCTAATTGTAGTTTTGGAGACTCTGAAGTGCTACCATCTTCTGCAAATATCCTAGTGTGAGAAGTTTTTGCCTGTGTGTGGGGCTAAAATAAACATGCGTCCCGTTTAAGGCAGGTTCACTACAAATCCGGTTGTTTTATAGTTTCTAGTTAGTGTCTTAACAGTAGATATGGGCACTCATTTTGCATAAAGTGGAAACAAAACATATAAGCTCAGTAGCACAACTGTCCTTCCATATCATTAAACATATGAAAAAGGTCTAAAATTACTTGGAATAAAATCTCATTACATTAACATCCATTAAAGTTGAAAATTTACTTATTTATTTTTTAATGTTTGGACACTGTAAAGTATCAGAAATAGTAGGTTTTTGAATGACAGCAATGAACAGCAAAACATGAGCATATGTCTTAAACACTTACCATAGGACTGATTTCTTTACCTTTCCTGGCTTTGGCCTGTGTGTTGGTGTACAGCACCATTGTCTTGGTACATTGATTTCAGATGGAGGTAAAGGCATAGGCACAGCATTTTCAAATTTGCCTTCAGTTCATTATATAGAAGCTAGAGCACGTCCCACTCCATCACACAGAAGAGTTTGAGCTCACTAGGATGCAGAGTACTAGTATATTATTGATAATTTTTATATAACTGTCTTTGGAAAAACAGAACTTCAGACACAACGTATGGGTTTATGGAAGCATTGTCTACTGTGGATAAATGATCCTTTAGGAATGATTTATTGTGGCAGGAACAGACATACTTTACAGATATAGGTGTATGAGACAAAACAATAGCGTCACAAGGGTCATCCTGACGAAACACAGCAAGGATTTAGCACTGAAAAAGCCAAACATGCTCCATAGACAGAGATATGTGTACAAAACATGCATAAGTCATTAGTAACAATTGGCCAACATCACCCCAATGCTATACCAGTTCATGTGCATACCCAGCTTAAACTCCTTTCAGTGTATAAAGCTCTGAATGGTTGGCCACTCCTATTCCGCCTGATCATGCACTTAGGTCTTCAGTACTGAACTTACTGCTGTCCCTTAGGTTTAGGTAATTCGCACCATTAGGGAATGATCTTTTTATCAGCATGATCCCTAAACTTGGAGTCTCCTCTTCCTATTTCAGTTTAAAACCTCCCTCTTTTATCAATACTGTCCATGTAGTTGTTGTTGTTATTATTGTCATTGCATACGTTGTTTCGGTAAAGCAATGTGGAATATGAAATGGTAGTATATAAATTAGGCTTTTTCCTCATATTATTTTTATTATTTTTTAATTTATTTTTTTATTAATTAGCTTAGATAAAAAAAAAAAAAAAAAAAACTAGAGTAAAAAAAGGAATGACATAAATAACATAAGCCTTGGCCTTATTTCCTTTTAAAAGGGAGGAAGGGAAGAGTGAACTGGAGGAGTGAAGGGAAAAAAAGATGTTACCCCGCCTGCAAAAGTGTGGAGGGGCTTTGACAGACACATCTCACACAGGCTGACAGCTCTGTCAATAGCCCCAGGATGGCAGGCCTGATTGACAGCAAGCAGGTGGTGGCTGAATGGAGTTGTCAGGCCAACTGTCAATCAGCAGCATTGCCGTGGAAACAGGAGAGGCAGTGCAGCTGTCCAAGGTGATCTGTTGTTTTTCTGAGTCAAAAACACGCGAAGCGGTGCACTGTCACATAACAAAAATGGAGGGGTTTCAGCCAGGGACAGAACCAGAGCTCATAGATATGTCTTCTGTACAGCTGGAAACATTCAGATTTCAGAGTATATACTAAACACAGAGACAAAAACGTATATTATATAACTAATATTTATTAATGCACTAATACTGTCAATACATAACGGTTATAAAACATAAAATCTGAAACATAATAATAATAATAATAATTATTATTATTATTATTATTATTATAATTTCAACAACAGACATATAACGACACAAAGCACCAGCAAATAAAACACTTAAGCACATTCATTAATGACGTGGGAAGTAAAACAAGTATATTCAAAATTGTGACTTTTCAGGAGAGAGCAAAAACAGTCTTAGCTTTACTTTAAATTGGTTACATAGACAGGGGCACAGGCAGCAGTGAGTAAACACACACACCCCAGTTCATCCACTCATGAGCAAAAAATTCTACTGAGATTTTTCACACGCCTCTACAGAGGTTAGGTTATTGCTAATTGAGTAAAGGGTAGTGTTGCAGTCAAGTCTCTCAGAGACAGGTCCAAGTCAAGACCAAGACCTGGGCACATTGAGTCCAAGTGAAGACCAAAACCTGTACACACAAGTTGAGACCAAGACCTGGATACCCTGAATTTGAGTCAGAGTCAAGGCCAAGACATGGAAATATTGAGTTTGAGTCCAAGTTAAGACCAAGAATTGGACACATCAAGTTTCAGTCCAAGTCAAGACCAAGACGTGGGCCCATCAAGTTTGAGTCAAGGCCAAGACCCGGACACATCGAATCCAAATCAAGACCAAGACCTGGACACATCATGTCTGAGTAAAGACCAAAACATAGTGCATTGCCCTTCTCTAAAACATACTTAGAAGTCACCATCCAGTCATTTGAATATGAACCAAATGATGCATATACTGTATATCCATTTTAGCAGTATGTAAATTGACTATGAAGTGACATTACCTCAGGGGTTGGTTTGGGAGCGCCCACACCTGTTGTGAGGTGTTATCTTGAGAGTGAGGTTGAAGACTGGTGTACGCATGGCTAGGTGACGTGATTGTCGGAGTTCGAACAAGGCATGTTAGTGGATACCAGACAGCTGGGACAATTCAACATTCCTTGATCCACAGTATTAAGTGTGTACCCGGATTAAGTCATAAAAAGCATTACCACCCACAGTGGACAGCACAGTGGCCACCCATGGGTGCTTAATGATCATGACCAGCAGCATCAGGCTAAAATTGTCTGTGTTAACAGACAAGCAACTCTGGAAGAAATCACATCTACATTCAATACAGCAGGCCCCACATGCATATGCTGCAGGCTTCCATGGGATATGGGAGCAGAAGACCCACCAGACTGCCCCCGTTAACACTACAACACCGGACACAGCACCTCACTTTGGCTTGTAAGGTGGCTAACTGGATCCTAGAAGACTGGCAACCTGTGGTGCGGTCTGATGAGTTATGGTACAATTGTTTTGAGCTGATAGTATGGTTTGTGTGTGGCACAGACCACATGAAGCCATGGACCCCCAGTTGTTAATAGAGCACTGTGCAGGATGGTGGTGGTTCCATACTGGTGTAGTATGTGTTCTCATGTCATGGGCTGGGTCCACTGGTCCACTTGAACACATAATTGGCCAGTGCCTGCTACATTTCACTGCTTGGTGACCATTTGCATATGGCCTGTATGTTAACCTGACATAACTCCAGTTAAGACATTCTTCTACTATACCTCTTTTGAACTCGGATAATTCACATCGCCTTGCCATGAGAACGCTGGCCAGTGTTCATCTCACTCTCAAGGTAACACCTCACAACTTGGTCACAAGGTGTGGGTATTCCCAAGGTAACACCACTACATAAACAATTTACATACTGCTATCCTGTGACATTTGGTATGTCAGTGTATATTTTCACTCACTGCTACAGAGGCTAGCTTTTTGCCATTTGAGGGAAAGTTCCTCAGTCCAAAAGGAGAATTTTACTAACTGCTATGGCTGTTAAATCTTGCTGGCTGAGAGAAAGTTTCTCAGTCTGCAGGAGATTTTCACTCACTTATAGGGAGTCTGAGTTACAGAGAGTTCTAACATTTGTTTCTATAGGTTATCGATACGGTGCTTTTATAACACACAGACATTTTATGGCAGTAGCCCAGCATCTCTAATGTGATGCTCTTTTAGAGTACAATAACTATATATGCTGATATATGGGAACATCAGTCAAACCCAACAATTGTTCCTGATACTGATCATTTTTAAAGCTAATTTCTGATAGACATGATTCTAATATCAATGTGCATCAGTGCTAATATTAAATAACTTAAACACATTAAGAAGCAATTCTACTGTTAAACTCGAATGTAAAGAGATGGTGGTTTGTGCTGCCTTTTGTGAGAGTGAGGGCCAAACACCCTTTGCTGTCTAATTCGAGGACTGTATGTTGATAGTCTTAATTAGACATGTTAAGCACCTTACTAATGAGTGCATAATTGCTTGTAATGGTTGTTACTTCTAGATGAGCATCAGATGTTTTAATTATGCAAGAAAATAGCCTCTCTGAAGTGTCATGGCCTGCAACAGTTAATAGTATTACCTGAGGTTGGACATTAAGCAAATAAGTCAGAGAGAGAGAGAGAGAGAGAGAGAGAGAGAGAGAGAGATAAAATGCCTAGCACACAGCATGTCATCAGTGGACTGGTACGAGGATGCAGTGGGCATAGAGCTCACAGGCATAGAGAGGATCATTAGTGTAATCTTCATTGCTTTGACAGCCTCAGACACACATGACCTCTGATACTGCAGGGGAGAATTGAGTCTAAGTGACTCCAGTGTGGTGCAAGACTGACTGGACATTGAATCTTAGCTTAGCTGGGAAAAACTTAGCTTAGCTGGGATGTTAATATTAATGGAAAATATATATGTAATACAAATATTAAAATATATAGGTTTGACATGCACTGTACGATTATCCAGAGATAACTTCAGTCAAATCAGACCAATAACCCCTATTTTAAAGACACTGTCTGGGAAAAAAGATCAGAACTGACCAGATATGTTTGATGTCCAAAGTCTGATTTGTTTTGTACCTGAGCTATGAGGCTAATGTAGCCAATAAGTAATGGAAGCGTATACTCCGGTACCAAGCATACTGCAACTACATGGCTAAAATCATTACACATTTGGCTGAGACCGCCAAGTTTTGTACAGTGCTGCTTGGAAATCCTTTATCATTTTGTGAATTTCTACATAAATGTGGCCTAAAATGTGATCAGGTCTTCATTTAACTCATATGTAATAAAGAAAACCTAATAAAATAAATAACACAAGGCATATAGAGTTCCATTCATTTACTGAAGGAACTAATCTAACATTAAATGTCTTTGCTGGTATTTAAACCCATGCTTTCATGGGCAGGTATGACCCTGAGCAGCAATGAGTTCAGTTCCTGTTGATCAGCTCTGCACATTGACTTGGAGGAATCTTGACTCGTTTCTCCTTACAGAACTGTTTCAACTGGGTTATGTTGGTGGGCTTTCCTGCATGAACACCTTTTGAACTTTGACTCCTAACAACCATGCAAGGACTGGTAGGCCACTAAAATGCAGAAAACAGCACTATTTTTGAGAGATAAAAGTGCATCCTTCCATTGTAAGAACTTACACGCTATGGGTCTGAAAAGATGCGTGTTCATGAAAAAGCTGTCACTGAAAAAAGAAAAACTGCAAATCAAACAAAGAAGCTGTTGTCAGATGTGCTCAGAAAAATAGGCCAACAACCTCAGTGTCCAGATCGTCAACATATGACACAATAAGCAGAAGATGCAACTAATTTTTAAGATCTTTGGAGGTGTGGAAAAAATACACCTGTGTCTATAAAACTGAAACCTGAAACCAAACCACCTGAGAAGAATGGAAGCTGAGATGAAGAAATGCTGAAAAATATATTTAGTTGACTTTATTCTGTAATTTTCTGTTAAATAAAAGTTTTCAACTTTTTTCAGACTTGAAAAATTATCATTTTGACTGAAATTTTAATAAGTGAAATCTCTTTTGCACATTTGCAGTAGCCTTCAAGTCTGAATTTTGTCACGCTTTAGTGTACATTATGCTAATTAGCCTCATAGCTTAAACAAGTCTTAACTGAGCTACCATATTGAATGTGAACAAATAAATAAACAATGCAAGGTTTTTTTTTTTGGTTGCTGTTTATGGCTCAAGTTTGAGGCTCATTGTTCGTTGTAGCTGAAGAGAGCTTTACAGAATGTAGCATTCAGTCAAGCAGCTGACTCAGGACGTGGCCAAGTCTAAATGCCAATGAGCTGATGTCCTGATGGATAACTGCAATCAAACGAGCCACCAATACGGGAGAAAACGCAGGGATTGATGAAGACAGCACGGCTTCTCAAAGTGCTCAATACACATCTAACTTCTGTAAGTTACAAGTGATAAAAGACTGCATAACCTGCATTTTTCTACAGCTGAGTTTTTTTTGTCTTTGCTCATAGGTAGGATGTGACCATGCATGACAATATACGTCAAACTTTTCTTCTGTAAGCTCATCTGATATGGGCTCTAACAGAAGCTCACCCCAAATGTCTTGGAAATGACCACATTAAGGTGCAATAAAATGATAATTTGTTCATTTAGATCATGTGTACACTAACTGGACAATTGAGCCCATTCTCAAATATACTATACAGCAGTCAATGCTGTTGTGCTACTTCAGTCAATCAGCGACAACAACACAGAATGAAAAGCAGCTAGATTTGTATATTTCCGAGGTCAAACCAAAGTTCAGTTCAGAACGTGGCCAGTGTCTCTGCCAAGCAAGACAGCTTTAATAGACATAGCCTGGAGTGCCTCAGCAATGAGAGGGGTATTGCACTCAAAAGAGCCAACGGTTAAAACTGTAAACTGAACTCTATCTCCCTCTAGTGACTGTAACTCCACAAAGCAGCAGAACAGCAGACAAAGGAATCAATATGCTGATCCAAGCAGATTCCACTTGTGTGTTACATCTGACAGATATGACAGAACCTTGACGAAAAGGTAGCAAGACTAAATCGAATCCAAAAAGTTTTACTTGTTTTGACAGGCAATAGCATTCTTGGCTTGTCCAAGTGAACCAATGTTTCCGATGCTTTCAATTTTGAATGTAACAAATAAATCATGTTAATGCACTGCAAGCAGTTTGTATAGTAGTGGGAACACCAAAGAACACAACAGAAGTCATTTTATAGAAGACATTTTATAGGCAAAATCATTTATTCTCCTTCCAGTTAACAACATTTGTAGGTAGTCACAAAAAGCTGGTCTACATCTGAAAAATGGAAACAAAGCAAAACATTTAGAAAATAAGCTCAATAGAAAGCATAAAGTCAAAGCAGCCTTTCTTGCAGGGTGGAAAAGGTTTTGTAAGGTAGGAAATAGTAAACATTTCAATGAGGAGGCATGTCATCACAGCAGCTAGTCAATCACTAAGACAATGACCTCTCCGAAGAACAGCCATATGTGCTGTGTGGAGCCACGTTGTTTCTATGCTACCATTTTATTTTCACATTGATCACTTAAGTGGCCTAGAGGAGCACACAAGGCACAGGCAAAGAATGTGTGTGTAAAGATGACATATGTGGCACTGTCATCACAAAAAAAAGTGCCAGGGTAAATTAGCAGAGAGGAGAAGCTGCACCAGGGCAATACCTCCCCCTGCCATGATTCTTACAAACCAGAAAAGAAAAGCGCATGTTTAGGAGATGCATAGCACACAGAACATATTTAGTAGAAACAGACTGGCCTGGCTGAAGGAAGACAGCACAGTACAGCAGCACAGAGAGAATAGACGAGGCAGGACAAAAGTGTACACCAAAAGTCGAGCCCACAAGTGTTACCGTCTTACAAAAGATTTTAAAAAGGATCCAGTAGATCCTAGAGAGTGGCTCCATCACTTCTGCTGCAACCGGGCAGCCTTGAACTTTGACACCCTTTTGGGCGGTTCCTGGGGCACTTCTGAGCCCACCTCTTCCTGCTTCCTTTCAGGGATTGTAGGGAGGCCTGGAGGGGCAATGGTCAGGTGAGGGATAGATGAGGGCAGGGGATCCTTTTCAACCACAGTGCCTGAAAAAGCCTAAAACACAAAGCATTACAGTAAGCTCAGATTAAAATAAGCTTGTGTAAAGATACAGCACCTGGAAGGTATCACCATATAAAGCTATTAATTCAAAAACTGCATGACCTATTTACAGTATGAAAAAAGAATCAATTATTTTTACACAACAAATTACATATAACAAGAAATATTAATTACAGCTCAAAGTTTATTAGAGGAGATGCTTCAACAAGACAAGAACCCCACAAAAGCAGCCAAAATAACGCTGATTGCTTTCTAAAAAGACTGGCCAAGCCAATCTTCTGACTTGAATCTCATTGCTTCGGGAACTGGAGACGGTTTCTCCAAGAGGAAAAGGCCAAAACTGAACCAGAATGCTGCAAAAGCTGATTATTTTATACCATGAATGTCTCAAAGCTGTGACGTTTTAGAATGCTAAATAAATAATGTTGATGTCACCTGTAAGGTAAAAGGAAAGCAAAACAGCATCCTCAGTGACAGGTTAAAAGCTGAAATACCTCAAAACGTCCATTAGGGCGAAGGCTTATGCTTGAATGGTTGTCCTCTTCTGTAATCCCGTCGCTGGCGTCACTGTGGGTGGCTTCGTCATGGCTGTGTGTGCGGCCAAAGTAGGCACGCCGCTCTTCAAAATCCGCTGTGCTACTCTCACTGGTGTCACTGCATACACTGTTCTCACGGCTGCGTGACTTGAGAATAGATTTCCTCGGGACGGGCTCCCCATTCACAACATCCACAAATACCCTGCAAACACACAATTCAAAACATACAAACCGCTAAGGCTTGGCCTTCCAAACTCCAAACTCTAGGTTCACTCTAGATTTAGCACAGGCCTTAAAAATCCTAATCAGTTTGGAAAACCAGAGATGATGCTTGTCTGTTTAAAGTGGGGCTTAATAATCACGCTACATAAAACACCATCATCATCATAAAAAATGGAACCCAGAAGGAATCAACCAACCAACAGGAATGAAACCTGGTAGGTAGGTATGACATGTGAATGATTCAAGTTTCACGCTCAGCTACGCATGTGACATAAGCAGGGTCAGGCCTTATCGCTGTACCTGACTGACTATATAAGGTTGTTCTCTTGCACATGCTTTCCATTCTGACTCATGTGTTGTGTGGTTGTAGCATCCTTTGAAGTATGCCTTGAAGAAGAGTTCGAAGGCAATTCGAGCAGCTGAAAGAATGCAGAAGGGGTCGCATTATAGGATTCTGGGAAGCAGGGTGGTCTTAGACATATTGCGCGCCATAGCGGTCGTGCAGATATTACCATAGCATGCTGTTGGCAACAGTGGATAGAAGAAGGTGTGCACCAGCGACATGAAGGATCTGAGAGACCTACACAAACGACAGAGAGAGACAACCGACAGATCGTCCAACATGCGTAGGGAGACAAAACAGCCATGATTTCGGATATGCATCGAGCAGTTGTCGAGCACAGGTCCAGAAGGCCTGGTGTCACTCCACCGCCACCGAAAAATCAGCAGGAACTGCGTGAGAATATTCAAGATATATGGGATGGATTATTGCAGGACACCATTAGGAACCCCTACAACTCCATGCCGAGACGTCTGGCATGTAGCTCAATAAATATTGCCCATATCAATCTGACACTTCCTTCTGGGTGCAACTATTTTTTTGACGATGAGCATATGCAAAACCTGGAGGGTCACTACCTGTAGATATCTGCAGGAGTTGAGATCTTATGATGTTCTTGAATAGAGTTGCCATTGCTTTTGCCGTTCTTCTTTTTCCGCTTCCCTTGCTGTTTTTGCTCTTTTCTTTCACTGAACTTCAGAGTGGTGTTCTTTCCTGTGTTTATTCTCACCTAAGAAAAGACATACAGACTTACTAAGCTCCCAATTTAGCTAAAGTTTTAATTTAATTTAAAAAGTTTTCATTTTAATATATTTTTTGTGACTTCTTACTTTTTTGGGCTCAACTGTGTGAGAGAAGTAGATAGTTGGCAGACCGCTGCCTTCCTCCTCTTCCTCTTCTTCATCTTCCTTCCCCTCTTCATCAAGGTGTGGCCGCGAGATGCCATTGACCTGTCCTATGAGAGGGACAGGAGCCAGTATCTCACACTGACTGTGACCATTAACCTGGGGTACCTCTCCAGATTCTGCTTCCTTCTCTTCCTCTGAGGAAGATGAAGTAGTATCCTCTCCGTTGGTATCTGTGCTGTCCAATCTGAGAGACAGAAATTGTGAAGTTTAGTGATTTCACACTGGAAGATCTGTAGGAGACCTTTAATTGTCATTTACAAACAACAGTTTGAAGAATTACATATAATAGGTTTAATAGGTTTGCCAGGGTTTGCCAACCCTGCACCGCACCGAACCTTCTCTGCTCCACAACACGTGCAGTTCAAATCATGAAGGGATTAGTAATGTGCTGATTAGTTGGATCAGGTGTGTTTAGAGCAAGTGGAAAATGTGTATGGCAGAGGTCTCTCCAGGACCTGGGCTGGGAACCACTGGTCTAAAGTTAGATGCAGTCAATGTAACCTAACAAGGTTTCAGGGCCAAAATCAGGATCAAATATCTATAGAAGTCAAGATCAAGACAGAATCATTATTCGCAAAGGGGCAATATAGGGTAATTTTAGTAAATTGCAGAATTAAGACAAATGCAGAAGAGGACAGGGGAAATTAAGGTTGGTGATATACCGGATCTATTGTTAGACCACAATAGTGATTTTAGTTTTACTGATATATATGCACTATATCCATAACATCCTTGACAAAACATTACTAACCACTCTCACTTGCTTTTACAGTTGTGTGTCAAAAGTTTGGGCGCCCTGGTCAAATTACATGTTTTGATGATTTTCTAGGTGAAATGTTAACACATCTACAGAGAACACATTTCTGCACAACAGTTTATTTGCGGAAATGAACCTTTTGGGGAAACCATAATATAAAATTGGCTCTGCACAATCGCTATGGCATATACTTTTATATTTACATCGTTTCCTCTTGTTAAAACTTTGCACATAGATATAAATTCTGCAGAAAATTCTGCAGAAAACTAAATGCCTAAATTAGGACATGTTAGCATATTTTCACTTGAAGAAAATAAATTAACAAAGCATGAAATTTGACTAGTGATGTTCAAACTTTGGTATACAACTGTATAACTGCTACCTATAACTAACACTAGTGTTAATTATGAATTTTTATTATTAGCTGGCCCAGACAAGTATTTCAGATTCTTCAGGTGTATTTAAGCACAGGAATATTTAAAGACAAACAATTATTTTTGGACCTACTGGCAACACAACTTTGTACAGAAAAAAAAAAAAAAATCTTGTGATAAACTGTTACACTTTAATCCAACGTCATTTGATGATGAAATCTGATGATCAATGGAAGAATGAATTAATTAATTAACAGAATAATAACATCTCATATGTGTCGTTTCTGCATCACCTTCCTGTGATGCTTTACCTTTGCGCCCACATCTTGGCACTGACTGCTCTCCCACTAAGCAGTGTTCAAACTCTCTCTTAACTAAATGATTTAGAGCAGAAATCACTGCTCAGTTGTCACATTTGGGAATTAATTTCTTCAAGTACTTTTTGTACTTTCAGCCCAAGACAGTCTAATTTTGCTAACCTATAAACTTGAGTGACATTGTTTTATATAGGCCACGCTGTCAACTTCTATTTTAGTTTCAAGTTTCTCTCACCTGTCTCTTTCATCCTGCTCCTCCTCCAGACGCTCCAGATCATCCAACCGAGCCCACAGCTCTTCCTCAGACAGCACTCCTGTACTACTCCCTCCATCTTCTTTCCTTTCCTCCTCCAACCGCACCACATACTCCTCCTTAGGCTTGGAGTTGGGTTTGTGGGCCACACGATGCTTACCTGTCAAAGATTAGAAGTTAGGTTAAAGATTCATACATAACAGAATCCTTATATTTCCATATTTTTCCCCTATTCTTTATGGTACATGTTTGCTCCTCTTATTGATTTTGCACTAGCCTGAAGTCTGAGGTTACCTTTGGTTATTGCTTCATCTTCTTCTTCTTCTTCCCTAATGTCAACAAAATCTCCTGTAGCCTGTCGACAGGGCAGAGATTTGTGAAGAAGGAATTCCTTATTCCCTCTCACTCAAAGAATGCCAGAAAATTTGTGAGCTTATGTGGTTGTACGAGAACTGCAGAGTAAAAACAGTGACAGACTTACACTAGTCATTTTTTCAAGCTCTTCTGTGAAGCCTGCTCTTTCTTGGCAGTTTTTCATTACTTTGTGCAAATCATCAAGCTTATTCTCTACATCTGCAAAAAAAGAAAGTTCAAAAAAGTTGCACGAGATGTGACGTTTGTCATATTTGATTTTCAGGAGAACAGAAGAATATTCACAATAACTCAATAGTTATTAAACAATTTAAAATAAAAACATTAATTGAGTAAGCTCACGTTTTTTCCTGTGTTCTACAAGCACGTGGGCCTGTTTAACAGAACACTTAGCAAACCAGTTGTCTCCAAGGAGAACTGTGAGCTCATTGGTGTGAACCAGCTTTCCAGGCATGAATGCCAAAGGGCCAAAAGGTACCTAACATAGTTCAACAGAAAAAAGAGAATTTACAATACAGATACACACAGGGCTTAAATAACCTCCTCAAGATTTCCAAGTGTCCAGCTCAACAAACAAAAAAAACTCCTTCATGAGCTGAATTGGATGCATAAGTTGCAGAATATTTGAATATTGGTTTGGTGTGAAATGGACCATTCCAGAAAAACTTTTGTTCACAGGTGCGACAAGAAGAAGCAGAGTAAGGGTGAGACGATACACTTCGCTCACAATTCAATTCACAATTTTGTATTCTTACAATATTTTAAACAAAAGGAATATGATGACTACAATCATGTTGTTGCACAACTTTCTAAAAATACTGCAGCTGGGAGGCTTAAGGAATGCTCAAGTGAGATGTTAATTGATGCTAATCATTTTTAAATGTTTGTGTTTAAGCAGTGCAGTTGTATTAGAACGCACAAGAACGTTTATACAAACTATGAATACATCCAGTCAGGTCTGGTACGTCCAAACCAGGCAATCTAGAGCGGCACTTCAGGAAGGGCAGAGACGTTAAGAAATTAATAGACCAGTCATTAGTTGAAATATGGATGAGAAACAACATGGCTTCTGTTTATGGTGAAAGTCCAACCCTTCAAGAAAAACGTCCAATCAGTTTGCTGGTTACGGGGATTTGCGCATGTAGCCAGAACGAGAACTACAAACCATCTATAAGGCATTTGTCAGATTTCATCAGTGACTTCACATTTGTTTTAAAAGGGTAATTTGACCTTCAATGTAGAGTATTTTGCTATCTTTCCATTTAAAGACACAGGAGTCTGATCTTGCATGGTCTTAAAGTACAGAATTTTCTATCAGTCAAAAAGAGACAGAAAGTAAAACATCACTGGTTCTCCGTGAATTTGGTAAATACAGTGGTATTTCACTACAAGGCGGGAAATGGTCTTTGTGATAAGGTTACAACACATGGCAACATCATCTCAGTGCATCGACTACAAACATGTTTCATGCCCGTCAGCTGTGGTGATATGCTTTTGTCTACGATTGACTGCTTTAAATATTCGTATTTGCTGTATTGTTCTTTGTACATCTCAGTTGTTTTGTTATCTTTTGTGGGCAGATATTGTGTCTGTGGTGAACAAGCGCATAGTTGTAGTAAAAAATGCTGCTGTGTTGGTTGCATTTACGTGAATTCAGTTTTCTGGTATACTTTTGCATAAGGACGGAAGTGTTAGAATATGTAGGGTGAGGACTATACTGCTGTTAGAAAGAGGCTTTAGTCTGATGTAATGACATTGCAGGTCATTAGCATGTTTTTGGTTTGGGGTGGGCTGGTCTGCATCACGTGACACCTATCTGAAAACAAGTCCCACTCTGTATTCAATTAATCCATCCACAGTGGAGAGGATAAGTGTCAGTAAGTTTGCCCACAGAGAACCATTTCACAACAAACCACTCTAAGTGAAATATTAACATCCCAATGACTGAATTGGGCAGTTTGTAAAATTGCATGAATTCCTCTTTAAGGGTGTTACAGAACTGCCAAAATTCTAACATGATGCTGTTAAAACAAATAAAAACATAAATGGTAAACTTTTATATACCATGATATCATAGGACAGCTTATCAGGCAATGTCTCAAGGCGCTCTTGCAGACTTTCATAGTCTTTCTCCATTTTTCTCCTGGTAAGTAAGAAAGAAAATCTAGTCATGAGGTCTGCAATTAAAAAAAAAAAAAGATCTGTCCACTATTAGCAAGCAATGAACATATTTATCAGTGTTTCCCAAACCTGGTCCTGAAGGCACTCTGCCCTGCACATTTTTTGTGGATTGCCTGCTTTAACACCTCCCCTGAAACCCTGAAAGGGTTTGATAATAAGCTGATGAGTTGAATGAGGTGTGTTAGGAGCAGGGAAAGCACCAAAATGTGCAGGGCAGGGTGCCTCAGGGACCAGGGTTGAGAAACACTGATCTATATAATAAGTTATGCATACAATCTGCTTTAAAAATAAAGGTACAGTAATTAAGGGCAGGCAAGAACCTGGCGAAACAATATGCATCATGATATAGGAGTTACAATTCGATATACTGTGATATAATGCAACATTTTAAGGCGTTGTTTCACAATTTGAAAAATACAATTACAATACAATTCAATACAATAGCATGTGGTTGCTAATCCTAATGTTAGCAGTGCAGCATATGCTACTTGTTTATTTTGAAATATAAGACTCAAACGAATGAAGATAAACTGACATCGCTCATCTACAAATCTCTGACTGCAGACTATCGATTAAATAGCGATACTGTGTTTTTGTTTTTGACAATCGATACAGCATCAGAAAACATCATAATATTTGATATTTCTGACTTTTTCTTACACCCCTAACATACAGTAATGGCAAGGCCAATATCAGGCAGATGGGTGGTCCATGACCCTTATAAATCCTGAGTAAGGACACTCACCAATGTGTTATCTGACCTTTGCAGTCATTCACCACCTGTTGGTGAACAATTATAGACATTTTGTCACTTCACAATCACTGATATAGCACTTATTACCGAACACTGAAAACAATAAATGCTTATATGAATGTTAGGAGTGGAAGAGACAACTGTGAAGTAAACAGGCTCATGCAGCATCACTCACCACTGGAGCAGGGAGGGTCATAGGTCATGTGTTGGGCACATTGGCCGTTATAGATGCTACAGATGCAGCCCAAATAAAACATTGACACCTTCCCAGAAACATTGTATCGTTTTGTTTCATCATAAAACTTATTCTTTTTAGTTCATACTTTAGTTTTATTTACATGTAACACTGTAGGAAAATATAATTAGTTTGCCAACTTTTGTTTAACTAGCTTAGTGCATACTGTGCTGCAATACACTTACAAAAGGCAGTGAACTAGTGTTGATGTTATTGCTATAGGCCCTCTACTAAATAGTTATCAAATATATACAAGCATTATCGTCCTTACTGAGTAGGTAAAAGAGCCCAACTTAGCAGCCTTAGCTATGTGGTAACCTGCTAGCCCAGTGCTGCTACACCACAACACGTGACTGTCTGGTACTTTCTAGAAAACCCTTCATTTACACAGTACATGCAAAACTGGGCTAACTGTGCTACTGTACTTTAACCGTGGACCTTCTCAGTATAAATAAATATCAGCGTTTGAACATCGTGACTCGGAAGCTAAAGCAATTCTGGACCTGTGAACAGGATGTTTGTCGAGTTGCAAATGAGCACAAACTGAAAGCGTCCAGGAAAACAGGTTACCTTTCTGTGCTCCTCTTTTAATCTCTCTACGCCTTTCGGCAGCTCGTTGCTCTTCCTCACGTTCCCAGCCATTCTGTCCCGCAGGCCTCCCGTAACTGGCATTAAAGGTTTTGGATATCCAATATCACCAACAGCACACCACACTCACTCACTCACTCAGGGGGCTGAAGTCCTATAGAAATGTTTATGAGTGCCAGTGAATGTGTTCCTCTGCCCTGCTGGCCTTCTAGTCATCAATAAAGCGGTAGAAAAGATCCAATTCGAGATTGAGACCATTTCACCCTTGCATTGTACGAAGTCGACCTTTTCCAAAAATATTCCACTGGTTATGTGTTTCGGATCCCCTCAGTAATGTCCGTCCATCTGCGCCATATTCGTCTCCCAACAAAAACACAGCGGCGGACACGTGATGCGGCGCTGCAGTGCTTTATGGGTGCGCTCTGTTTGCGCAGGTCCTGCGCAGAGTGGAGATGTACAAATCATGAATCGGAACAAAGAGGCGGGAGCTTTGATTTAGAAATCGAGTAAATTTGTACGGAACGTCTAGAAAAACTGCGCAGAAGTCTAAATCTGACGCTGTCAAATCATGAACAAATTTTAATTGAATGCGAAGTGTCGCCAGGTGGGAAAATATTAGCATTAGTCTATGGACGAGTTTAAAAAGTTGTTTGTATTTCTTCACAAAACTGACAGACTGTCGACTCAGTGTGTGTTATGTATGCCTAACACACATAGGGAAAGCAGTACTAAACAGTCCTAAAATAAATAATTCATCAGTAGCCTTAATGTACACAACTGGCTCTTACGTCTCGCACTGGTCTAATTTCATATGTGTTTTGGGAACAGTAAGGAACCAAATGGTCTGATCAATCAGAGAGGATACATGAAGCCAAGAGCCACCATGACACAATATTTCCGTGAACGAGGCCACGTGGTTTTAAGTAGACAATAGAGAGGACACCAGCAGGAAATCCTGTCATTTCACTAAACCATGGTCAGTATTTCCCACTCATATAAGATCATAGAGAAGTTGTGGTCATGACTGTTATTATTAGGGTTTAAACACACATTTTCTGATGAGTTGCTTTGAAGAACAAACAGTTTAGTTTCAGGCTGTTCAGCCCGATGACCTTTTCTTTCAGCACATGCTACTGCTGTTGCTCGGGAGACGGAGGCGGAGCGAAGCGGTTGACGTATGACTTAAGCAGACAGGAACCGAACCCCTTTTCAGGCAAATAACTTGAGTTGCTATGCGCCATCTCGGTTTACCTTATATATCATCTTTGGTTCAACACGAAGCGTGTGAACAAAGAACTATTAAGCCAGAAAAAGGCTTTTCAAAGTAATATGCATTTACGTATGTACGCACAGAATTTCGCCAAAACGAGGCATGTGTAATTCATATAAAATGTTATATACTGTGAATAAAATGTATTTATATAGCCTAATTGTTGTTTTATTTCTTAAACATGTTTTACACATGACTTTTATTTTGAAAAAGCAGATGAACCTGTGCAGCGACCATACTGGGTTTCATGGGAAACAAGTAACGAGTGTTGAAGGTAAGTCATTTCATTTGGGATTTTATCAGCTGACAAAGTGCAGAAATATAATCTAATGAAACTTTAAAATCTGAATGATGGCATTTACCTCGGTTTTTGCGTTGTTGTGCGAGTGGTGTTCATTTCACTGCAAAAATATTAACATATTTTGTGCTGCGTCTAAAGTCAGTTTGGTCTGAGCCCGCCTCATTTATGTTTCTCAGTCACAGGTGGAGCGGAGCTGCCATGAACAGGCATTTGAGGACCTTGATGCCCTGTGTCTTGAGATTTCAGGCGGGCAATGTTCTGTTCTCATCTACTAGAACTTCCTCCGCATGTCCACTTGCATGTCCTGCACCTTTGCGTAGCCACACGACGAACGTGAAAACGCGCTCATACCTTCAGTACCTTAAAAGGAAAATCAAAGCCCCACCAACCCCTCCATACAGCCATGTGTGTCAGGTGGGAGATCCTGTGCTGCGCTCGAAGGCTGCAGCTGTGGACCCTGGAGCTATTCGAGGACCAGAGGTACAGAAAGTGATAAAGACCTTAGTGATGGTCATGCGCAAACTGGAGTGTGTGGGCCTGAGCGCACCGCAGATTGGTGTACCTCTTCAGATAGTAGCTCTGGAGTATCCAGACAAAATGCTGGAGGAAAGCTCACCTGCTTCCATTGAGGCTCGTGGCCTGGTCTCGGTACCTCTGAAGATATTTATTAATCCTCAGCTACGTGTCCTAAATGGACAGACTGTCACCTTCCAGGAAGCCTGTGAGAGTATCTCAGGATACTCAGCCTCTGTTCCTCGCTACATTTCTGTAGAGGTCTCAGGTAACAGCCCTACATTCAGTATTCATCAGTGACAACAAAACACAAGTGATACTAAAACTGTAATATTTGATGATGGAAAATGTTGTAATTGTTTCTTTCCCAAGGACTGAATGAGAAAGCTGAGCCTGTTACCTGGCAGGCGAGTGGTTGGCCGGCAAGGATACTACAGCATGAGATGGATCACCTCAGTGGAGTTCTTTACATTGATCATATGGACAGTAAAACTTTCATTAATGTAAACTGGGAACAGTACAACGAATGGCAGTGAAAACAATTTAATGGCTCACATTAAAAGCTAAATTAGTTACATTAAATTACATTAAAGCTAAAAGCTTAAACTTTCTTGTAACATTTTTTTTTTTTTTCATGGTTTCCGTAAACACTTCAAATGAACTTTAAAACACTGTCAAATATCAAAAATCAGGGAACGTAAGTGTTCACGTGTGTATGTGTGTGTGTGTGTGTGTGTATATAAAACCAGAAGTCACTTCCAAGCCATTTCCAAACTGCTGCTCTGCTAAAATTCTGATTTTATAACCACATCATCTGAAAAAAATCATCATAAACATAATTTTAAAACAATGTCTGTGTTGTGATTTCAGCTATAATAATTAGAGTTAAAAACAACAGAATATCTTTAGTAGTTTTCCTCTCGCCCAGCTTACAACCTCAGTCTGTGTAACAAACCACAGGAAGGCTATTCAGTTTTTAGTCAGGGGCAAATAGACCTAACTGCCCCCTAGTGAATAAATTTCTTTGCCACTCTGTGAACAAAGTACACACAGCGAGAGGTGTGCCTCTTACTCAAGAGTCAGTGACACTGTTCTATGGAAAGTAGCTAAGGCTTTTCCAAGCTGCTATGGGCTTTTTGACTTTGAAACGTCACTAAAGGGGTCTTAAAAGTCGATAGGTTGGCAACGCTCATGTGACAACAGCTACTATAGTGAAACTGCATTTACCAGTGGAGAACTTAAGCTGCAGAGCTGCTATGGCAAACAGAAAAACTGTTTGAGTGCAAGTTCTTTTGGCTCATTTGATGGTCTTGCAGATTATTCCAATCCTGAAGGAGGATAAATGCTTACCTAATATCACAAAAAGAGATTTCTGTAAATCAACACAGATTACTACTAACGAAAAAACTGTTTACCAGGACAGTAAGAGTTTTCAGGAAAGAGTTTGATAGAGGTTGTTAGATGTAAACAGAGAATTTGAATAAAAATGTATTTTGTCTTCTCTCCTGTTAGGAAAGCCTGGACTACTCGATCGAGGTTTATAATCGATTGTTATGTCTGAGTTACAAAGCAACCAGTTGAAACGCAAACAAGTAACCAAACTGTTAAAAAATATATCACATCTGTCATTGGGGATATAAAAAAGGTCTAAACTAAAGCTGGATATTACGAATATTGTGACCACATGTCACCCTTTATTAGAGCATTGCGACGTCTCACTTTCAGTTTCTATTTCCAAATGCTTTAGCTGCTGTCTTAGCTGTGCAAAGCTATTCCTCCTAATAAACAGACACACGTTCACCCTGGTAAACCCATTCACCACCATCATGGTAATATTTTACCTGAGAAGTTTTAATCACATCTCCATTATGTTACTTTGATCATAGTCTGTTTTACGTGTGTAATCTCACATGGAGCTTTGACTTACAACTGAACATTTAGCGTCACAGAAAATACAGAGATACACTGAAATACAGAAATACACTGTGTATTGCCATTCAGCCTAAAAATAACAAGATATGATTTTTGGTCCATATCGCACAGCCCTACCCTATTGTAGATGTTTATGCCTGGACACATTTCAGCCAAGTTTCAGGTTCTGGTGTTTTTTTTTAGGCAACAGTTTCAACTCTGCTAAACCAATCAGGGAATTTGGAACTCCGCTGAGCACATAACAGTCTGTGCTATTATATATGCATACTTCTGCATATATCTACTTTATCACAAAAATGTACGGTAACAAAAATGATAAGAGTAATAATTTACATATCCACCCATGATTTACACTCCCTTTTCTAAATCGTTTTCCCAAATGAAACATCAGTCTGAGCAGGATATGAATTCAATATTCTTTTTTAAGAATGTTTTAACTAGAAATTGTAAATAGATAGCTCACACCTCCTTATGCTACAAACAATACTAAAATTAACAATTTAGCATGTTCCTGTTTAATTCATTTAGTTAGTTATTTTTTCCAGCAGGAGCAGTTGCGCAAATCACACAACTGTATCCTTTTATAAAGAAAAGTCAAAATAAAAATAAAAAGCAAGCCTGGAAAAAAAAAAATCCCCAAATTATGAAGCAAATTAATTCACAGGATTTAATAGTACAATGTTTGTATTTCTGTGTGTCTACAGTAATCTAAATATAATACATATATAAAGTGTTACTGACCACTACTGTGTAATCTTCTGGCATTTGGGAGTTCATCTGTAGTGAACTTTGCACAATTATTTAGCTGTGGCAATAAGGAAAAGGCACTAAAGTTCTGGTTATTTTAAACATATGAGGAGTGATCATACAAAGGCATGCCACACTTGCACTGCATGGGGTTTTCAAACCAACAACTTTTGCAATATTGGGCACAGCAATACCTACACAGACTGTGAAGTGCAGTCTGTGAACACACTGCGCACACAGCTTTTAGACTTTGCACTTCATGTTTTCCAAAACACTGTGCTTCATTACAGAGAACACTGTGGAAAACTTTGCAAGTATGGCAAACAAATTTAGGCTGTGTTATGTTACAGCACTGGTGAAGCTCCATTGGCTTAGTATATGTTTCTTCTTTCTTCATTTCCACCAGATATTTCACCACATGAGCAGAATCCTCACACCTTTTTGGTTCCTTACACAGACAGTAATGAGATTTGTTACAGGTGTGGCAGATCACATAAGGTGGATCCTCTTCTCTCAGACATGTGTGTCTCTGTGGTGGTGCAGTTACTACCCTTTCTTCTTGAGGTGGCTGTATCATTCCTGTAGTTTGCACATTATGTTTCAGGCCTTCACAGCACTGAAGGTCCTCACACAGGAAATCGTGGATGTTATGACAATCATGGCACACACGGAAGACAATGGCATCAGATTTGTCCATACATCTGTGCTTTTTCAGCTCATCTTTTGTTTTTTTTTCCCAGCCTTGTATTATTTGGGCTTGTGGAGTTTGTGATAGCACATCCATTCTGTCCTGCTGTGTTTGTCCTAAGTCATATCCTTGCTCCTTGTAGCTGATCTGGGCACTTCCTAGTGTTACTTGTTTTCCATAATCAAAGGTTTTCAGTGGCTTTGGACTCAACTCAGCATTTGATGTAGAAGTTAAATAAGGATTTGGATTAATTTGGTACGTCATTGTTGTGACACAGACAGTCTGTGCCTTTCTACTGCTTTCATCATTCTCCTCCTTTGACGAAGTAGTGTTACTGTGGGACATCCTGTGTGTTAACCTAGTTTCTTTTGGGGGAGTGTAAGAACAGTTGGGCGGTGCAGTCATGCTAGTCTCTGTCTGCTCTACATGATCCGGATGATCATCTGTGTATAGATCTAGATCTACTGTCATATCATGCTCTGAGCCCTGTGGAGTAGACACAAGCTTTCTCTTTGCACTGTCCCATGCTATTTGAAGACTGTGACCACGCTTTCTTTCCTGAACAAGTTGAAGTTCCCACCCTGCACAACTGCCCATAGGAGTTGCATGTGAAAGCAGCAGCTGGCACTCTACACGAGCAGTGAAGAAAGCACAAGCCAGCTGGAGAAGAGAGTTTGCATGAACTGGTTTAGATCTCAGCCTCAGCTCCTCCTCTTCACCAGTACCTGCAGGTTGATATCCTAGTAATCCAAACAGCTCATTAGCTTGCTGTGATGTCAGAGCTGGTTTGACACAGTGGGTGAACATACCTGAAAACATCTGAAAACAAGAAAGTCAGGATTTAAGTAATATTGTCTTAAGTACACATAGACAAACAGATTTTTTTGCTTTATAGAATTTTTCTAACAATATAAGCATTTACGATGTCTCAGTAATGTATCTTTCCATGAGTGAACTTTGGGCTCACAGTCTAGAAAGGGTCTGTTGTAAAGTTTTGTCATAACTTTTCTAACACCCGGGAGAACAATGTGACATTGTTTGATCAGAGTCAACAATGAAATGACCAGTATTCAAATAGAATGCTTATGTAATATTATAACAGATATATCAGCATACCTTAACCACTTTGTATTCCTTCCGCCATGGACAAAGATAGAGGTTGAGTGCTGCAAGCTCAAGAACTTCAAAGGCTTTAGCAAGTCTTTCGAGCCCAGTCCGCCCTGAAGGGAAGGGCAACGTCTGGAGGGAAGTCTCCATCACTGACAGAGGATCTAGCCCAAGCGGGGAGTGGGTGTCCTGGGCAGCACCATTGAAAAGAAGATCCCCCACTTCCTTGCATAGGTCTTCATCTCTGCACACAAGATTCCAGTCACCTTGCTGGATCCTTCGTTCCAAGTTGGCCTGGTACACCTCTACAAGACCACCTTTATTTTTCTTCACTCCAGCACTCATCCTAAAACAAAGGATATTAAGTCACATTATACACACAAAGTAAATATGTGAGCAGACTGCTACTAAGTCTGATTAAGAATAAAACTAAAATAAACGTACTTAAAAATGTATACCAACTTTATTACGTAACCCACTGTTATACAAAACTAAATATAGCGCACTATATAGGCTAGTCTGTATTGCTAGCAGACTAAAGTGAAAACGAAAGTCTATTCTGTATCGAGATTAAACTGGACTAATATCCTACCAACTAGCTGACTAACTAAAAGACGATTTAAATGGCTTTAAAACCAACATACCAGAACAACAACCCTAAAAACGTTCATATAAAAGCAACTTTATTCAGTTTCGTGTTAGCTATCATGCTAGTTGACTGGCTAATCGAGATTGCTAAATCCAGCAAGCTGCTCGATAGTGAACAGACAAGCGTCTTGAAAACAGAAAACTGTACATACATTAAAGAAACTCAAAACCTGATGTCCGTAGGTTTCCTTCGGCTTTAGAAATGAGAAACATAAAACTGTGAAAAGGAACTCGCCTAGTAAGTCGACTGTCAACAAGCTGAAGTGAAAACAAGAAAAAAAACTTTTTGGACTCAGCTTCCGCAGTGTGGACGTCAAAGAAGGACGGAATGTCAAGAGCGTAGTGATGAAACAGCGCCCCTCAGAGGAAAAGAGAAACTGCGCTGTTTCTTAAAGGGGAATTCCACTGTTCTGTATAATTCAGTCACCGATAAAATAATTTAGAGTGGGTTTGTGTGAACTGACTCGTACAGAAACTTATCGCCTCGACCTTATAGTGGTGGTGATACTGTCTACAACAGAAATATCTCCATTTTCTTTACTGTCTCGAACCACCACTGAACCTATGAGTTCTATATGTAATGTTGATAATGGTAAAATAGTGGGAAAGTATTCTTAGGGGACTATTTTACCTTAAATTTTATTTATAATTTATTTAGAATTTATAATTCTTAAAACCGCCATAAAACAGCAGCTGTCCCATACACCAACATATGTTATGTTATGACAGCCCTACAGGTGATGTGTGGCGCATATCTTTTCAAATGTTGTTTTCAACATTCTGAAATGCCTAATCCAAATTTTTTCAGACAAATTGCTCTGCACAATGTACTCCCAGGATTGTCTGGTGTGTTTGCATTCTCAATGCAAAATGGAACGAGGCTTAAGTTGGTTCTTTGTCTGAATTTCTCATTCCACCTTAAATGGCAGCAGTTACATTCTGACTCAATTTAAAGTGGAATGGGAAATTTGCATAAGCCAACTTCAGTTTCGTCAAGGTGGACATGGTTGGGGTGGCATGTCAGGGGGCGCTGCACTTGCTACTCCACATTGTCACTTCTTGCCGGGTCCATGCCGGAAGGAGCCAGTAGCACACACTGCTGTCTGTTTTTAAAAAAACAGGAAAATCCCCAAGGGTTGGCCATAGTCCCTGTAACGTCTCTCAAGTCTCTCCCGTGATAACGGGGAGATCAAAAGACACACATTCCACAGTGACAGGAGCACCATCACTCGAACAGGCACACAGTTCAGCAAAACACAGTCCCTCAAGCACATATACAGCCTAAAGCTATCAGTCCGCACTATACATGTTTTAAGTCTCCATTTTATGTAATTTCTTTCTGTGAGGGAGTTTTAAATGCAAGAAGCTTAGTGAGTTATAACAAACTTCATCCCTTTACTCTTCATAATTCTTTACAGGAGAGCAGTGGTAATTTTAACGGTTGCTTTCCAAGAGCTTTAGCCACCGCTGCATTTACTCTTCCTTTCATTGGTCTGTCCTTAAATGACCTTGAAGCACCACATTAAACAAGACTAACAAGACATTTGAAAACGGTATCAGAGCAGTGTTACTTCTTCATCCTCTCATGTTGGACTGATTCGACCCAACTCACTACCGCTTCTTTAGGTTTTTGACATACCATCAAAACTGTAATTTTTCATATTTTCTGTTGACAGTTTTGGTTACTGTTATATATTGAATATTAATTTAAACAAAAATATTATATATTGCGATATTACCTATCACCACCACTGTTAACAAAAATCTCTAGAAAGGTAAAAAGCATTTCACATCAAACCACTCTAGATGACTTAACGATTATGATATAGCAATGTGCATTATACAAGAGCATTCATGCCTCTGTAGTATTCAGAATGCAAACTGTGGCATGTGTTCAGTATAACAGTACAGTATTCATCTACAGCAAGTAGTATTAGTATATGTTGTATGAGTTTACAGATAAGCTAAGCTCTGTCAGAGGGCTCCCACAGTATAGAAGTGAAGATTTTTGCACTACCACATCCAGCAAGAGGACACCTGAGAAAGGGGGCTTGACTTGTAGCTTTAAGTTACCTTAAAGAAGAGTTTTCAAAATTTCTGCTTAATTTTAGTTGTTGAGATTAAATCAATGTCATTCAGGGGTATTTGATGCTCTGTTCTACAGAATCATAGAAGAAGAGTCAGAATTGTTCAGAATAGTGGTGATAGGAAACAGATGTCCAAAGTGTTTAATGCGTCCTTCAAAGTAAGATATTATGTGCAATGGTTATGAATATGCTTCCTGATGTCTTAAACATTACTTAGTTTACTTTACATTACTTAGTACATAGTTTTGATGTGTTTTTTATCTTTATTTATTCAGGGTATGTGGTACGTGAGTGAGGTGAAATAGTCGTGTTTTTATTTATTTTTAGACACAACGAAAATGTGAGTTTGTCTACAATCAGTTATTTCACTTCAAACTGCTTGCTGACTATACATCTCAACAACTGCATGAGAAATTTAGCAGAATTGGTGGAATTCCCCTTTGATAGACATATAGTCACGTCAGCACACTCAAGCTCAACTAGAAACTAGTTTTAGCCACCTTTCTAGATAACAAGAGTGTTATTTGATGTCGACATTAGTCTATTTACTGAAAGTCTGGTGTCCATCTTATTTTTGGGATTCTAGCTCACATTTACAATATAAATGTCTTCATATCTGGTCATTGGCAAAAGGAGTAAAAGCCAGGGAAACCGGCAGAGGTTAACAAAACCTTTCAGTCTCCCTCTGATAGTGAGAATGCACAAAAACAATATAGTGTGCCAGTACAGTTATATTGTCTGCCAGTCTCCTGTTTTCCTTTGTACAGCAAACACTTACTCCAGCTAAGCAATGGCATGAACAAAGTATTACAGGCAGCCGCAGGGGCTCACGGTTATCCAAATTAGGGCACACACTCTCTCATATATTCTGTATGCAAATGGGGAGTTCTAAAACTATTAGGTACACTTACCTTGCATTTACAGTCATTATCTGTTTTATCAGGTCCACATACAATCTATGTGCATGTTGTAGTTCTACAATAACAGACTGTGGTCCATTTGTTTCTTTGTGTAATTTGTTAGCTCCTATTTCCCTTTTCATCAATGGTCAGCACCCCACAGGAGGAGCAGTAACACTGTGGCTGCACAGTTTGTGTCCACAATTTTTGGTAACAGGGCGCTGCCCATGGAACGCTGCCGACAGGATGCTGCTGGCTGGATATTTTTTGTTTGGTGAACTATTCTCAGTCCAGCAGTGACACTGAGGTGTTTAAAACATTCCTTTGTGTCATCCAGTCTGTGTGACACAAACACACACTACCATATCAGTGCCACTGCTGTGAATGAGAATGCTGAGAATGATCCACTACCCAAATGATTCTTGCTCAGTGGTGGTCTTGTGAGGGTCCTCATTACTAATGAACAGGATTAGTAGGAATAACAAATCACATGGACTACAATGTGTAATTATAGACCTATACAGTGCACCTACAAGTGGAGGTTTACATACAAGGCCAGCAGGTATACAACATAATCCAGTATGATGCATAGAAAGAATTCTGTGTCGGTGCATAGAAAGAATTCTGTGTCGCTTCTCTGTGCTTGTACAGTATTATTTGTAATAGCCTGTTTGCACCGGTTATTTCTCATTGTCAGAGTCAGGTGTAGAAATCTCTGTTGTTGTATAATCTTAATTTAAGATTTTACATAAACGCGATCAAAATTTTCTTATTATATCCTGCTGCTTTCATCCTCAGGAGCTGTCAAAGGTACACATGGTATTAATACTCCACAAGAGGGAGCCAAAATACATAATAGATTTGCCTATGATTTTCATGCTCCATAAACCTCAATGCCTCTGAATTCTGTTTATGCATGATCATGTTTAAAAACAGAATACAGCTTTTGTTCAGTATTGCATTAGAAATGTTGCAGAATATGTTTCACATTCATCCAGTAAAATGACCTTATCCCTCTTTTGCTAAAAGTGGAGGGGTGAAAATCTAAATGAAAAAGCAGTTCCAGCCCTCTGTATAGGCGTGGCTACAGTGACAGATGGGCGGACCTGTGCTCCCAGCAACTAGTTTAAAGGTCTCCATCGGGCTCAGGATGAACTCTGTATCTCAGTCAAGAACCCACAGAGCTGTTGTGCTGTGTTAGAAGAGTGGACGTACCGTGATGGCCAACGGGGACAGGATGGTTCTAGCGCTCGGAGGAGCAGGCACAGTGGGCTCAGGCCTGGTGAAGGGACTGCTAGACAGAGGTAGGGACACAGTTCTAACTTCTGGTTTTTCCCCTAATGAATAATGCACACATTTGCCAAACTTTACCAAATGTTTCGTCTACCGGGTCAGAGATTTTTCACAGGTGCCTGGTGAGAGTATAGGTAACAGGCACCTGTGACAGTAACAGGTATAACTGTTAATATTATATAAACAATTTAAAAATAAAATGAATAATTGGCAACCTAAATTGTAAATAGAGTAAATGTATTCTAATATATATATATATATATATATATATATATATATATATATATATATATATATATATAAAACTATTAGATATATATGTAAACTAGATATTGGAGAAAACACTCATATTAGAAATGATATGCACGTTTTAATACACAGTTGTTGTTTACTTTACTTCTGCTGAATTTAGCAGATTGTGAAAAAATGAAACAAAACATGTGGCATGTACATAGGGCACAATTCAATATGTTACAAATAAATAGCAATTGTGCTCTAAAATGAGTAGAACAATTACATATTTCCCATAGAGAATGTGCTATTTGACTGGGAGTGTCTAACTTGGATGCAAGAAAAACTAACTAGAACTGTATGTGTATTAGTTCACCTGATGTTAACATATGAATGTATGCTGTAGGTTTTAAAGTTGCCGTGATCTCCAGAGACAGCAACAAGCTAGAGAAGCTTAAAGCCTTTGTTTCACCTGCCACCAAAGGCAACCTGACCACTCTGGTGGGAAATGTTGGTAAGTCCTCTTCTTCACTGGACCTTTCATATAGGATGTTTCTCTTCAACCCAAGTGATTTTGTTTCAAAGCAAAGTGTATGTATGTGTGTGTGTATCCACAGGCACAGAGGAAGGAGCTGAAGAGGCCAAGCAGGCCTTGCTCCGCTCTGTGGGGAAGGTCACGGATGTGGTGTCCTCTCTGGGCTTCAGCTGGTGGCAAGGAGGACCACCACACACCCAGCCGCTCAAAGAACTGCACTGGGTGAGCTGATGCAAGAACCTTCTCACTCTAGTCGTTCAAACATGCATGTGACATATAGTAGCTAAAGTCAGATTAGGGAGGACAGCCAATTTTGTGAAACTTTTGGGATGATTAATTTTAAAAACAATCACACTAATAGTTGAGATTTCTTGCTTGGTTTGCTAATAGCTTAGTATATTAAAGACTAACCCACCAATTGGTAACCCACCAACAATAAGAAGAAGTGTTCATATGAAGTATGCACAGAAGCTTTTTTTGGTTTTAGTTACTGTCACAAATATTTACATGTGTGATTTTTTCCCTCTAATATACCTTATAGTCTTTCATTTGTTACATTGTTGCATATTGACCAAGAAATCCAGACGTTTTGAAAATGACTGTCACACGTTTGATAGTAATTATTCAGGTATTTTATTCATTATTTATTCAAGCCTTTATTCATTCTCTACTGCCAATGCATGCATCATTGTTTCCCTTTACGCAGTGCTGTTTTGGTTTAACCCAGTCTCACTTGTGGAAGTCCTGAGTTTGATTTTGCGACTCTTCTGCCGTATTTTAGAATGTATCTGTCCTCTGCTGACCCTCCTCCTCTGCTCATCAGGTTATTGAGACACTGCTATTCAGCACCTTTGTGTCTTGGAAAGCTTTCTTCCCTCTGGTGAGGGATGACCACAACAGCACCTACACATTTATTACAGGTGGGTCATACAATGTGTATGCATTAGAATAATAAAAATCTGGCAGAGAGTCTGTTTCTAGTGACATTTATTTACTGACATTATTGTACATTATGAAACTGTGATTCCCAACAAACGCAACATATGTAACCATAAAGTGATATATTTTATTTCTATTGCTCCATTTGTCATGAAATGTTCATATGATGTAAAATTGTTTTGATATGACAGCAATAACAGGCATAGATATAATCATTGCAATACTGTTCTTACTGAATCCTCTTACATGAAAGGCACTTCAGTTTCGTCTTTAGTTTAAAAAGATAAGATTTTTCCTTTTTTATGATGGTGGGAGTAATAGTATTTTGTTGCATTGTTGTATTGGTATTTTGTGCATGTGTAAGCATGTGTCCATATATTTACACATGCACAAAATACTAATACTATATTATCATTCATGCCACATTTGTTAGAGAAGTGTTTAATATTACCTGTCAGCTGTTATTGTTTTCAAAAACACTTTATATCCAGAATTGTTACATGATAGATGTACAACAATCTGGAAAGAAACTTATAAGTTATTGGTGTCAAAAAATCATTGTTTGAGTTGAGATAGTTCCAGTTTTAGTAATTTGAGGAAAATTCTGTGTCCTGCAGGGGGCGCTGGTGAGAAACTGCTGATGCCAGGCACAGGCTTCCTGACAGTGGGGGCAGCCAGCACACTGGCGTTCTGCCAGGTTCTGAGAGAGGAGTACCCGGAGGTGCCCTGCAAACTCAACCAGGTCTGCCAGAGCTGTACCTGTTCTCTTATTCAGTTACACAGAGCCTCAAATTTAGACCTGAGCCTTAATCATTTGGTTACCACGCCCTCCCCAGTGAAAAAAGACAGAAATCTTCAGCTTTGTAAAAGCACTACTCCCCTCTTTCCATTTGGATTAATATTGTATAATATCACTTTAATATCATTATAAGTAATTATACATTCTGTCTATTTTAGTGTTTTTCACATAAGCCATCGCTGTATGCTAATTTTCCTACACTAAAGTGGTTAATATACCTCCGCCCCCCCAGTCCCACATGGTCTATTTACTCAGGACCCTTTAAAATGCTCAATGAAATATTCCATGAACTTTGTTTCTTATGTATAAATGTCATACATGTCCTTAATGTATAATATTGAAATATGATATATGAAATATGACATGACATATAAGGAGGGAAAAAAGGAGGGAAATCCCAGGAACATAGGAACCTGGGATGGATGATAGGTACATTCCCATATCCACTTGAACCTGGATGTTAAGTCATGACCTTTTCCCGCAGGTGAAGATCAACACGGGTGTTGCCTCCCCGGAGCGCATGGCTCCTGGGTACCTAAATCATGTGGATTTAGGCGAGGCTGTGGCAACTCTGGTGGAGAGGAGGAACACGTCTCACACCGTCTTCACTATCAACTCCCCCTCTGACCTAAAAACTGTCATCCTTGAGGGCAGCCTGTAGACCCCCTTCAGCCACTGAACAATACCATAAAGCCCCCTTCAGACTCTCTAGCACAGATTTGTACTCTGTATCCACTTTAGCTTATCGTCTGTGTATATGTGTTGTTTTCTTTGCATGTCAACAAACAAAAGCTTTGTTGTAAGTCCTGACACACTTCCAATGTATCTTCAATAGCTTACCATACAGTCTTGAAATTAAAGGGGCCATAAAGGGTTCTTCAAAGTGATGTCACAGAAAGACCATTTTGGATTCCCTAAAGGACCATTTTGGTGGAAAGTTCTTTAAAAAAGTGATTTTTGTCAAAGAGAAATGTGAGAATGAAGAACATATTTCAGGTTTGAAGGACAGCCCATAATGTAAAGCTTCTGCACCAATTAAAGGGTAGAACTCTACAGCCAAGCCAAGCCAAGAACCCTTTATTTTTTAAAAGTGCAGGGTGTAACAGGGTGCATATGCACTAGGTCTGAAAATAAGAGAGAAATAGCAGCTTGAGAGAGATTAAGAGATACAGGAAGACGCTGGAGGAGAGGCATGCATGGGAATAGGAGAATAAGAGGGAAAAATGTTCTTGGATCGTACTTTGGCTTTAGAGTTTGGCCATGCCTGTGGGTTGTTGGGAGAGAGGTAGGAAGGGAGGAGGGGTCCAGGCGGCTGCTTTGAGTCCCCCTAGCGTGACTCCCTGCCCTGTTCACAAACATCCCTCATTTTTCTTCGCTCCTGCTTATCTGGCTCCAATTATCCCAGGCCATACTGCCCAAAAATAAACAGAGCTGTGAGAGAGGCTGGGAGGTCCAGCGGTGGCTCAGTGCAGGAGAAAGGACAAGGTCACCGAGGGCATCAAGGTCTTTTGTTTATTGTCATTGTCTCATTTGCATATACGCTTTAGCAACATGAATGTATATTTGCCATGCCAATAAAGACATCTGAATTCAAGGGTGTGGCTGGTCACTGGTGAAAGAAGAAAGAGGTCAGGAGGATGTAGAAGGAGGGAAGGGCCTTTGTTAGGAAAGCTAGACTAAGTAGGTTTGCTATGTTTCAGTATAGCTACAGACAAGTTTCATTCTTGTCTGTTCCCCACATCAGATTCAGGTACATACAGAAGTCCGGTGAGGACATGAGGTAGTTATTATTTTGTGGACATAAGTGGATATAAGTTCACAACTTATATGTCTTGTAAAGTCAAGATAACAAAAGCTGCTTTTTCAAGATTCCAACTTTTTTTTCTTGTGATGATGATTTTCTTGTTCATGATCTCAAGATCATGATCTCAAGACAGTCCTCAAAATTATAACTACCTCATGGCCTCACTGGACATAGGTATAGATTTTTGGGTAAGTCTGAAACTGGTAGCAGATACCTTGTTGCCTTGCCTTGTTGTCTTATGGTTTTATCTGAAGGAGCCTGTAAACAAATCATGTGCCACAACTCTGCAAACATATGTGCAGTTAGACTGACTAGTATTTGTTAGGAATAAAACCCTAAATCAAAACATTCACAACTAACTGTAAAACGAAAAGCTAGCTAGCCTATGCTAACATCAGCTAGATGGAAGTACATAACTGCCAGAGAGGAAAATTTAATAACTACACTATCACTACACTATCAAAAACAAAATCTATGTTCAAAAATCAAGCTTGTGTTACTTTTCAGACACTGCCCTGATGGCTTTTGTTGTGCACGTGTGACTATAACAAATCTTTTTATGGCACTTTGAATCACGTCAACACTATGTTTCCATGTGTTAATACAAGAACTTGTTTGTCACCAGTATTGAAAACAGACCAACAGACCGGATCCCACAGACATGCATATGCTCACCGCATCCATTCTGCAGGTCTAGGAAAGTGTTTAATCAGAATGGAAAATTACGGTAAACCTGTGCCACGGGACACAGAGGGTGCGACCTCTACTGTACTTCCTTACTCTGGATCCCATTAAAACATGGAGCTCTTCTCTCTCCTCAGCACATGGGAATTCAAATATTGAAACAGATTTAAAAACAAAGCGTCAGCCTTGGCAACGCAACACTCCCTTTTTCGTGAGACACTGAAGTGTCCATGCCAGAAGAGCATCGCTTCTTGTCAAATCCAGAAAACAACATAATGAATTCATAATGAAAGATGCAGGAGGTCTCAACCATGCAGACAGAAAAGCTAACAATTGTCTTACTGTATTAAACCATAGTGACAACGATACATCAAAATGTAAGTAATAGGAGTAGCTCGTACTATATACACTAAAATACCGTTAAGTAAACCAATAATTCCTGCGTGCAAACTCAAGAGGCTTATATCATATCACTAGTCAGGTCTGAGGTCTCACAAAGACAGTAAGTAAAAGCTTCAACTCACGCTATCCACTTCTGGCAAATACCTTACAAACTTATTCAAGACATCAGACTCGCAGCTTTGTTTAAAGTGCATAGCACAAAGTTTACAATGGGAGTGAATTTCAGGTATCGTGCAATAAATTCTGCTTGCAAGAATGATACACTCTTCCATAGCTCTGCTTTGAAAAAGGCACAGTGTAGAAGTACAGGACATAATCTGAAACAGGCATTAAGCGCCCGGTTTGCTATAGTTTTACTTTTTTTTGTTTATGTAGCGAAAACAGTCAGAATTTCATCTCATGCTCCTTTTCCAATGCCTCTTTATTCCATACACTTAGAGAGGCTTTATTGTTGTTATGGCTTTAAGTTCAATAAAAACTCATCATCAAAAGAATAGCTGCACCCAGGAGGACGTGTCAGATTGCAATGCTATTTGGAAGGAAGATAAAGGTTATCAGGAACAATAAATGATGATACATTTAGACCGATATGGGCAATATTTATTGAGCTACACAACATGCAGACGTCTCGGCATAGAGTTAGCTGATGGTGTCCTGTGATAATCCATCCCATGCATCTTGAATATTCTCACACAGTTCCTGTAGATTTTATGGTGGGGGTGGAGGTGGAGTGACACCAGGCCTTCTGGACATGTGACATGACAACAAACCGCTCCACGCTGACCTCGGTGCCGCCACACACGGATTCATCTCCATCAAGACAAAAACAAGATTCGTCACTGAAGATAACCTGATGCCATGATAGTCTGGCACAACACCATTGCAGTCTTTGACGGTGTTGATATGGTATTAAGGGCAGTTATCATAACGGTCTGTGAGCATGTAGTCCTGCATCATGCAGTCGTTTGCCAGTTAGGTACAGTGATAAGACCCATCCTTGCTTACGTCACATGTGCGGCCGAGCGTGAAACCTGAATCATTCGCATGTCTCACGATGTCAAACCTACCTGCAACTTACCTTTCTGCTGGTTGATTACTTCTGGGTGCAACTATTCTTTTGATGATGAGTGTATGCAATTGACCTCTGTTTTGGTTTTCCGTGCTGTGTTGTGTCTCATTCAGAGGTCTTGTTCAGACTGCCAACCCAAATCAGGCATATTTTGGAATATATCTAGATTGATTTTTGATTGTCTAGACAGCAGAAAATCCCCCTAAAAACACATGTAATCTGACTGGATCCAAACTCACATTTGGGATGATTTTAAATGAGATTCCATTCAGATGTGTCTCAGTCTGGATGCTCAGGCCGCTCAAAACAGGTGGTGTCTTTTGGATCGCTCACTAAATGACAAACAACGACAAGGTCAAATCCAGAGTGATGCTAGTGCTAAGATTTGTTATGTAATTACTGACATTTATGTCATTACCACAATAGCCCATTAGATAGGTTGGTGATGTCTGGAACACAATCCGATCTAATCACTTGCTAAAAACAGTGAGGTTGTCTCAAGAGATCTGATTCAAGAAACTAATCTGATATGCCTGCAGTCTGAGCCACAAACCAGACCCAGTTGAAATATTTCTTATAACTTCAGCATGAACAGGTCGACTAATCTGCTGTAGGCTGAATGTAAATGCACCAAATTTTGACATCAGAAAAACGATTAATTCAAAATAATCTGTTTTTGCAGTTTACTTTGCATTTATAGTCAGTCTAATGCAAAACTGCCAGTTTCCTGCAATTTAATTCTGCAATTTAAGTGCATAATTTCCTGAATTGAACATGTTGGGATGATGAAACATAAAATGTGACCTGTACAAAAGCTATGACATATGACACTGATATTTGTATTTTGCTAATGTTTAACTGTGCACTAAAGCTTGCAGAAAAATGCCATTGGATTGCAGTGTTGAAACTTCTGCATTCAACTTTAAATACTGCATGAAACTGTATAGTATATTCCATGAACATTATTGTTGACACTGTTCACATACTACATTAACTCCTATTTCCAAGAAAATTAGGAAATGCCAGTTTTCCATGACATTTGCCCCTGAACACCTAAGTGTCAGGTTAAGGAACTGAACAAAGGTGTGTTACTGAACTGTAGCAACATGAGAGACAATTTCAGGATTGTTAAGAAGGTTTGAAGAAGCCCAGACCATGGTGAAGGCAGGGCAGGAGCTTTGTATGATTCAGTGCTCACTCCAGGATCGAACACAGTCTGTCCTGTGCTGATAGCCCCTCCACACAGACATGCACTGGGGCACTAATGTAGGGGACAAGACAAGTGGACTGGAATGGATTTAAAGGGACGCTACTAGACAAAGAGTTGGGCTAGTGGAGTTATTCAAGTTCCCAACGGGTGAGAGAGGGGCTATTCTAGGACAGAGGTTATCGGCCCAGCCTCCAACTGATTCACAGTGGCATGTTTTCTCCTCTGGCCCGGAAACTTTTGGAACAATCCCGCCATCTGCCCGTCAAGCTTGCTAGCCACCCCTAGTGCACAAGTCTTGCCTTGCCCATCTCTAATTCACCCAAACTGAACCCACTTGGCTTGTGCTGCTAATTAAACATGGTGTACACAAAAAGTTAATCTCCACGACACTCTTAGAATTATAAAGCCTGTATTACATTGCGGCAATGGACAAAATAATAATAACTTATCTTTGGTCAACATATGTGTATATATATATTAGTTCTCACTTGCATTTGGGGATGTAGTAATTAACTATCTTCCCTATGCTAATAGGGAATGGTCTTGTAAGTGTTCCTAAGCCCATGCAATGATTTTCACTACAGAATTGTGTCTGGTTTTAATGCAGGCTACCCAGTATTGGTTTTCGGCTGTGTCCCTTGCTTACAGAGAATTCTCTGAATAATTTAATAAGATTATGTACTGTGTAGTTGCAATCAAAATTATTAAACTCACGTTGCAAATTAGGTTTATTAACAAAACTTTTGCAAAAAGGTATTATCTCAGGCACACATGATGCAACTAATCAAGTTTGCAAGTTCATACTTAAAGGAACACTGGCTACACTACCTGCATACTAAATATCAAAGGTCTCCATGTCCAAACTTGTAGATGAAGACATACACTCCTACCGACTCAAAAGCACAGCAACTCAAACCATATAAATAATTTTGGAATTCTATTCTGTGGAAGGATGAAATAAAACTGGAACATGTTGGGCAGTGGTAAGTCTGGCAGAGGAAGAAGGAAGCATACGCTGAAAAGAACACCCTGCTTACAACACCTCGGTGATGCTCTGGGACTGCTTTGCTTCCTCTGGCCCTGGAAACCTGCAGCATGTAGAGGGCAAGATGGAAGATATTCAAATCCCAGGTAGTTCCAGCACACAAACCCAAGAATATTAGCAAACTGGAGGTCGTTGCCCATCCAGGAAAGTTAGCTAGTTCAGAGAGCAGAGGCTGGGTGTTTCGGACCCGTGTCTACGATTGGTCCAAAAAAATTAGTTGGAATCTGTCGTTTACAATGTCACTTACCGCGTCATAATTCATTTGCATAAAGTTGAAAAAAAAAAAAAAAATTCTCATCTAGATTTGCCGCTAGTCGCAAAATCGCACCTACGAATGCCGTACTACCATAGAAAATGACTGGTCGCCGGTCGCTCTGTCGCCTGCTAGTGTGAACAAGCCAAGTCATCTCAAACACACTGAGTGAGGTTGAGGTCTGAACTGTGGGGTGGTCAGTCCATTGTCCCGAGTACACCAGCATCTTTCTTTGATTTTCTACTCTGGATTTTGTTTTCTGAATAACAGCTACACGTCCTTTCAGACCCATAGCATTATTGTCCTCTCACAGTGGAAGGATGGACAGAAAGACCTGTGACTGTTTCCAGAATTAAAGCAGGAATAGAGCTTGATTTCTTTCTCAAAGAAGGAAGTTTTAAGCACCGTTTACCTAATGATAGTTCTGTTACGTTTGGGGG
>CM067486.1:18764801-18897503 GCA_034552555.1 Semaprochilodus insignis
GGGGGGGGGGGGTAAATAAAACATACAGAAGTAAAGGTTTAATCACGTCTTTATTATTAGAAAATCCAATGCAGGCCATATACTCCCACTCGTCTTTCGGTATCTGTTCACATTAAAAGTCTCAGTAGCAAACATCTTTCAAGACTGCAGTCTCTGTGGGGGTCTACATGAAGTAGAACAGTCACATTAGTGAATACATAAATAGATACATATTTATACACGCGCACACACACACACACACACACACACACACACACACACACACACACACACACACACACACACACACACACACTTACACTTCTATAAGATCTCTCTTGGTTAGTCATTACAGACAGTAGTCAGATGGTACAGCAATGCTATCATTTCTTCAATTTTTTTCTCCTCCCATATTCTTTTTCATTCCATTTGCTCATTTGAAAGTGAATAAAAACATTTTTAAACATCCAAATGGCATTTTGTAAAAACATAAAATTCCAACGTTCACGGAGCAGGCATGAAATGGTATAAGCGAATTTGTTAACCTCTCCTTGATCATTACAAGCTTTAGCCGAATTTAAACTGTTTAAATAGCACAATTTAACACAAAATTAATAGGGCCAAATCTTCACATTATCTCCAGAGTACGCAGAACAAAAGATTGTGTAAAGTGCAAAGTTTATAAGTAGCATGTATAATGCATCATAATTCATTTTTAACAGCAGAATATTATGGTCACAGAATTCTGGGAAACTTGTCAGAGACTGCTGGCTGAACATTTAATGCAATCCAGCTCAGTGTATTAAACAGTAGGGGGGGTGGGAAAGCAGTTCCTACATCTTCAGTTACTCTTAGCAAATCTTGATTTATCTTCTACAGCATAGCTACACTGTTTATTCCTACACTGTTCATTCAGCTCTCCTTTTAGTTCAAGATAAAGCTTAACGCGGCTCTGAAAACACTAACTATAAATATTGCCTTATCCCAACCTGTGCATTATTGGCATCCCGGTTATTCATCAAAGCATATACACAAAAATTTTCAAACATGTAACGAGGTGATGAAACATAGAGACAAGGTTCAGCTTGAGAAAACTGGACAGGGTTCAAAGTGTCCCATCTAAATTTCCATCCTGTTTACTACTAGGAACTAGGACAAACAACTCCAAATAGAGTCCCTCTGTGTGTCCCTAATTGGAATACACATATCAGGTGCTTCCCTCGTCTTGCCCAAGTACATAATCTTAAAATACTGATGAAAATTACTCAATTAAAACTGAAGTTCTCCCTGTCATGAACTGCAATCTCTTCACACATCAGTATACGCATTAACAGGACCACTGCTGTCCTTCTTGAGAATACGTCTGGTAACCTACTTCATTTCAAGACGGCAAATACTTGTAGTGCTTTAGTCTTCCATTCACTCACACTAAAACAATCGGAACAATGGCATTATGAGGAAATTTAAAAAGGGTGAACAGAGAATAAAAATTAATCACGCCATTTGACTTCATTCCGCGTCTCCATTAAATGTGACGACTGCCCCAACCAATTCCCTCATAACATCAATTTCGTTCCACTCTGCTAACCCGAGCAGTCTTTCGCAGTGGTTTGGGACCCAGCTCTCCCACACAGTAGGACTCCGGGCTCACCAGGCTCTGATGGTCCCGAGCCTAGTGAGCTCCCGAGTCACTTTGTGTGACCTCCTCCACAGTCCCTGATGAGGGGAAGATGGATGTGTAGGTCTTACATGCCCTGAAGTGGATGAGGAGTTCCTTGGGCAGAAAGACTTGAGTAAAGGAGAATGTGGTTTGTTGAACATGCATCTCCTTGCCACTGTTAAAACAAACAAACAAACAAACAAACAAACAAACTGTCAGAAAAGAAGTTGTGACAAAACATTTGTACTATTTAGTAAACTTAAATACCATGTTGGTTAGGCCAGTACAAATATTCACAAGGACAGTGGGCACTAAAAGACTAAATAAAGATTTATTCCTCTAAACCAGGGGTGTCCAATCTTAATCGTTTCATTCAATACAGAGTACATGCATGGAACAGACCACGACTTATATGCTCACACTGAATGAAAATGACGAGTCGGAACGCAGCCCCCTCTGTCTATGAACAAAGCTCATTTATGCAATTTAACACAATGCACATCTGAGTACTGAGCAAACACGCCAGGGCTTGCTAACTACTAAAAATGTGATGTACATGGTAGGGCAATATGTCCTCTCTACAAACAAACTCCCACTGATGTCTATACCACACTATTAAGAGTATTAAGACTCAAATAGAATGCAGGCTTTTGTAGCAAATGCAGACTTCTTTTCATCTCCAATTTGCTAGCCCAAGTGTCTCCATCAATTATGTTTGTATGCGTTTAATAATGAGTTAAAAGCACACTGTGTATTGCTGGTGGGAATGTTTAAAGTGACCTTCGGGTACGGTATGAGCATGGTATTGATCCAATATCGATTACAAGTATTACTATCGGTGCATTGAGCTGACATTAAGTTCAAGACTCAATTGATGAGAACTTATCCAGATGCCTATTATAATTCATGCATGAAACCCATGGGATGCCATTAGTAAATGGCATGTGAGTGGAATGCGTCACAGAGCTCTGCAAAATGAGAACACTGTATGTAAATTAAAAAAAAACAAAAAACAAAAAAAAAAACCCACTGTTAGAATAAATACAAATACACAATTAATAAATAATCAGTTGTGATCGTGTGTCACTGTTTCCTACCCAAAACTAAATTTACATAAAGCACAATATCAGTCTTGAACAATGGCTCCAGCACACAAACAGTGCAAAATATGTCGAACAGAGAGCCACTGGGGGATTCATCTACATGCTTACAATTCGCTACTGGCCATACACTACACTGCGTTTACGTGAAGAAGCTAACTGTTCATAATTTACATAGTCCACTACGTAGGGAGCCACCTGAGATATGCCCTACATTTATCTAATCTTTTGCTAAATTAAATCAGGTTTGCTGCTGACAGACAAATCCCTGCAACAGAAGCAACAAATATTTGAGTATGGGCGTAGTCTATATTACAACAAATACTGCTACTGGACTTCATTACACCCCTAAAACTTTCTCTTTTGCTGCTGTTTGTATTTTCTGGCTGGCTAAAGTTTATCCTTCTCCCTCTCTCTAAACAAACTCATGTTGTTCATGAATAACCTTGTTCACATTTTAGTGGTTCTCAAAGGGGTTTTAATTAAGGATTATTCTATTTCTGACACATGCATCCTTGCATACAGCTATTCAAATTACGATCAATACACATGCAGTATACTGTTCATTTACAAGAGCTGGGGATCATGCTGGGGGAAAACCCAGACAGACAGACAGGGAGAGTTAGGAGTTCCGCACTTCGTTCCAAACTGTGTGCAATCCCAAAGGGACTCACAGTATGATTAAATCCACCCTAACTGACAATATTCTTTCCTGTGCTTATTTTCTCTGAAAAGAAGAGAGTAAAACACGCAAGACTGCATGACTGAAGTTAAAACAATTGGTTATAAAGGCTGTGCAAAAGCTGGGTGGATATTTAAGCATGGGAAACCAGGCCTGAAACAAAGAAGCTCAAATAAACCCCTAATGAATTAGTTACATGCTTTGCAGAACCATGAAAACATTCTTTAACAGAATGCATAATTTATAAACACACTACCTAACACTGTGATGCCCTATGCGGTGAAGGGGGTGGGGGATTTGAGGAGGTGTTGAGCAGTGTGACTCTGAACGTACCTGGGTCAGGTAGGCTTGGCAGCCAGCTGCAAAGCCGCACCTAAATGAAGTGACTCTACAAATATTAATGCACTCTGCATTGAAGTTAGACAGTAGCCCTCCTCTCCAATCAGATACCTGGGGAACATATACATAAATCCTTTAAAACTCAAATCAACTCATAGCACAGGGGAAAATACAAACAAATTAAAGTAAATAAATAATAATTTAGTGGAGAATAATATTTAGTACATTTGCTACCTAATACAATTAAGCAATTAATTTCACAGCTATTCACAGTCAACTAAACCTGCTAATTAACTGATGAATTGAGCCACATTCAGCTACAATTTGTCCAAGAAAATTACTTTGACAACTCTACTTTTGGCTTTAATTTATATTTTGTCTGACTGAAGCAAACAGAGCCATTTTAGGTGATTATTGCAATAAATTTGGTGATTAACACTGTCTTTTTTTTTTTTCTTCATTGTTATCACAGGCAGATGTGATATGAGTGTGAGGAGCACAGTTTCTCAGGTGACTCATGTGAGCAAATTTTCTCCACAAGTGGGCAACTGTATGTGTGGCCTGCACTATATAGGCCCAAAGACTTGACCCCTACAGGAAGAAAGCATTTTGCTGGCATGGTCTTTGGTGTCACTGCAGATCAATATAAATTTTTTCTGCCCAACTTTTATGAAATTTTTAGGACTATGAAATTGAGCACCAATGGCAATTAATCAGCTATACAAAGAGAGAAAGATCCTGTAGCTATGTTCAAAACACCAGAATGAACTGACTATGATTATGTCCATCAAAGTTAAACAAACACATTACCCGGTATGAAGCACCAAACATAAGATGAAACAAGACATTACCCGGCAACAAGTATTTCACAGAAACGTTAAGACACGTTGACCAAGATCTTGTTGTGCATAAAGTATTTGTTGGATTTTATATGACTGACCGAACAGAAAGTGAATCGCTAGCTATGCCCTTAAAGAATGCTCTTTTGAGTCTTGTAACATAACCTGAGAGCTCAGTTCTACAATGGGGCGGCTAACATGAAGAGAGCTTACAGTGGTGTTGCTTCTCAGACTTTGTGCAAAAAAAAAAAAAAAAATTTCACTTAGCAATGTACACACACTGCCATTCACGTGTCCTTAACTGGCTCAGTAAAAATGCGTCAAAAGTGAGTCAATGCAGGACCAGACCATTCTGACGCAACGGATGCTCACTGTGCAGTCACAAAATTTTAATTATGCACACAGTTAACTTGTGAACTCAAAACTACAGAGGCTTTAAGCATGTAGGTCTGGCAAATGGACAGTGACTGGATAAGATGCTGACTCAGCTAGGAAGTATATAAAATGTTGGCTATGCTGAGCGCCTATGGAAGATTTTGGAAGGAAATGTTAACACTCCAGCAGCATTATCAAAACACCAGTAAGGAAATATTTCCTGATACAATAGTGTTGTGACCTCCAGAATCTATGCCACTGACACACACCTGTATCAAGGGTGTGAACCATATGGCAAGTTATTGTTTTTTCTTTAATTTGTTATTATGTATCTACAAGTACAATGTTAATCCATGGTGCAACAGTCTAACTTGAAATATATTCCACAGTGCCAATCACCTTTGTTGGGAAAGTGAAAAAGGTAAAAGCAACTGCACTCATAAAAACAAACTGTTGCACAAATAGTTGCACCTAGAAGGAATCAACCAACAGGAATGAAAGTTGATGGGTAGGTTTTACTTCATAATTAAATAATTTAAGTTTAATGCTCAGTCGTGCATGTGATGCAAGCCAGGATGGGCCTCATCACTGTACCTGACTGACCCAACAGCCACAATTGCGGACATTCAGCAATGATACCCTCCAAGAGACATCCTGTTAGTGCCAGCTCCATTGGCAGACGACGTGATGCCGGACTACATGCACATGGAGCGTTACAACGACTGCCCTTAACACCACGTCAATGGGATGGATTATCGCAGGACACCATTAGGAACCTCTACAACTCCATGTCAAGACGTCTGGCATGTTGCGTCAGCAAATGTCGGCCTAACTCCATACTGAGAGACACTATTTCTGTATGTGTAGCTCAACAAATATTGCCCATATCGGTCTAAATTTATCATCACTTATTGTTCCTGGTAACCTTTATCTTCCTTCCGAACATCACTGCCATCAGACAATTCCTTCTGGGTGCAACTATATTTTCAATTCTGTATGACCTTCTGTTAATATGACATGAGATCAACAGCAAAAGCTTGAGGTTTGTTGTGTACACTTGGAAATGAGCTATGAGTGAACAGTAGAAGAAGAAAATCTTATCTGTGCACGAACACGCCACTAGTCCAAATGAACATACATAAAATCAGAACAAATATTCAACAGCCTGAATAATTAGGAGACATGACCTGTATAAGCTGCCTGTAGCATGCAGCACTCTGAGCAGTTGTAACTCCTTTATCCACAGCCCTCTTCGAAACCAGAGTTACATAAACATCTAGAGGGATTTTATTTGTATTTTTATGGAGAGGAAAAAAACAGACCAGAATATTCCGACATTCCTCCATCACTGCCAATCTAACCAGGCTGTAAAAAGAGTAGCTTTTACTCAGATAAACAGAACTCTAGGCTGTGGTCTCAGTAGACACGCAATGGCACTCTGGCACTCCACCAAACAGGAGGGGTGAGGTAAAAACCAGGAAAACAAGGGCAGTGGAGACAACCGTAAGGAACAGGGGACTTTTATAACATTAAGGTTTATAAAAGTTATTAAAAACATTGTGCTAGTCACAGGCCCGTTCGCTGAATAACTCAAAGCTTAATAATTCAAATAACTGAGGTAGTTCAAAACTTGTGTCAACTATCCAAAACACGTGACTGCACATCAACAGAATTCTGTATTAATATTTTGTTAAAGTAATTAAAGCCACTGCGCTGTTCTCAGGGCTGAAACAACACAGGACTACTCAATGAATAATAACTGACAGTTGGGTTACTTGGCAACTATAGCCCATTGTTAAACTACATTGCCTTGAAGAAGAATTGTTCGTTGCAATTAGAGGTGGGGATTATGATTATCTATTGTTATTGCGACAAAATTAGTTATTCTCATAAACATGCTTTTTAGAGCAGGTTGTAAATAGCAATATTTTGCTGTGTGTTTATTGTGAAAAAAAATGACCATGTCACATTTTTGCTGCAAGCAACTATCAATAATGAATTATTATAGATTATTATATGAATGTCATCATACTGTAACATAGCTTGTTAATAAGACTTTACGGATATTTTAATAACCTGCTTTTGACATGATAGGGTCTTATCAAAAGCAATTATGTGATAAATTTCAGGTACCCACTCTTCATGGATGAACTCTTCCAGTGCAGCACATTCAGAGACTAGTTGAGGAAGTTCACTACGCAGGGCCACAAAGGAGAGGATAGGCAGGAGGTCATCTGCTCCTCTGTAAGAGACAACAGGAGAAATAAGTTTAAAAACCTCTCATGTGTAAAGGACAACAGAGTTCGTTTGCATTATTGTGGGGGCATTCATGCATCAGCTTCAATACCATTATCTTTCTGAGTCACCAATCTTGGCAAAAAGCACCAGTATTCACACGCTACATAGAGGACTGCTCGCGTGAGAAAGTGGTTGGGTGTCCCCTTTCTTACTGGCCCAAAGGACATTGGATATCTTTCACCGAGGTGAGGGAGCAGCGGACACAGCAACAAGCTTCAGTGGAGCGGTGGCAAAATGCCTAAGAGTTATGGGCCTATTGAACAATTACTTCACAGCCCAAGCACAATACAGCCAATAGCTCCACAATCTTGTTGGGTCTTGCCAGAGTGTTCATTAAAAGTGAAGCAATGTGATAAGGACCAGCTCAGCTGATTTGTAGCTTTTCCATGGATCGCAGACTGAAACAAGCTTTCTAGGACATTAAACCTTTCCCAAATGAAACAGGGAAAAAAATCTGAGAGTTCACATCAGAGTATAAAGGTCTTCAAGAAGGCAAGATTAAGGAAACTGATGATGGGTACGGGAGCAGGGTAGTTTTGAAAAGGAGGGAAAAGAGGGGGGAACAAAACAAAAACCCTCATCTTAGATAAAGAGCAATGAGGTCAAGAGAGCCCCCCCCCCCAGCAGAAGTGAATTAAGAGAACAGGGCAAAGAATGAAAAAAGGAAATAATTGTTTTTGAAAGGGCAAGTCAAGTACGAGTGTGCAAGTGTGTGTACTGGACAGACAAAAAGATGAAAGACAATAGAACAAGAACGATGGGGGGAAAAAGTTTAGAATCGTTTAATTGTTCATGAGCAGGCATGCAAAAGCTAATTCACCTCCTCACTGTCAAACACAGAATGTAAAACAAACTGCAGACGAATGTTTGCATCAACACTGATATCCAATACAATTTCACATCTATTTTTAATTATTATTCAAGTCAAGTTTGCAAGAAGTTATTATACAAGTTAAGTTTGCAAGACTACGCAGAAGACGAATCCATTAAACATTTTCAGTGAAGCCAAACCATGCTCATTATAAGCCACAGCCACGCACAGCTCCGGGAACAACAAATACGAACCAAATATTTCTCATCCAGTACTAAATGAAAGACTGAGAAAAGACGGAAAAAAAAAAGGATCTGAGCATTTCCTAAGCTTGCGTTCACTGCATAAGGGCTGCCAGCGGCCAGCACTCTGAAATACACCACTGTCGCTTCAGCTGTGACCATGGAGTTGCAGACTGCCAAGTCTGTGCGTCACCAGTGTACCACTGCACCATAAGCGGTGATCCAAGCAGACACACGCACAGAAATGACCCAAATGCAATGAGGGAGGAAGGGAGAGAAAGAATATAAAAAAAAAAAGGAAGAAGAAGGAAAGACGGAAAGAAAAAAAGAAAGAAATAAAGAAAATGAGTGAGGGAGAGAGAGTCAGAGAGAGATAGATTGAAATAAGAAGAGATAGGTACAGGCTGAGGGCTTGCAGTGTTTAGGGCGGTGATGGTTGTAGTTTACAAACTTCCTTTACCAAAGTGGTTTTTCAATTGCTCGCGTGAGCTCACACTTTTACTGTCCTCATTACAGCTGTGCCTAAGGAAAACAGATTAAAAATCCCAAAGCGGCAGCAGAGATTTAGAAAACAGATATGGCTCTGTGAACACTGTGTACACGTGTACACACACACACACACACACACACACACACACACACACACACGATTAGCCACAGGGCAGTGTTCTGCTGGACACATACATACTTCAAATGTACATCCATAGTTCAGAGTACAGTTTAGTACTTATACAAAGTATTTGTTGAAACGTGATAGAGGCTGCTGCTCATGCTGGGCCCGACAAATGCATTAGGCTTTGGTCAGGTTTGGATTCCATGCTCAGGTTCTAACAGCATACTACCCACTTTTAATAGATTTTACCCTGCTTTTCAAACTGCCTTAGTTTTTCATATTGACTTTTGCCCACTCTACTTCCCTAAAAACTTTTTTTTAAATCTGGAAATGCAGCCATGAAAATAGATGCGCGATAAACAAAAGTTCACACAATCAGTTCAGCTGATTATAGTTTAGTGAAACCTAAAGGACAATTACATTTATTCTGTTTGACCAAAACATTTTTGGCATAATATCCAGTATAACGTTATATACACTGAATTGCAGTTTTTGAGGACAGAGCATTACAAAAGGTTGTATTGTTCTAATGGGGCCCTATTCTAATTGTTCTAATGGGGCCCTCCATTTTAATTCTCACATTTCATTTGTATTAAAAACAATAAAAAAAAATAATCAATATAATAAATTAAAAAAAAGGTTTGATAGAAAGAAAATAACATTTAGCAAAAGGATATAAATGAAAGTTGCTAAATATATTAGGAAAGTTTAGGGCACATATTTAATTATAAATAAAAGTGCAATTTTTAACTCAAGCCATCTGACTTAAAAACCCCAAGAAAACATAATCTTTTAGTAATGCCCTTAAGTCAGTGCAACTTGTTGAATGCTGTTAATTTGGTTTATTTCCATCTCTGACACACACAGTAGGAGCCTACACCTTCCATGTTGTATGCAGAGACTGCAGTGAGATGGTGGGTACCCTCTTGGTCTGTCAGAGCTGTAATCAGTTTGGTGTATCCCTCAGAGATGAAAATTAGCTAAGATTTTAGGGTTTCTATTTTGTAGTCAGCTCTAGGATGTTGGTTACAGCATATTATTAGTTCCCAGCCAGGAAGAACTCTCTGTAGAGGTGGAGATGTTCAACATGGTACCTCATTCATTCAAACCACCTATTCCACCTTGTGTTTCCTGCAGGCCACATGCTCTGGAATGGACAAGAAAGCAACCCAGCTGCTTTTCCTGGAAGGCTTTTTAAAGAAAGCCGACTTTATCCACATTACCAGGGACACAGCCTCACTGAGGTATTTGTAGTGCTGCCAGTTTTCTCCAACCAAACTGATATGACACAAGCAGGTTGCACGCATGACTCCTTTTAACACCTCCTGGTATGCTTTCAGACAGCATTGTCTGTAACCACAGCTAAAATGTCATTATGGTTCAGCCAATTTTGGAGGGACTAAAGTATTGCCTGTGAAAAGGTGAAGAAGTTGCAGCTCAAATCTGTCAGATATGTTTATAGAACTGTATAAAAATGTACATTCATGTAACTGTTGAAGACTGAGCTCATTTTCTGGCAATTTCAGTCATATCTAAAGTTCTTACTTCATGTTTCTGTCCATGTTCTCCACATTACAGAAATCATAGTGCCCTACTTGATGAATAAAGCAGGTAAAAGTAAAGTTAAACAGGACTTAAGGATCTGGAGACTTCTCTTGTGAAAATACATAATTGCACACATCGTGCAAAAACATTTTGTGACATTGGCTGCGTTTCGGATCCTCACAAATGAATGAATCTGATGATTATGAGCGTGTTGAAAGAGTATTTAAAAATAAATACATAAAAAAAAAGAGAACATAGTCAAAACTTAGTGAAGGATGTGTCTTCTGAGGCTGTGAGTAAATGTTTTACTGCCGTCATGATTTCATCACCACCATAATGCTGAATTTGCATTTGAGCCCTAAACATTGAGTCGAACCTTCTTTCTGAGCGTGACGTTGATACATAAAGATGTATATTGTGGCCCAAAAACCTGTGACCAAATCCATCCTGGTAATTATTATTTGGGGTTTTACAGGGTGTTTTTCTTCCCCTCTCCATGCTCAGCAATGCTAATACATCCAGTTTTAACAAAAATAGTTCACAGTCCTGCTTTAAAAAGAACTTCAGTATGACTTTTTAAAAATCTATGACAACCAAGTGCATCACTGTACCCAGCTTGTAATTAACTGGCACCACCATTAGTGATGTCAGGTTTAATTTGCTTCTGTGGCTAATCAGCTGCTCCAGGCAAGTTCTGAACAAAAATTTCTTGATCTTGGATCAAAAACCCAAAACTTGATGACACAGGTTGGACTTGGCCAGAACATTCTCAGACGCAGATAAGGATTTAAGTGTTAGTGCAGTATTATTAGGACTCATATCCTCTTGTACTCTTCATTTTCTTGTCCTTTACTTGTCTGTCTTTGACATTCACTTATGTGTTGTTTTAAGGACCAAAATATTTCCCAGCCTCACTTTATCCCTCAGAATTCAACAGGCTGTTTAGTTACTATAACCTTGCCGTCTGATTTAGGAGGTCAGGATGCCCCCAGGACCACCACAGAGCAGGTATTATTTGTGTGGTGGATCATTCTCAGAACTGGAGCGACACTGGCGTTGTGGTGGTGGTGTGTGTTGCTCTGGGACGAGTGGATCTGGTACAGCAGTGTTGCTGGAGTTTTGAAACACCTGCGACCACAGTGCGACCACTGATGAGGGACTAGAGGATAGCCAACACAAACAGTGCAGCCCCAGATGAGCTACTGTGTCTCACTTTACATCTACAAAGTGAAGGTAGGAGTGTTAAAAAAAAAAAGAAAAAAAAAGGTTTTAGTAGATGCATAGTTTTAAAACCAGCAGCACTGCTACATTTTAGGATGTGGGGCACTTTTACATCAGTGTCACTGCAGTGCTGAGAATGACCCACAGCCCCAATTAATACCTGCAATATGGTGGTCCTGACCATAGAAGAAGAGAGTGAGAAGGGCTAAGTGTGAAGTGAATCAGATAAACTACAAGGTCCACCTATACGCTATGTGGAGCTGATAGAACAGCCAAGCAGTGTTGATGCAATGAGGTGTACCTAATAAAGTGGCTGGTGGGTGTATCTAAATGTAAAGTAATTCAAAACAGGTAGCATAGTTTATGTACGGTACAGAGTTGGGACTGACCTGCATGTTTGAAATTTTTAACACTCTAAATCAAACATTACACTCCATGAACACCAACCTCGAAACACAACTGTCAAACATAAACCAAATCTAAAACATCCATGGTTAATGCATGTAGTCTGTACTAGTCTGGTAGTGTGGTTTACAATGAATGCATTCTGCAGTCCAACACTCAAGTGTAATCTCCAACTACAAATTAGTAGATGCACATGTGAGTAAACTATTTGGTCACGTTTACATCCAACTTTCCCCTGGCAGATAACTGTAATCCTCAGTCAGCACTGGCACACTTTCCCCTGGTGCTATATCAACGCCCTAGTGTATTCCAGACAGAACGACCCACTTACAGGTCTAGCCTGTTCTGAGCATCCCGCTGGGGTCTGAAGGCCAAGATGGGATCCCTGCTGAGCTTTGGCCTTCGCAGGGCCTGATGAAGTCTGACAGAGGGCCAGGGGGATATGCTGGAGGTCACCCTTACACTCAAACTTCAACACCAAGTTACTCACATCCATGAGCAGCTTCTACTATGCCAGTGTTAATCAGAAAGACTTACATGGCTGCCGTTTTGGGTGATGGATCATTCTCTTGTAGGAGCCGGTAGTGCTCTGCACAGGCACAGATGAGTCTTAAGGTTCGCACTACAGTAAAAACAAAGATTTCAGGACAGTGAATGGGACGGAAGACATCAGAACTAAATTAGCTTGCCAAATTCCTTCAACACATAAGGTCTCAACCTTTTAAACTAGCAACATTAGCCAGACAATGTCCAAATTAAAAATACACTCAAAAGACAACACAACAGTTCATGCTAGATTTAATTGCTTGCACAGGAAAATCTCACCTATGCATTCCAACTTCCTTTGTGGACAGTAGTCTCTACACAGAAGTTTCAGCTCCTGTACTGCTGACTCATAAGGGTAGGAACCATGCAGGAAAGCTGAGTCTTTGGGGTACAGTTTCGTTGCTACACCAATATCACCAGGTGAGGCATTACGGTAAAGCTGAAAGCTGTTTTCAAAAGCTAGCTCTCGCTCCCGGTGCACCCTCCTTAAGTACACAAGTAGAGACAGAGAGGAAAAATATTTTATATACATGGAAACTAAAATAAAAAGTTGGCATCACATCAGTGTATCATTGTGTACAATGTCAGAGATAATTTAGCCCTAATATGAAGTCCCATTCATTTCTAACACAGAAGACCCCTTCTAGCTAACAGGCGCCATCTACTGCTTGAATTTAGCAACTACCTCGTAGACCTAAAGATTCCCTGACTATAAACCACCAAATTCAGGGAGTTTTCAAAGAGCCTCAGCTCCTTCACAAAACTGCCTTTTCTTTCAAACATATTTGCCTGCACTTTGACAATTCAAAATTCTGTAGGCTTAGAACACCCATGTATGAACATAAATACTTGGCTGAACGATTTGGGAATAATATCTTATTGTGATTTTTCTGACCAAAATTTCAGCTGCAATTTAAATTGCAATTATTTTCTGTGAACTGAAATCCAGCTTGTTATTTTGGTCAGTAAGACCAGAACATCTATTTGAATGGCTAATTGAATTTTCCACATATGCAAATTGCGATTTTGATACAAAAGCAATTACAATTTTCAGCCCTAATAAGGACAGTTCAGTCCATAACCTATGTTCCATTACCAAACAAAGATGAACATCTAAAGATTCTTTTGGTTAGCATAACTTGACATTTTTTATGAAAAGAAAAAAGCAATTGCTGACTATTTACTTTTCTACTCCACCTTTATCTTTCATGTGTTTTGTTTAATTGTAGAAGACAACCGCTGCAACCCAAATGTCATAATGGTTTTTTTTTACATCCTTAAGTACACTTCATTTACACAAGAGTCATCAAAATACTTAAGTCAAAGTTAAGCGGCAAGCATTCCTGCAAGCACCCATATCTCCTAATACCACCATTTCTTTTGAGGATGGTAGTGGCACAGAGAGGTTAAGGTTAAAAAAGTATCCAAACCAACTACTAGTCCAAGACCAGAATTTGTTGTTACATGTTGCAATTCTGAAGTAGTGCCGCCTATTTACTCTCAATAACAACTGATTGTAATGTAATTTACAAACCATTTTGTCAGTCTGTTCCAAAAATGATAGTACCTAAATAGCACCAGTAGAGGGCTCCAAATCGGGGTGAAGAAAACTTCCTCCAAGCATGCAACACAGTGGTCTTTGGAGCTTGCAGTGTTGAGACATTCAAAAGAAAGCAGGCACAGAGACAGCAGACGATCTGAAAACACAGAAGACAGATTAATTAACTCCATCAGTCACAAGCAGGGTTGGGAGGGTCTGTTTAAATACATATTCCATTACAAATGACTGACTACCTGATTTAAAAACAAACAAACAAACAAAACAAACAAACAAACAAACAAAACATAACTGTAACCCAATTCTAAAGCTTACTATATTAGAATACAGTAATCTTCACACATCAAAATGTAGTTGCACCCAGAAAGAAGTGGCAGATTGCAATCCTATTGGGAAGGAAGATAAAGGTTACCAGGAACAATAAATGATGATAAATTTAGACTGATATGGGCAATATTTATTGAGCTACACATACAAAAGTACTGTCTCTCAGTATAGCGACGGGCCGCTATGCTTGCTAGTGCAACATGCCAGATGTCTCGGCATGGAGTTGTAGAGGCTCCTAATGCTGTTGTGCCACTTATTTGTTAAAAATCTGTCACTTGACAAACCACAAGTGCAATCTGGTAGATCCTCCTCATTTGAGAGCCTCCTCATCAATACTAATTAAGTAGAGACCACCCTAAAACTTAACCCATCAACATTTGTGTTCTAAAAGGTCTATACACGCTGATTATACTTCATATTGGTGCATCATGGTTGGACTTCGATGATGCTGTTTGTTATGCAATTTATCAGCGCTCCCTATTCAGCAGTCTCAGCACATTCTGCAGTCCACACAAATCAACATGTCCTACAAGTTTCAACAACATTTATTTCAGATGAAGTCAGGACTGATTCAGCATGATTCTATATTGTTATTCAGTACCAATAATAATAGTTTACACATTAAAATTTTGCACCATTACTGAAAAACTGAAGAAATAATACACGCAAAAGTGAAAGTAATTTTACAGCTAATGATGCGTTAAAGTATATCTAGTGTAAATGTCCTATTCAGATATCTCAGATCTCAATTCTGACAACTTATTAAAATGTTATAGACTGGACGAGAGAACGCAAAGTGAAGCCAGCGAGTGGGATTCTTTAAGAATCTCTACTGGCAGAAGGACCCTCTCTCTGCTTCCCAAAATGAAGAACTCTACATTATCCCTGCAACATACTGATTGTTCAAAACAGTGAATATAGACAAAAGTCAATGAGTTTACACGTATGTGTTTTTTACCAACACCGAATATAAAATCTGAATATAAAAAGCACAATCGAGTCACAATCTGCTTTTCTGAGCATGTAGTAGGCATCATAAGTATTTACAGACAGGCCAAAAAGCAAGGTTCATAAAAATTAACAACACCCCCGCCCCCCCGAGCTGATAGAATGCTAGCTGTTAATGCTGCTATTCAACCATTGTCAACCGATGTCATTAAGTATCACTATACTAAATTTTCATATACAATCTCTTACCCTTAGGCACGCTCACTCACCAATGGCATTGTGGATGTCTTTGACTATGGCTTTCAGGTGTTCCTTCAAAGCGCGCTCCTCCAGGTCCTGAATGTGAACTTCCAAATCCCCATGGGTTGAATCACAGGTCACGTCTGAGATTGTATCATCAGCACTAAGAGACTGAGTACAGTCCAGCTGAGTCAGAAACTGCTCCAGATCCTCAAAGGAGTTCTCTCGATCTGGAGGGGCTGGGGTCGAGGGTTCTTCTGAATCCAGCTCAGGTTCTGTGTCTGTGGCATTGAGGTCGTGAAGAACCGAGAGAGAGATGGAGGCATCTGACAGGCTGTGTACCAGGCCAGATTTGAACTGACTTTTGGGGCTGCCAGTGAGGAGCAGGCTCTGGGCACTGCGGGACGGTTTTAAAGATACAGAGTGACCAGGCACTGGGCTTGTGGAGACACACTGACTCACTATAGGATACAGCCTGTTATACACCTGATACTGGAGCTTTTTCAATAGTTTCATGACCGGGTGGTCTTGGCAGCTGGGAAAAGGAACAACAATTAATCAAATGACTTACAGCATTAAAGACCTTCAGTTTTCTCTTACTAATCAAGCACAGTAAATAAGAAAGTTTATTTTGTACCTCAGAAGATAGGTGACAAGGCCTGAAACTAGCCTTGCATCATTTGGGTTCTTTCTCATGTTAGCTTTCCAAGCTTTAGGCCAATCCTGCAGAATTAACATATCAAAATATTTCAGGCCCACCTTTAAATACAACACCATTATTAAAACACATCATGCATATTCAGAGAGATACATTTCAAAACACTACTATACACACACACACACACACACACACACACACACACGCACATGATCTTGTTCATATTCCAGTATATTTGCATATAAAACCCGCTGCTCCTGTTCCTCAGGCGTCATAGTTCCTGAAGATGAAAACCTCCTGTAAACAAAACCATAACTTATGAGAGCTTGTCCAAATTATGGATCATAGAATTAATTCTGAGCACATTATAGCTAACTAAAGCAATCTTCACAATACTTCTACTCAACAATAAGGAAGGTCAGCACTAATGAAAAATATCTAGTTAAACTTGTTGGAAAGATGAAAAATGCCAGTGGTTTTTTAAACAATTCCACATAGGGCTACACAATATAAAAGAAACCACATTGTTGTAGTACTGTAATTGCCTTTCAAAGCACTAAAATCCTTGCTTACGTATTGCAAGCTTTGACAGTTTCTGTACTGTAAAGGCCAATATGACAAAAATAACTTACGACATATTGGGCAGACATAAAGACCTTCACCCACAAAAGTAAAACACATCTACTACAACCTGGAGAAAATGAAATTTCTAACAACTTGCTGTCTGATATTTAAACCATCAACACATGACACAAGACATGGAATTCTTCAGAGGAGAAAGTCACCTGTTAGCTTGCTCCTGCAGTCTGAGTCTTCTCTCCTCCATCTTTCTCTGGAGCTACAAGCATTCAGGAAACTAACAGCCGACAGATACATTTACACATTTCAGATACTCCTCAATTTCAGTCACTTCTCTTGGACGTGAATATTTCACAGCCAATAATACAAACAAATTACAGACAAGAAGAAACTGTGGCCCCGTGATCTGATGACACGCAAGTTGTGGAATGCTCCATTAAACTGTCAACAACTACAGCTACATGGAAACCTTCAGGTTCACCATGGCAAGCTACTTATTACCTTTCTCACCACCTGCTGCTTTTCATCATCACAGTCATATTTATGTGATGGCATAACTGTGTTCCAGACTCTTTTGAAAAGGTCAGGAAGTTGCTGATATCCTCCTACAAGCACTTCAATGTTTACTGTCTTTCCTCCCAGGCAAATCAATGTATTTGACCTTTTACACATAAAGGGACAAGCATCTGACTGTAATGTGCTGTGGTCTTGAAGGTGGGGACACCGTTGAGAGCTTTGGAAGCACACTGATGAATCACAGGCTTTCCACAGAGTGTTCAGTACTTTATGATAATGCATATGCCTGCTGTTGGTACAAACCCTTGTACATCAATTCCTCCCACTGTTTATTTTCTGACATAATTTAAAAAAATAAAAAATAAAATAAAAAATATTCACCAGGTGCCATTCACGGTGTCAAAATTTAAAACAGTAGAAACTGACCAAAATTACTTGCAGTAGACAATTTGTCCATTACTTTCCATTAATTGTTAAGCATGGGGAAAAGAAAAGACAGGGAAAAGAAAAGACATAAATGACTGTTAGTGCAAGTCAAAGGAACCAGATTCCACCAAACATTACTTTTTGGGAATTATTTTGGTCCACTCATTCAATTTACACAGAATGTCACAGGCAACAGGTATTTTCAAATTATATTAAAAAAAAAAAAAAAAAAAAAAAAACACGCTGAAAAAAGGATGAGGTTTTGCCCCAACAGCAGTGATATGTACATGTAGATACGTAATTAACATTTGTCAAACCCAACAGAGCCACCCCACCTCTGCGAAAGTCATAAGACTGTTAAAGACACTAAATAAATAAAACAATACATACATACTCATTCACATGTCTACATTTTTAGATTTAGTTTCAGTTTCGAGTTTGCTTGCACTGTAAGTCGTTTGGAGAAGTAATCACACAGTTTAACATTTAACAAAAACAAAAACAAGCAAAAAAAACTTAAAGGATACAGCATCCTGTCTGGCTCTCGCTATGATGAGGTTCTCCATCATCTGTCTCTGGAGGGAAAGGGTCTGAATGGTGTGGGGAAAGATTAATTAGACGCACAAAGCTAAAACAAGACACAAGGTGGTAGAAGCGACCGTTTCCAGCCCCTTAAGTAGCGAGCACCTCACCGTCCTCAGTGAAACTCCAGTATTAGCCTACAGGTGGGAGCTTAGTTCACTAAAACCAAGAGGACTTCAGCAAAAACTCGCCCACTTCTATCACAACACACGCGTCGAGTTATTATTAGTAATACCTTCAGAAACGTTCGTAGTTTTTTCCAGTACGCCCGAAGGTCCAGTGGAGCCTCTCTGCGTCTCCGGAGCATTCTTGGAAACTACAGACGTGTTTTAAGGTAAAACGTTTATGTCCAAGCTAAACAAGCGCCCTGCTTCCACAAAGGTTAAGCGACGGGACTTACCATTTTCAGTTCAACTCAGTGGCGTTTCGTTCAAGCTAGCCTGGTGTAAATGAAAGCCTACCACACTTTAACGACCTGAGCGGTTCCCCTCCGCAGTCCTGCAGCACTGAGTGGATCAACTCCTAATCGATAGAAAGGAAACGGTGTCACCTGAGAGGGGCTTTGGTTCTCTTACCACCATAAAAGCAGGCAGGCCCCTACAGGCTCGGTCTCAATTTCTACCAGGCTTTCTAGAAAGGCTTCATGTTAAGTGAGCAAATCCATACCCACAACACAAAAGCCCTAACTATGCTGCCAACTAAGGTGCCTTTGCTTTGCCTGACTTAGGTACATTATTTTAAAGCTACAGCCTTAATTGGCCAGTCACTCCCACAAAGCCATGTGACAAGAAGCTTCCTTATGGCTGCATTTGAAATTCTGAAAGTCCACATGGATCGTTTGGCTAATTCTTTTATTCATCTAATTAAGGGGAAATCTTGCAGTTTTTTTCCAAACTTCCAGAGGGTCTACTTGGGATAAAAAGCTTTGAAGACATTGGTGTTAACCCATATTGAGAGCAAATGAGAAAAAAGTCCCCTCTCATCTGTGTTTTATTGATGCACTTGCAGGTATGCAATCTTTCAGACCTGATATTACTATGCTGAGGACGTAACAGTCCCTGTGAGGCTGGAGTCTATGGGACTGGACATTTAATATTAGGTATTATAAAGATTTACAGGCAAGACGAAGATGGAGGCAGGACGAAGTCATCCTGAAATGATCAGTTAATGTATGGTGACATGCTATAGCTGTGTTGCTTTAGGCTCATGTTTCAGATTGCTAGCTAAAAGGCTAAACTTAAGAATGCTTTTCCATTTCTTTTAAAACTATGTAAGGTAGCTCGTGACTCTGTACTGCAGCCATTTGCTCATGCTGCAATAATTAATTAATTTATACACACACAAAAAAACACTCTATAACCACATAGACAAACCTGTCCCCCATGTACTTGCTCACAGACTGAAGACTGTAAATCCCTGAACCATACTACTGAACACTCTCCATTATGGAACAGTATTATCTGATTTCTGACATTCGCACACTCTGCTCCTAGCCCTCTTCTACTTTGCGAAAAGGCTCGATATGTAATTTAATCTTTATAACAGAATGTAAAAATCTTGTGACATCTTTAGAACCTTGCTGAAACTTACAAAAGACAAAAATGAAATAGAATGCCTATGCAAATATGAGCGTGAGCAGTGTTGAACACCTCCGAATGAGATTAAAAATAAAATCAAAAAGTAAATTGAAGGAAAAAAAAAGCTCAGATTGTTAAATAGTTTAAAAAATATTTGCTTGAGATGATCCACTTACCAGTGAGGTTTTTTGTGTGGCCTGACTGGGGGCAAGCCTTGCCAGACGTGCCTCATAATTTGCCTTTAGCTTCTGGTTCAGACGTGAAGCCTCCTCAATAGGCGTTAATTCCCTGTAACACACAGTGACCTTCTGTTGTAAGATCTTGTATTTGTGAGCTCAACGACTGAAAATAAACAGCAAATTAATCCTTTTTTTCTTTGGATTTTTTTTACTGTATTTATTTATAATAAATGGCAACTGATGCCTTGCAAGATAGAACCAACAGTTTGGAAAAGAAAAGGGAAGTGTGTTTTCTTGTGTGCATAGAGCTGCTTTTTTATAAACTGGGCACACAGCATTGCCATTGTGAAGCAATCATTCAAGAATGCCAAATACGTAGCTACTGTGCAAGGACCCTGCCATTCTTCTCTTCCACTGAAAATGAGGTCAGTTCCATTCTCTGGGATTTTAGACCACTTGTGAACCTGAACATCTATAGTCAATCACAATTACATACTTCTTAGAAGTAGGGCACTACTCTGGGAGAAAGTAAGGCCAAACTTGAATGACATTTGTATCAGAGAACACAATGTACTGACACCTTTCTTGTCCATACTGCATGGATCAGCTCTCTATCACCAAGCTGATAGGCATGGGCAAACAATTTCTTGGATCAATAGCAAGAGAACATGTTTTCAGCAAACCTTAGAGCAACATTTCAGACTATCAAATAAAAATAGCAAGATAAAAAGGCAACAAGTTTAGTTCAATAGCACAGTATGTACATATCTCTGCTCGTAGATATGTACAATCTTTATCCACTCCATACGTGGAAATTGTTCGACACCTACAAGATGTGTTTTGATCAGATAATGGAAATATTTAAAATGAAAGGCTTAAAATAAACAAACCAAATTAAAGACCCTAAAAATATAATGGTTTAAATTGGACATCCTGACCTGGTTACCCCAAGGCTTTGAAAGTCAATGTCCAAAATTGGAGTAAAGACTTTGGATTTGAATTGGAGTGAAGATTTTTATAGAACAGTAAAGAATTTGGTGGTGATTCTCACTGAAGGCACCCTGAATTAAAACTAGTTGACTACTAGTGAAGTAGTGTTGTTACCATTGACAAAACTAAAATAAAGTCCACATAAATGTTCCATTTGGGAAAACCCAGTAATGTTGCACTTGGCAGTAAGCCAGTGATCCAAATAAAATAACTAAAAGTTTTTTCTATGTAAAATGTGCTTACAGCTAATGGTTTTTAGCAGATTCTACAGTTTCTAATGCTCACTTTCATATTTCTATTAGGATGCATATGAAAAGGTATGACTAATGCTCTGAGTTATGTCTAGCTACATTTCCCTGAGCATTTCATTGCATTCTTCTCAAGTGCTGTTTTCAGTTCTCTCCTTTCTGTGCCACTTTTTTACATTTATTTTTTTTTTGCTGATGTTGTCCTACTTGCATGAATCACATAGGTTGGCTTCATTGTTCTGCAATGTAAAAATGAATGCACATAGTAGTCCAAACCCAGGTTCATACCACAGGTTGGGCACTGAATCTAAACAGGCTATGCCAGGCTAATTCATCTAATCAGTCCAAGTTAACTTAAAAGCCTACAAAAAATGGCTTGATGTTGGCATTTACCCATTGTTGAATTCTTACACTTGTTTCCATGTTTTCATAAATGAAATGTTGTTTTCTCATTGTACCTGAGCCAAAACCCTACTAGCCCAAAGCACGTCTAGCATTGGCTGTAGGACAATATAAGTGGCATCTTCATATCAAAACATTTATTGTGACCTTTTGTGCATTTGTGATGTTTAAAGTAAAACTAGATGGAACAAAAGTAACTCTCTGTGGAAACAGGGATGGTAAGTTATGGCTTATAATTACCCTACCAACATACTATCAAAGAACAAAACATGTATCTAAATTTTCTCTGCACTGTTGATTCTAAAACTGCTGAATTGCAAGAAGAAAACAGTACATCAAGTTTCAGAATCTTTAAATAAAGCTGGAAACGCGTCCTGTTCTCTATGACAAAGCACATGAGCATGAGACATCATGTTGAAAAGGAAATGAGCATAAAGGTCATAAAATGTATTACTCAAATATGTTACAAAACAGCCAACAGGTAACCACATGTCCAATGTTTGTGTTTCCCTATTGTAAACACAGTGTCTCCTGCTCACTCGGACATTCAAAGAAAATCATTAGAACTTCCCATTCCCAGTTCAATTTTTTTTCAAGGCAAATGTTCAGGCATGAGAGGGTTACTTAAAATGTAATCCATTACAGATTACTGATTACCTGATAAAAGAAAGTGCAGTTGGATTTCTGTATTAGAGTAATGCAATCCGGGTACTTTCCATTACTTTTGGATTACTTATCCATTCGTATAACTAAATACAGAGAAAAAAAATGATTGTGCGCTATTTATGCTTCCAATTCATACTGATATTTGAAAATGTGTTAATATAGAACCACAAAGAAGCTGATAAAAAGCAGAAAAAAAAATTAGTATGCCAAGACCTCCTTTTGAGACCCTCTTTAATATGTATTAAATAGAGACCTAAAACTTAACTGATCATTTGTGTTCTACCTACTAAAACGTTTATATTAGCTGATTATACTTCATATATGTGCATCATGCTTGAAGTTTGATGATGCTGTTTGTAATGCAAGTCATTGATGCTTCCTTTTCAGCAGTCTCAGCGCTTTCACCAGTCCACACAGTCCTTCAAATTTCAACAACATTCATTTCACATGAAACATCAGGACTGACTGACTTCAGTACAAATAATGATAATTTACACATGTTACAATTTTGCACCATCCCTGGAAAACTACTGAAGAAAGGAATGACACAGGCAAAAGTGAAAATGATTTTATGGCTAATGATGCATTCATGTAAAACCAGAGTAAATGCCTTATTCAGATATCTTCAGGAAAACACTGCAGATCTCAATTGTGCCAATAAAAACCACTGCAAACTGCTGCTGGGGAGAGGGATTCTACAAGAATCTCTACTGGCAGCTGGACCCCCTGTTTCCCAAAACTGAAACACTCTACACTATTCATGTGACATATTGATCATCCAAAATGGAGAACGAAGGTGACAAGTTTAGGTATTATGTGTTTTTATGGTAATCCTTCTGTCAATCACCTTGTTTTTTATAAGGGAACATTTAATTCAATTACTGCATTTTTTACTATAACTGTATCAAAATACATTTTGTAAAGAATAAAGAGTGTAGCACCATATACGTAGACCATATATGTAGACCATATACACTACAACACTAGAAGCTTCCAGACATAATGGCATGAGAAAGTCTACATAGTTGACCTCTACCTGAAGATGGTATAATAAAGGCGCCCTTACTTTGACCCCTGAGACTAAACACACTTTATTTAAAGGCATTAGATCAATGACTCTTGCAAGATCAATAATGGTTTTGTTTACAGATTATCCAAAGCTAATTAAAGATGATCATTTTGAATTCTAATTTCTGTGCAAGCAAAAGAGTTAAAGCTTGTTTTATGTTCAATTTATACATTGGTTGTGATTTAGCTGAACTTCACCGTAGCCTGAATTGTTGAGCATCCTTTTATCTTTGTATCCTTAGCATAACTGTGTGGCCCCTGGAAGAGTTTCTTAACCAATTTTGGGCTAAAGCAGGTGGTCAGCAGTCCACTCTAGAGGGACTCTGCACTGCAAATATTGTTAAGTGGAACCATTATGAAACATGGAGTTACTCACTTTTTGCTGTCTTGTGACTCCACTGTTTGTAGCTTCTGGAAGACCTCTGGGGGCAACAAAGGGCATCCTGTCTCTTCCCCTTCTGAGAGCACCCTACGATGTCTGGAGAGCTGGATGATAGGGCTTGATTTACTTTGGGTCTCTGATTCCATCGTTGTTTCATTTGATATCACTATGTAAAGGAGCAAAATATGTGTAATTGGTTATCATGTAGGGCTATACAGTTTTGGGGATATGAAAATACAGGCTTACCTGACTTTTTGGGACTTGGGACTACAACATTAGAAACATGAGTAGTGGTCTGTGTGAGGGGGGTTTCATGAGCTGTTGTGGTAGATGGGTCAGGATTAGGCATGTCACTCCGTTTTCCTATGCAGGACTTCACTCTCTCTAAACACTGCTCAGCAAGCTTGACCATCTTCTCCACTTCCACATCCTCCATCTCTTCCTCAACAGCTGCCAAGACAAACACAGAATCCAGGGATGTGAGAATGTACATTCACATAAACGAGCTATTTAAACATTGCTGACAGAATTTGACTTAATTTAAGAAATTAATAAAAGATCTGATAAATCAAATTGTATTTGTTTTGTTTTATTTGGTGACTTGTTCTTACCTTTACATGCTGCATCCTGAAGTAGGGCATGTGAGATGTAGTTGACACTTCTTAAGTATTCACAATAAGCCTCCTTAAAGAGTACAAAGAACAAGAATGCTAAATAACTATGTTTTTCAGATTTGTTGTTCTGCCTACCAAATCTTGCTGTTGCCTTTTGCAGAAAGCCTTTGGGGTAATGCTTTAAGCCACAGACAGTTTGGTGGAACATACTGTACTAAGTTAGTCTGGCCACTACAGTGTGACCACTACAATTATTTGTATATCAGTCCAAATTGGTTAAGGTGGTAGACCAGCACAAAGTATATTGTTTTTGGGTAATCTGGATGCCCTGTTGGGACGGTCAGTTCAGTTAGGCTACCACTAATAACAACATCATAACTGGAAAACACCAGCCCAGTGAAGCCCCTCTAGCGGGACTCCGTAGCCCCAGTATGTTCAGCGGAGGGAGGAGTGGCAAGATGAACTGTTTATTATGTCTCATTAGAGGAAAAGTGACAGTTCTACCTTATGTCTGTTCCCCGTATCCAACTGAATAGCCACCTTTACGAGTCGCATAGCATTTTGAAGAGGCTTCTGACTGGTGTCACTGACAGAAGCCATCGGAGAATAATTTTAATCTGCCTGAATGAAGAAACACCGAGACCAAAAAAACAAACCGGGAAGAAAACAATCCTTAACGGAACCAAAGCGGAAGTATTACATTTCAAAATAAAAGTCTCTCCGACTAGATAGATTCAAAAGCTGAATATAAGATCAAGAAAACACTGAAATAAATGGACTGACAGTGGTTCGTAACCCGCCGATAATCCACTTGAAGAATTGATTTGAGTCATTTAAAATAGGTCAAGCCGAAATATGTTTTGTACCAAATAAGTTTTTTATTTGAGCTCATTTACTAGAACCGGTCAGTAATTAGGCTAGTTTGGAAGTACTGCTACATAAGAAACGAAACTCATGAAGAATCTGAATGTCTGGACATGGTGGGCGCAAACCTGTGGCGGCAGGTCGGGATGTCAGAGGTGAGTCTGTCTACACTCTTCCTCTAGCTGATTAACATAGCCTTGATTATAATATCTTGGCTAAACAGCAAGAAACAGAAAACATGTTAATGACCTTTTTACAGTTCCATTTTCATTTCATATGTAGTAGCAATAAACGTTATATTCTAAAATAAAAAAACAACAGGTTATAAAAAAGCACCAGGAGATGACAACTTGTAAAACCCACATTAATTAATTCATTTTGCATTATTTGGCTTTTGGCTATTTTTCCCATGGCAAATACACTGCCTGGCCAAAAAAAAGGTCACCACCTGTATTTAACTAAGCAAATAGGTTAGAGCCTCCTATTGGATAATTACTGCCTGGGTGATTATGTTTCAGCTGGCAACAAGTTATTTAACCCTAACTGATGCAGTGAGTGGCTTCTCATTTGTTAAACAACCATGTCGAAAGACACATCCTGTGGTTGTGGAAAAGATATTAATCTGTTTCAGAAGGCTCAAATTATTGGCATGCATCAAGCAGAGAAAACATCTAAGGAGATTGCTGAAACTACTAAAATCAGGTTAAGAACTGTCCAATGCATTATTAAAAAGTGGAAGGGCAGTGGGGAAACATCATCTTCGAGGAAGGAATGTGGTCAGAAAAAATCTTGAATGATCGTGATCGGCAATCACTTAAATGTTTGGTGAAATCAAATCATAGAAAAAAAACCAGTAGAACGCAGGGATACGTTTAATAGTGAAAGTAAGAGCAATTCCACACACACAATGCGAAGGGAACTCAAGAGATTGGGACTAAACAGCTGTGTAGCCTTACAAAAACCACTTGTCAGTGAGGCTAACCGGCCAAAACAGCTTCAGTTTGCTAAGGAGTTTAAAGATTGGACTCTGGAGCAATGGAAAAAGGTCATGTGGTCTGATGAGTCCAGATTTACCCTGGTCCAGAGTGATGGGTGCATCAGGGTAAGAAGAGAGGCGGCTGAAGTGATGCACCCATCATGCCTAGTGGCTACCGTACAAGTCTGTCGGGGCAATGGTAGGATCTGCGGTTGCTGCAACTGGTCAGGTTTAGGTTCAGCAACGTTATGTGCCCAAAGAATGAGGTCAGCTGACTACCTGAATATACTGAACGACCTGGTTATTCCATCAATGGATTTTTTCTTCCCTGATGACATGGGCATATTCCAATTAATGCAACTCTGGACAGAAATAAGTGTAGTGACTTTGCAGAAGCTTGTGGAAACGATGCCACAGCCAATGCGTGCCATGATCAAAGCTAAAGGCAGTCCAGCAAAATATTAGTGTGTGACCTTTTTTTGGCCAGGCAGTGTATGTACATGCAGGATATTATAGGATAAAATAGTCCCCAAAGAAAACTTATCTGCTTTAATTTACCACTGTTTTATTATTATAAACTTTAAAGGTGATTTATTATGCTTATTTTCAATGTTGAGAATTTTATGTTTGGGGTCTACTAGAACAGATTTACATGATTCCGTTTTCCCAAAAATTTTCATACTGTACATCTGTCTGAAAGATTCTGATAGAACTCCTGTGTCTTTAAGCTTCACCTCCTAATGAACCCAATGTCCTCTGATTGGTCAGCTCAACTGTCAGAATTGCATCCTGCTTCGTATTCCTCCCCCACACCGCTGTGATTGTGTTTTTGCAGTGGCATTGGTTCTGCTGTATCAGTTTGAGCCAGAGTCCAATCCTAAAAGCCAGGTAGAACAAGTTGTTAGGCCTGATACACCTTTACAATCTTTGTGGGAGAGATTTACACTTTCTGGCTTGTGCTTTGGGCTTTTTGCAGACCTTTTACATGCACACAGTAAGGGAAAAGCTCCAGGTTCCACTGTAGCAAAGTGGTTCCACCAATTGGTCCTCATAGCCTAACAGCTTTAATGTCAGGAATAACTCAGAAAACTTGGCCAAGTTTCCCAACAGATGGGTGGAAAGAGTGATGTTTTCTTCATTTTTCAAACCAAAGACAGAAGAGGAGATGTGTAAGAGCTTAATTAATGTGTGGAAGAGCCCATTACCAAAGTAAAAAAAGCATTTCAGACAAAGAATTGTTAAACCACATATTTTGTTGCCACTGAAGCTAGTATCAGTGCTGACAAATATGTTAGCAGCTAGTCAACGTTGCAGTAGCTGGTCAACATGGGACCCTCCTGAATACCAGAGTATATTTCACACAGTGCCTGCATTATAACAAATTAATTCATGCCGCAGATTACAAGGCGGCACTTTCATCATGTTGCTTCTCAGTGATAATTTTGAAAGGAAACACTTGCATGCAGTAATGATGCCAGAATCTGTTCAAATTTGTAATGTCATGGCAATTTCAATTTGATGTTTGGTGCTTTTCAGTTTCAGTAGCCTATCTCTTCACATCTGCATGTCTGTGAGCAAATTTACAATTGCTTTATTCATTTTAGGTCAGTTTCAGTCATCAGGTAGAACATGGCAGACTTGGAATCCTGCAATTCTGATACTACAAATCTTTGTCTTGGTGTGCACTGAACTTTGAAAGGGTATTCTATTCTATTAACAAGCAGTTCAGTGTGTGATTGTGAAATCCAATTGTGTCCAAAGCAGCGGTTCTCTATCCCAGTTCTACCAACATACCTAGTTCAGCTTATAAAAGGTCTGATAATATAAATTCAGGTGTGTTTGGAAAAGAACACACAAAAAAAACCACTAAATTCTGCAGTTCAAACCCCCTTGAAGTTGTACAAAACTAAGCAACATACCATGCAAGAATGTAGTAGCAGTGAAATGAAATGGCTCTAAATTTTTGTGAACTTTGTGCAATTTAGTATATAGCATTCCTAGCAAAATTCATATCAAGTTATATTACAGGAGATATTATAAAATGATTAGATATAAAATAATGCACTTATATAAGGAAGGGGAAAGTCAACAAAAAAGAAAAAAGAGAAGTTTACAAAACTGGAGTTACTAAAAAATAAGGAGGTAATGATCATCGTCAGATAAGCAGTTCTTAAAGCTTTCATCTTCGAGAGAGCGGTATCACAGGTGTTCTGTCCATCCTTCCACTATAAGAAACAACTCCATGCCATGAGTCATTGCAAATTAAGCCAAGAAGCTGCTGGTGTTCTTATATCAATGGACTGTGCAGCCCAGAATCCAGACTTCAACATTAGTAAATGTGTTTTGGATTATTCTTCAGTCATGAGAAGCAGAAAATGCAACCAGACGTTGTTGAAAAACTGACAGCAAGTCACCTGAAAGAATGAAAGCTGTAATAAAGGCAAAGGGTGAAAAGATGGTATTGTACTTGGTTATAAAGGCTCCTGGTGAGCGTTCAGCTAAATATGTGTTTATTACTATTTTCTGATGCTGGAAAATGGACATTTTGATTTGAAATGATTTGAACAAACTGTGCTTTTATTCATTTATTCTTTTCCTGCAACAGTACACAGAATACTCTCAAGCAAATAATTTATGGTGCTCCAGAAGTGGTCTATTGCCACTCATCACATCTGTCATTATTAACAGTTTTTCAGGCAGGCCAGTTAATGAGTCTTTGTGCTATAGAAAGCAGAGTGGACAAATCTCTTCAGTGAATATTAAGATGAGATGATGAAATTATGCTGACTTGCTGACAGGGTAAGAGGGAGATTGAGGACACGTTTTGATTTACATAGACTGGTGACCTGAAAAATATGGGCGAATTAGACTGAGGGAGTGAGCTCCCATTAATCTTTCATCAGAAAGGAACTATGCTATGATTTAACATCCACTTATGCCATGAGCCAATTCAGCCAGTTATTTAACAGAGGCTGGCATTATAGCTGATGATCTCAGCAATGTTTTATATTTTAAAGTATAAAAAACAATAAAGAGGAAAAAAAATGGATCTGTTTATGGTTAGAATATAACATTTTCAGTGTGCTGAATTGGCATAGAACCTCAAATACTTTGGTTGTTAATAGACCCACACCACTAGATGGTGCTCATAGAACAGAAATATAATATTGATTTGTCCATATTTGTTTTGAAATATCTGCAGGGATTTAATGGGATTTGTCAGAATGCCTGTTAATCACCATATGGATGTAACTGTGTGTGTGTTACTCTAGAAAAATAACTGTTAAAAACTTTTATTGTAAGCCAGTTTTGAGCAGGGAATTCAGTAGGGAATGTCACTGATTTTCACATTTCTGAATAATTCAGTGAGATAACAAAGTCGTATACTAACAAAGATTTACATTTTCTTTCCAGTGCTAGGGATATGACCCAGAGTTATAATGACTGCAATGGAGATGATGATTACATTAGTCAAATATGTTGTTCTGGGATATTATGCCATACAGTGTCCTGCATTTACCTGTCTGCCGCCAATGGATAGTATATACTACATATACATTAAAGTCCAAAAATCTTAAAAGCTCAAAACTGTCTGAAAAAGGTCTATATCATGGAAAAGTATATAGGCTTTGGTTTCTTTCTTTATGAAATAGTTTGATGTGATTCATAAAGTTTTACAGCGTACAATTCACGTCTCAATCCATACAGTCTGTACATACATATACAGGAATTAAACTTGACTTTTTGAATTCACTGTTCCTGTCATGAATGAACACTTGTACATGTTCAATCTTCAGGAGTTTAACCCAACCCATTCACACTGGAGTTATAAAAAATGTTTCAGAGGAGAAAGCCCTTAAAACAATGTCTCAGGCATTATTCAGGACCATTTCATGTAATAACTTTGTGTTCTTTTTAGAGGCATTAAAGCACTTCAGATGTCCGGTTCCTATCGCCACTGCTGTGAATGCCTCTGTAAGTTTCTCTGGAATGACACATTTCACCTCACGCTACTCTGATTTTGATGTGAACAACTTAATTTTGCTGAAATTTAGAATAGTTTTAAAAAATCTAAAATATGTTTCTATAGCCCAATACTTATATTATACGTGAAGGGCAAATTAGTTTTGTTCTAATTAGTTTTCATTTAGATACTGATTCCTTGTACTGAAGTGCAAATCCAGTGATTCAACATGTAGGCCACTTTGGTGTTATTGGAAATAGAAAAAAGGAAGAAAAGAAGAAAATGGACATTTCTCTGAGGATAAAAGTCCGATTGCGGCTGATCAGACTGTGGCAGTTAAAAAGAAAAGGGAAAACAAAAACATAGAGATAAAAGAATGCGCCAAGAAGTGGGAGTTGGGGTGGGGGAGTGGATGAAGGCTTCAGATGGTTTTGTTTTGATAGGATGACAGTGTTTGCGTGTACCTTAAACCGTGCCGTTGTAATGTCATCCCCCTCAAAACGATTTGCAACAGCCTGGTTCTGTGCTGAAATCTTCAGAGATATTCTTTTCATTCCTGCTTGGTTGCGGAGTGTTTGTACTCTGGCTCTATCCAAACGACGGAGATACTGAAATCTGAAATCTGATTACCATCTTAAAGAGGAACTAATTATTTTCTTCAAGCCCAGTTGTCTCCAGCATATGTCTGACTTAGGAACAGAAAAAACCAACAGAAAACATAGTGAAAGGAAGGTCAGCCTGACTTTGAGAGAAACGGTGCAGTGCCAATTCCTCTTTGTTCAGCCTGAAAGGCAGCATAAATGTTTGATAATTAGCTGAGCTCTGGCCGTCCGGACTTTTTCCTGCTCATAAGATGTATAGACAGAATGGGAACAAACCCAAAGACAGAGGTCCATTTGAATACAAGATGGTAAAAGCTGCTTAATTTCCCCGTTTTCTTGTGGACGCCAATCATCCACCATGACAGCAGCAGCAAAGGTGGGCCTACCAGTCTTTGGATCTTTCCCATAGCTTAATCAGTAGGGAGGGCACATTCAGATTCACACATTTGTACCCATTTTTATCTCAGTCTTCTTCTTTCCCTTTTCTCTTATTAGGTATTAATGGGTTTTCAATGCAGTTCAATAACCTCACCCCTTCTATGACTTGTCAAGCTCTACTGCCCATAACCAGAAGAATTAATTACAATTGATTAAACTCATCTCCACAGGAACCCATCCCTCATCTAAAAATAATTCACCATTTCCTTTTGTTCTCTAATCAGAGGAGGAAGTTTTTAACATCCCATTGTAAAGGAAATTGTCTGACAAATGAGGATACTTTTTCATGGTAGGGTGGCCAAGGAAGTCGGTGGGTGGGAGGACTTCTCTTTTATGTCTCAGTATAAAACGTGGTCTGAAAACTTAAAAGCCCGTTTGCCCGTGCTTTACATCATACCAAAAGAGATTTAAACTGAATTACAACAAGTTTTTAGATGTAACAGTGCAGTAATCGATTTAAATGTTTGCCTGGAATGTAAACAAGAGCCCAGCTTCCTGTACGAAACATACTGACAGATAACTCCTTTGACTGATGGGATGTGAACTACACCATTTTAATGCCCACTTATATCACAGATGTTACTGTATATACATATGTCTAATACAGTATGGTTATAATCAGAACCCAGGTAGTAAGTGCAATAAGTGCTGTTTGTTGCTGATTGTCTGCAAGCTTATGGTGGTCGAATACAAGAAGAAGTACATCAGTTGTAACATATCATTTGCTTTATGGAGCAGGTTGGGGTGGACACACCAATGGTGACTAATTGCTACTCTGTGTCGTCAGAAGTGACAGCAGATAACATTCTGATTCTCCACTGGCACTTGCTAAGACTGATTGCTAGCTTTGTTCCACTGTGCCATTGCCCAGGATTACAGGGCCAAGTCATTAAATCTTGACCTTTGGCATGCACAGTTCTTCTTTTCAGGGCATGTTGTTTCCATGCACTTCCATCTCCTCCTAAGTGGTTTCCATGGGTGAAAATCCTTGTTGGATTGTCTGACTGCTCACTTCTTTTTCTCTAAAAGAAAAAAAGCCTCAGCCATTATAGGTTTCCTTGGGCATTTAAAAAACTGGTACTATTACAGAGCTGTGTGCCTGTTTGGATATATATGTATTGGAATATACTAAGATAAGTTTCTGTCTATATTTTTAAATACATGTCCAAAAAGACCTACATGCTGGCTCTAAATTTGGCGCACCCACTACTAACACATATGTCAACTGCATACACAGTTTGTATAGTCACCGTAGAAAAGCATGGAGCAGCTGTGCTTGAGCCTAATGTCACTGTGCCCAAGGCGGTGCGCCACATAGTGGGGTATGAATCCCTCCAGCCTTGGGCTGTGGAGCAGTGGAACTGCATTCTCCAGGGTGATGGAGCTCTACCCAATACTTTTGGATGAGCTGAAGTGGTGTTTGTGATCCAGAACTAATCATTCAACAATAGAACCTGACCTCACCTAATGTTCTTGTGGCTAAATACTTTTACATCCTCACAGTAATGCTCCAACATCCTGTGTAAAGCCTTCTCAGAAGAGTACAGGCTGTTACTACAGTAAAGAGGGGTACAAACTCCCTATTAATACCCTTGATTTCAGAAGAAACGTCTCTGTATCAGACACTTAAAAAAAGAGAGGATGTTAATCCTGATGGGATTTAAAAACCTGTGTAAAGAGTCCTTTAACTTTGCTGATGTTTGAAAATAACACATCTGATGAATCGCAGGGCAGGGGCCACCAATTAGCATTCACAAGAAAGTAAGAAGTTTCAGAGGGATTGTTCATTGTTCAAGAAACAATGAAGTTACTGAGGTAATTTATAGCCCACAGAAAATAGACAGCAAGATGCTTAGATGTGTGAAAAAAAAAGTTATTTAATGTTTTCTAAAATAACATTGCTGCAAAAACTGCATTTTTGCAGGTTGTCAAACATGTAGCCGTCATTAATGAACAGTAGATGTACCAGGCCAGAATTCAGAAGTTAAATGAGTGCAATTTTTATATCACAACAACTGGAGTTTTGAGATAAGGAAAAAACTCTCACACTCTGCATCAAAAATGTAATTGCACCCAGAAGGAAATGTCAAAAGGAATGCTATTCGAAAGGAAGATAAAGGTTACCAGGAACAGTAAATGATGATAAATTTAGACTGGTATGGGCAATATTTATTGAGCTACACATACAGAAGTAGTGTCTCTCAGTACGGGGTCAGGATGCCATGTTTGCTAACGCAACATGCCAGACATCTCGGCATGGAGTTGAAGAGGTTTCTAATGGTGACCTACAATAATCCATCCCATGCAGCTTGAATATTCTCACACGGTTCCTGCAGATGGTGCAGTAGGGGTGGAGGTGGAGTGACCCCAGACCTTCTGAACGTGTGACATGTAACAACAAACTGTTCATCTTGGTGCTGACCACAGTGCCTCCACACACAGATTCGTTGGTCGTCTCCACCAAGACAAAATTGGGACTCGCTGAAAATGACCTGCTGCCATTCTAATTCACTCCATGACAGTCTGCAGTCTTTAGCATTGTTGACATGGTGGTAAGGTCATTGTAATGGTCTGCGTGCATGTAGTCCTGAATCGTGCAGTTGTCTGCCAATGGTGCTGGCACTAACAGGATGACTCATGGAGGGCATCACTCCTAGCTGAATGTCCGCAATCGTGGCTGTTGGGTCACTATGCATATGTCAGACAATTCATCAGTTCTTTCTCTCCATGGTTCATGTAGGTTTCCTAGATCCTTCATGTCAGTGGTGCTATACTAGTATCCACATGACCTGTATGCGCGCACAATACGTTGATAATCTCCATCTCGCTTCCCTGAGCCTTACAATGTGACCCCTTTCCAACTCTTTCAACTGTTTGAATTGCTTTCATACTCTGAGGCATACTTCACTTGTAAAGGATGCTACCAACACAACAGCATGAGTCAGAATAGAAAGCACGCGCAACAGTGATAAGGCCCATCCTTGCTAACGTCAAGCCTAGCTTGAAACTTTAATCATTCATATGTCTCAATGTCAAACCTACCCACCAAGTTTCATTCCTGTCGGTGGATTCTTTCTAGGTGCAACTTTTTTTGGATTATGAGTGTATGTACTTAAAATATTTTCATTTTTCTGCTGTTAATGTTATGCCATTTGTTTTGGCATACGTCAACAACAAATAGTAGTGGATCTGGGGTCTGTCTAATGAAGCAGATATAACAGGTTAACTAATTTTACAGCAGCAGTTAACAACTTTCTCTGTTAATCCAGGCTTAGATGCTCAGGCTGTGATTAATCGTTGTGCATGTGCACATGAAAGTGTGACCTCTAAGACAAACAGCCAGTCACATAAAACATGAGGAGGAGTGGCCAAAGAAGGAAAAAGAAATCATATTTCCTGAATATGTATAAAGTTCAGCATAAGACGTAAAAGCAGCACTGTCAGCACCGACCTTGGTTAGATCCAACTAGGCTCAAAGTTAACTGGGTGTGCAAGAAACACTGTGAGACAGATCTGTGGAATGTGAATGCTGAGAAGGTATTAATTTATACTATAAAACTTCTTAGAACCCCAAATGAGACAACTAGTCACAATTAACTGGCATTTATCATTAAAGCCTCAAGACAGAAAAGTGGATATGCTGATCTTTTTGCCTTGTTTTATGGTAAATAATCTCACAACAGAAAATCACCAATAGATTAACAGTGAATTAGCTTTTATGTGTATAGCAGAAAGCGGTCTGCTATGCACAAGGCATAGCTACATGCAAAGTATCCTGGGGTGAACTCCAGCTGTGTGTGTGTCTTGAAACACAACGATATGGTCAGGGCAGAGCGAAGAAATGCCTCCGGCTGCCTGATGGCAGAGAGAGAGACTGGTAGAGAAACTGGGAGGGACAAAGAATGGGACAGGGCAGTCAGAAGAAGTGAGAGAGAGGAGGGAGAGAGGGGATGGGAGAGAGATTTATAGCTTTCTGTTAATCCTCTCCTCCTCGGTGTGCTGGTCTTCCATGGCTCAGTCACCTCCCTTCAGTCCCCAATCCCACAGCTCCTTCAAAGGACTTTACGCTGCTTGGCCACGGAGGCCAAGGGTGGCTGAGCAAGACAAGTGACCCGTAGAGGGCAGCAGTGAGCTACAAACACTAACCTATGGCCTTAGGCGGATGATTTAAATAGTGTTTGCTCCTTCACCCACTCCATTCCTCTCTCTCAGGGGTGTTCTGGTGGGCAGTTATAATTAATGGATCACTATTTACATCAAACCCCTCATTCCCCCCATGTCCCCCACCCCCTCTCACCTGACAGAGGAATGTGTAGAGATTGACAGATTGGCTATTTCTGCTTAACGGCCTTAATTAAAGCTCATTTGGGTTGCTGATGGCATTTTCAGCCCCCTCCGTCCACTCCAATTAGACACAGTATTAGATAGCTAACATCTTGGATCAGAAAAGCCTGCAGGGAGGGAAGAGTAAAAAAGGCAGAGACAACAATACCCAAGAGTGTCCCGGGATGCATCAGAGGGCAGCAGAGGAGTTATGGATATTCTATAATGCACGGTGGGCTCTCACGGTTTATCGATCGGGTAAACACTCAGAGCTCAGAGTGCTATAGATCACGCAGAAGATAAATCCGTACGTGCTCTTTCTCTCTCTCTCTCTCTCTCTCTCTCTCTCTCTCTCTTTTTTTCTCTCAGTCATTAGAGTCCGAGCAGGGAGGGCCTGTCACTCTGATACCTGCATTAGTGCAACTTGCAGTCGCTGCATGGGATTTCACACTACAGCCCTAGTCTCTCCATGTGTCTGCATGGAGATTAAAGCAGAACCCGTCTTGTCTCTTTAGTAGTTCTCCATCCTGTGTCCTTTTCCCGTATCTCTTTAGGTAGGAAAGAGAGATTGGACAGTACTCTATTGTTCTCAGGTCAGGGTGTCTGGAATACACAGTTCCTCTTGATGTAGGCCAATCCTCTTCTTTGTATCTCATACAAAAACAGTGCCTGAAAAAGTTGCTTTGTGTGGATGTTTTATGGATACTCAACGCTAAAAGAACTAGGCTCACTCTCGAGGGTCGTCAAGGTCAAGGTCGACCTGAACCTGGGACAGGAGACCCCTTGTTGTCCATGTTTTAGGGGTTTTCCTGCTCCTGCATCCCTGATTCAAACAATCAGCTGATTAACAAGCCCTGCGTGCGATGACGTGTGCTATGCTGCTTTCATGTGGTTTCCCACCAGGAGGCACCACATGACCACATGGTTGGATGATGATGTTGGGTACATTGGTATTTTCATCATGGCCGAGCAGAGCTGTATTAAGATTTTATAGCCTTAGGCTATGAAAAAACTGAGGTCCCCTTAGATGAAAATGATGACAACACAACAGGTTGCCAACTGTGGGAAGATGACTATAGTGAGAGTTTTAGCCAACTGGAGTGAGATTATCAGTTTTGCATGCATAAGTGTGTGTCCATTCTACTTAAAAACAACTAATCATTAACATGTAGACCCATGTTTCTCAAAGCGCCCACCACTCACATATCAACAACACAGTTAGAGTGTCCATTATGGCCTTCTCTTCAAGCAGTGCTTAAAGCCAGTTTTAAACCATGCAACACAAGCAGTAAGCCTGAACCAATTCTCAGACATTGCTTAGGAGAAGAGCATTAGGCAGTCTACATTTGTGAATTCTCCCGGTGGATAATGTGCAAATGAGTTTTTTGTCCATCAGATTACTGCCGCATGTAAATGACCAAATAAACTGTCATAAACTGAGAGATACATGTTTTACTCAAGAAGAGTTATGCTTTATAGCGTTGGCTGCAAATGATGAGCAGGCAAAGTCAAACTAAGCAGATACTTGAACTTGAGCACATCAGAAAACTGAGCTGAGGAACTTAACATGTGTCATGGTATGGAGCAGTATCAAAGAGATCTTGGAGTGAAAAAGAAACGCAGCGTTCCAGCTTTCTAAGGCCACTCCATGCTGAGGGCAAAATGGTGCCACTATGCTTCCACTTTGCACTCTCACATATTCTGACTGAGCTAGTGGCATAAAAAGTGCTGTGGGAGATGCAGCCAATGTCTTCTCAGTAGGCTATGAGATAACCCAGTCAGATGTCATCATGCAGAAAGGGTAAAAATAATACCTTAAAGGTTTGTTCAGAGTGCATAGTTCAGTTGGTCATTTACTGGCCCATTATTTCATTGCACAGTGCACATATGTATAGCCTAAATGTACTTTTACTCGACTACTCATACCACACCATCTCACAAGATTAAACAAATACAGGTAGAGTAATTAAGCAAAACATTAGCATGTTAAAAAACATTTTTTTTACCCATTGATGCAAGGTCTAGCCTGAAGTGTGTGTGTGTGTGTGTGTGTGTGTGCGTGTGTGTGTGTGCGTGTGTGTGTGTGTGTGTGCGTGTGTGTATGCTATAGTGTTAGTCTGGCTATATGACCAAATAAAGAAGAGCAGTCTAATGAAAATGTAATGTACAAATGACAATACGGGCTCATTTGTGTTCGAAAACACCAATATTTATATAGACATTATAGCTGATTGCTAGCTAATAAAGTGTGACAACAATTTCACATCCTGAGGGGCACAGGAGGCTGTTTTAAGTTAATGGTCTGCCATTTTAAACAGTGTGGTCAATAACAATGTCATGCAAGATGATTTTAATTATTTTTTTACTCAATAATTTAATAATTTACATCAGACAGAACGTGTAATATTGCTCTGTGGTCAAAAAAATCTTGGGTTGTTTTTCTAAGGACTCTTATTGTAGAGGGAGAAAGAATATGCTACAGTTTGGTGACAGACTACAATATATACATATAACTCACATCAAACTGCTGATGCAGACCCTGCTTACTGTGTTCTGAATTAACTTTATGAATGTGTGTTGCCAGAACCAATTGCATCATGGCCCCAGTTATACACCGAGCAGGAGAGAGAATGTTTAGATAAACCAACAAAAATAATAGGCTGGTCTCGGGCTCAGAACAGCTCTGCATGTACAACCTCAATTCCAAAAAAGTTGGGATGCTGTGAAAATGTAAATAAATATATACTCTATATTTTATGTACAATAGAACATAGAACATATGTCAGATGTTGAAAGTAAGATGTTTAACCCTTTCATGAAAATTATTAACTCATTTAGAACTTGATGGCAGTAACGCATCTCTACCTGTATTTAATACAGTGCTGCCTGAGGGCCCGAAGCTCACAAGGATCCAATATTGTCCATTGGCCTTGTCCCTTGCGCACAGGGCTTTCTCCAGATTCTCTGAATCTTTTGATGATATGATTTACTGTATATGGTCGGATATGCAGTTTTCGTAACTTTACGCTGAGGAATATTTTTCTGAAATTGTTCCACAATTTTTAAACCCAGTTTTTTGTAGCTTGGTGGAGCTCTGCCCATCTTTGATCTGAGAAACTCTGCCTCTCTGAAATTTTCTTTTTATACCCAGTTGTGTGACTTAGTTGCAAATTGCTCCTCCAGCTGTTTTTAATTAGTACCACTTACTATTTCAGCCTTTTGTTTCCACTGTCCCAACTTTGTTGTGTTGCTGCCATTAAGTTCTAAATGAGTTAATAATTTTCATTAAATAGTAAAATGTTGCACTTTCATCTGGTATGTGTTTTATGTTCTATTATGAATAAAGTATGGGTTTAAGAGATTTGCAAATCACTGCATTCTGTTTTTATTTACATTTATTTACAATTTAAACAGCATCCCAACTGTTGTGGATTTGGGGTTGTATTTTTGTCTGTACACCTCAGCTATTTGTATTTTAACATTGCACCTGCAAAGCAGGCAACAGTTGATGGTGGAAGTGATTTGGCTTTCTTTTAATGCAAAATGCAGCATTTATTTAAACAGTGCACAGCTTCTACAGGCTTTGAAAATATACAGTATGAATGAAACATAAAAATACAGACTCCACTCTCAAACATTCTAGGGATGCTCCTGCACCCTCAGTGCCCCCTCATCCTGCTTCACTGCCATTATATTGTTTACATCTCACATGAACCGCACGAATGTAGCCAAGATGTGTGAAGTTCCTATTTTGAGGAAGCTGTCATGTGATTTGCACTCAAAAACAGCATTAGACCACAAAAAACAGCTAAAACCTCTAATCTGCTTTATGGCAAACTTGAAATAATTTAGGTTTCATTTAATTGAGGAATCTGTGTAGATCTTTGGAGCTTTGTATCTGTGTGCCTTATAATGTTGTTATAGAGATTTGGGCAGGGCGTCCACTCCTTTGAATCTTCTGCAGTCTTCCAGAATTCCCCCCGTTTAAATAAAGTTGGTTTTACTATGGTTCAGTGGAGCCTTAGAGTTTTAGGATAGAATTTGTAACTGTTCCTGAACCAATAGGCTTGAAATACCCAAGCGTGAGATCCCAAGAGTCCATTTTTTTCTCTGTAGAAAGTAAATCGGTGTGATGCGAACTTCATTTTAATGATAAGGACCAAGACACTTTTATATTGAGTAGATCTGGCTCAAATCAGATCTAATTATTTACCAAAGCATTCCAACAGCTGACCCTAATTACCACTGTAAATGGGTTAATTTCCCTGGAGGAGGCAATTACTTTTTTACACCTGATGACTGAATGCTTGATTGCCTTGCCAAACAAATGAATAACAAAGACACAAATAACAAAGGCACAAACTTTTTTTCTCCTCCTTTCTCTACCTTTCAGAAACCGAAGTAAGTACATAATTCAGGAAAATGATGAGCAAAGACTTTTCCAAGTCACCGCATATCACCTGAGCGAACTTGAAGCCTGTCTACTTTCACTGCAATAGGGAGTGAGCGTTCTGGTACTTTGTGGTTTTCTCTCTGCTGAGACAAATGGACAGGAACTCTGAGCAGACACTAACTCAGTCCTAGACACAGTTTCAGACATTTTGCCAGGTCTACAGGCTTTTGTCCAGTTCAGTGATGCCAAATTGTATCAGGACCCTGAGCACCTGTGGTCTTCATCAAAGTCTGCACTTTGGTTACATCAGCAGTGTGTAAATGTGAAGGGTGGGACACTGCAATATCGTCCCCACCACATTAGACAACTGTAAGCAAACATATTGACTTTGATTGGTCCTAGCCTATATCTCAAGAATTGTAGGTAAGAAGCCACCACCAAAGGCTGCACTAAGGGCACATAGAGGGCAGTCGTAAGTGCACCTTTGAACAGGAAAATGAGAAATGGTGCACCTTGCATCCTTTGTGGTATGCACAAATGAGGACCACAGAGCTGTAAATGTGCCAAATGGCACACTATCAGTTTTAATAGGTTATGTGATTGCACCAGGACCAGACTTAGATGATCCATTGTATACTGCTAATTCCCATAGATGAGAAAAGTCAGCTGCTGACACAGAGCTAACTGAGAATCTCAGATATTCTCTGCCCTAGGACACCTGCTCCAACACTTTCAGAGCTCCCTAATTAACTGAGAATCTGGATCAAATGTGTCAGGGCAGCAGATACTGGAAACTGTGTAGGGACAGGACTGAAGTCGAGAACAATTGATTTAAAAGATCTTCTGGATTTTCTGGTCATATGTAATGCAAAATTACAACCTGCCCTTGTGCATTACTCAGAACAGAAACTGCTGGAATTTTAGACTATTTTATAAATTATCACAATAGTAGAAAACAGCTACAAAAGAGCAATTATAGCTTGAGAAAAAAATATAACAAGTTTGAACATACTAGTTAACTTTGTGATGCATTCTTTATGAAGAACTCCAGCGCCTTTGCAGATTAATACTGTCCCGCTGAACTCCACTTATGCTACATAGCATCATTTTTTCATTCAGTTCTCTGCTGTTTAAAATATTTAAAAATTATATTGTATGAATTGTACTCAAAAGAGGAAGATCTTCTGGCTGTTGAGATTTCTAACAAGAATACAAAGCTCTAAAAGAACATATGAGGAGGAAAAGATGTTTGGCCAAATGGAAACGTAATGCATCGACTGCATCGCAACCCACAGTTCCAACACCATCATCAAGTTTGCCGATGATACAAGAATAATCGGCAACATCACCAAAGATGATGAGGGCCCATACAGAGAGGAGGTCAAGCTCCTCACAGAGTGGTGTGCCGCCAACAACCTCTCCTTCAATGTCAGCAAAACCAAAGAGCTGATTATTGACTTCAGGAGGGGGGAAAGAACGCACAAACCACTGAACATCGGAGGCACGTTGGTGGAAAGAGTGAGCAGCTTCAAGTTCCTTGGTGTCCACTTAGCCGAGGATCTTACTTGGATGCTTAACACCTCACACATTGTCAGGAAGGACCAACAACACCTCCACTTTCTACGAAGGCTGAGGAGAGTCAACCTGCCACAGCAGCTCCTCTGCAACTTCTACAGATCCACCGTGGAGAGCATCCTGACAAGCTGCATCACTGAGCGCAAGGCCCTGCAGAGGGTGGTAAAGACTGCACAGCACATCACCGCAACTACCCTCCCACCCATACAGGACATCTACGACAAGAGATGTCTGAGGAAAGCAGTCAACATATCCTCAGACCCCACACACCCCAGTCATCCCCTGTTCCAACCTCTGCCATCCGGAAAGAGGTACCGGAACATCCGAGCCAGAACCTCCAGGTTCAGGAACAGCTTTTACCCTAGAGCTGTCAAACTGGTCACACCGGCAGCACCTACCAGAACATGACCACACCACTAAGAACAGGTACTGATTTCTAGCCAGATCCCCCAGAACACACTAGGCTCTACTACCTCACAGGACTGTTTGCACCGCACGTATATGTATATGTATATATGTGTGTGTGTGTATATATATATATATATATATATATGCATATATACACAGTTGTGTAACAGTGGTGTGTTGTCATGTTTCTGTTGAATTAAACATTATTCCACCCCTCATAGCAGTATGTAGACCATGGTGGCATAAAACCATGTGAACTTTGGCTTGGTGAGAGCCTTTGCAAAAATGAATGAGTATCAGAAGAAGAAGTAGTTTTAGCAGTGTAGATTTTTTTAAGGTGGAAAAGGGCAGGACGACGCCCCTTGTACGCTCTTTGTTATATAACGCTGAGTTCCTCTGGAATTCTGCGAGACACTTTAGGCCCAATAAAACCAACATCTGGTTTATGGCACCAGTGTAGTCAGTGACAAAAGTTAGCAAAATTGATGAAAGCTCCCAGTTGTGGTCAGTTTTCCCTTGTGACTCCTTTGAAAACACCTCAGCAAAGAAGTTCAAATCATTCCCTTTCTTGGGACCAGCCAGAAGGAGTAAGGAGGAAATGAGAGGCTATTTTGTGTTTCTGTTGGTTTGCAGTCTTGCATCTTGAAATAACTGACATTACGTATTTGTTTCATCGCCACTTGATATTTGGGAAATGAACCCAGTGCTATGATTGGACGAACTCTTCTTCTTTTGTTTTTCAAAAGTCTAGATGCTGCTGCATCTTGCTGTTAGACTTAAGTATTGTACGTGTGCAAATAAACACACAGATGTCACCAGCTTTAAGCATAGTTCAGAGTGACAAATTGTAGCAGCATAGTTTGAGGCAAAATGCATACAGGTTGGCATGTCTGGAAAGGGATGATTGAGCTATCTATTTAAATTGTTTGCCTGTCACACTTCTGTTGTGTTTTGCATAATCCATAGGCTGTTTAAGTTGTCAGAAACATATTGTAGTTTGGACAGTTACGCAATCGCTGTGTCCTGTAAGATAAGGGCCATTATTCACACGCTTTATTTTAGGTCTATTATTTATATAAGCTAAATAACTTTATCAGTTCATTTACATGCGATTTACCTTGAAATACTGTTCCGATCATACCTTTCAGAAACTCTGTCTCTGATAATGGCCCTTTTCATTTTTCACTTTCTCTCTCTCTTTTTGTAGATGAAACATATTAGCATTAATGTATGAATAATTCATTGATTACTCTCTGTCCCTGATAAAACCTGTTCTCACTCTGACAGTTCCCCAGCGTGGACCAGCTTCCTTGAGCACCGCCGAGGAACGTCAGTGACTCTTTTGTTCTGAGCTTTGCGTTTCTTCACTACACTCCAGGTGGACCTGTACAGTCTTTTATTTATTTATTTTTAATACTTTATGAATTTCAAAGAGTCTCTAAAGTGAGGACTTCCTCCTAGGGCATTTTCGATTGCTAATTCGGGGCTGCCATTCAAGAACACTTTGCCGCCGCAAATACCTCTTTTAAACATGTGCTCGAATGCATCCTGGAATAGGCAGCCAAAGCCTGCACTCTGTTCCCAGCAGCCTCCCTGCCTGCTTGGCCGGCACACTGAAAGAACAGAGCCACAGAGCCAGCCCTCATGGGCCTAGGGCACTGTTTCATTAGCTAAGATGATGAAGCGTAAATGATGAAGATCTTTTGTTCGTATAAATGATGGTAGGAAGGAAGGTAGATGGATCTCGGTGTCTTTCTGGGTCTACCTCTTCCGTTTCTTCATGGGTGCAGTACACCCATCTCCTTTCTTCTCTCCTCTTGCTCTCTCGGGAGCGTAGCTGTTCCCATAATCGTGCATATTAATCGCTCCTGTCTCACTTTTTTCGGAGGGGGCGATAGAGGTGCTAATTTTCTCGCCGGGTTGCCAGCCCGCCTACCCTCTTCCCCGCTCTGCGGAGCCACGGTGAGACTTCCAAGAGCGAGTGTCTCCCTCTGCCAGCCTCGCTGAGAAAAACTTTCATATAAATGCTAATCCAATTCAAGCCATTCAGTCGCTCAGTCATTCAGCTGCACTTTCTGACGCTGCATTTGAGGGAAGAAATTGAAAAAGAAACAAACCAAAAAATAAAAAGTTGCTTTGGCAAGGTGATCAACAGACATGGTTTTTGCTTTTCCTAATTGAAATGTTGGAGCTATGTAGAAGCCATAGGCACAGCTGAATGGATTCTGCCAAGAGGAAGGGGACATTCAGTGTGATCAGCAGGTGTCAGCTCATTATGCTATAGCAGTAGTTCCAGAGACCCACTGCCCTGTGCAGTGTCTGAAATCGAGTGTGATAGTGTGTTCACGTTGAGAAATAAAACGATGATGTCGAGTACTGTTAATTCCCAGATGCTGTACTGAAACTTCTGTGTAGTGAACTGTTCATACACAGTGGCTACAAGTTACCTTCCAAACATAAATCAAGTGTGTCTGTCGTTTCAAAAGATTAGAATGATTATTAAGCATGTTGTAGCAAACTTTAGCTTGCTAAGTTAGGTAACATCAAACATCTTTTGCTTAGACCACATTTTATGATTTATTTTTTGCTTATATTTTAAATACAACAACTAACAGTAATTGAGCATTACATTATGCAAAAGTGTGTTCACTGTAGACGATTTCTATTGGATTTCTCTTACCTTTAAGGTAAGGTCGACTTTGCCATTCCGAAACGATAACTTTATTCCTCTTTAACTGTTCTTTGGTAGAACAGCTTATGTGCTTAGGGTCACTTTCTTGCTGCATGACCTACATTCTCTCGGTCAGATGTCTTAGTCAGATGTCTCATGGTCAGATGTCCTTACATTTTCCTTTAGAATTTGATGGCAAGCTGTCCTGGCCCAGATGCAGCAAAATAGGCCCAAACCATAATTCTACGACCACCTTGTTTCACGGATGGAAAAAGGTTTTATGCTGGAATGCAGTGTTTTCCTTTCTCCAAACATAACGCTTCTCACTTAAACCAAACACATAACATTGTTCCAGTAGGCCTCTGGCTTGTCCATGTGATCTTCAGCAAGCTGCAGATGGGAAACGTTGCTCTTTTTGGAGAGTAGCGGCTTTCACCTTGCAACCCTGCTATGCACGCCATTGTTATGTTCTCCTAATGGACAGTAGCATGGACATTAACATTAGCCAATGCGAGAAAGGCCTTTAGCTGCTTAGAAATTGCCTTTGTGACCAGATTATTACAAGCCTTGCTCTTGGAGTGAACTTTGTTGGTTGACCTCTCCTGTGAAGGGTAACGGTGGTTCTGAATTTCCTTCCTTTTGAACACAATCTGTCTGACTGTGGATGGTAAAGTCTGAATTCTTTAGAGATGGAGTTGTTTACTTTTCCAGCCTGATGAGCATCCTCAGAGGTCCTCAGAAATCTCCTTTGTTGGCGCCATGATACAATTCCACAAACATGCGTTAAGAAGAACAGACTTTGATAGATCCTTGTTCTTTAAATAAAACGGAGCACCACTCACACCTGATTTCACCTTCTAATTATCTGCTAATCCTAAAGGTTTATGTAATTTTGTTTCTACTTTTAGGACTTGTGTGAAAATCTGATGAAGGTTAAGGTCAAATTTATGCGGAAATATAGAAAATTCTAAAGGGTTCACAAACTTTCAAGCACCACTGGAGCTCCCAGCCATCACATCATCACATAGATGTGTGTGTGTTTTTTTAGTAAAGCCAAATACCACAAATTATCTGTGTGATTTTTGTCAGTGATTTGAAATATATATTTTAAACATTATCCTGGTTATTTTGGGTTTATAGGCTAGTGAATAGGAGTATGGGACAATATGACATGTTTGAGTAGCAAAGTGAAAAAGTAAATTTGGCACGAAAATGTGCATCCACCGTGAACAATTATGAGAAAATTTAATCCACTGTTTTGACTGTTGGTGAGAACTTTACTAGCAGCACAGTGAGAAAAAATGAACCAATTTGTCTTTGTGTTACAGTCTATTGTAATCCTGAGGTTTACTTCATTTTCTCTTCCAATAACTTGCCAACTGTGACATTATCTACAAATACTTTGGTGAAGTTTTCAGGTTTATAACACCGAGCTATTGGGAATGTGCTTTGAATTGAAGTTCCAGGTATTGTAGCTCCTCTGGGATCTGTAAAAACAAGACTTGATACTTCAGCTGTGTAGAAGATACTTATATCTAAAAACCAAATATAAAATGTTTTCCTCCTCAGTGAAAGACAAAGGCTGCATTGTCCTTGTCGTCAGTGATCTGCGAACCTCAGAGCTGAAAAAAAAGGCAGATGTATGCTTTATAGGGAAATGTGTTGCATTAATAATTGGGGTTATGTTTACCTGTGTACTTTATTAATGTATGCTTAATCTTGCTATTTGGGGAAAAAATATCTGTGTAAAGCAGTGATGTGCTCAACACATATACTACATAAAATACACTGATCACACTAAAAAGGTTGATGGATAGGGGCCGCCAAATATTAGAGTCCATGGGCCTGTAACCTGGTGATGTGGACCCGTAGGTAGTGAAATACATAGTGTAAAAATATAGAACACGTTTTTACACACATGGCAAGGTTTCGTGGCTCTACACACCTGATCCTGCTGTTTATCATAAGCTGGATCAGGTATAGAATACATTAAACTATTCAGTGCTATTTGTTTATTTCTGCAGGCCATCAGAGAGAAAACAGGCAAAGCATTTGCTAAAGAGCACAGGTCTTGTTAAGGATTATATGTATAGAGAAAAAGAGGAATTAAGATGTTTAGAGATATTAGTCACAATGACACGCTGTCAAATCCCTGCCACCAGCAGGCGTTATGGGCTGCTGGTCTGCAGCAGGGCCCCTGATCCATCTTCATCAAAGCCTCTACTCTCCTGTTAGTGCACTGACACGTGCACTGATCTGATGCATTGATCACAGGGAGCCACAGTACAGGAAAGACTTTAGCTGTGTACTCAGCTCAGATGAGTGAGAGAAAAGAGAGACGAGGCGGAATTAACAGACAAGACAGCAGACTTCTTTGGGGGGCTGTGGATCATGCAAGTGGGGGAGATGTAGCAAGGACAATGAACAAACGAATGGGGAAGGTTTTTCATCTGTGCAGTGGTGGGCGATTTGATCAATGCAAACATCTTGTTCTGTGAAGATTAAGTGCAGGGATTGCCTTATGATGTGCAACCTCTATGTAAGGGACATGAATGGCAATGTGATGTGGCATAGTGTGATAGCACCATTACAGTTAGAATGAGCAAAATGAGGCTTCTTTTGACTATCAGAGCTTGGGATCATTCAGCAGAGCCATCATATGAGATGGGATTTATTCTCATGCAGTCCTTGCAGTGCATATAGGCATATTTTGTTTTTGACTGGTGCCCATTGTTGTTATGCACTGGTACACTGGGCATTCATAGGCGCAGTCATGACCAAAGGAGCTAAGCACTGATGCAAGAATGCTATAGATTAGAGGCCTGTTATATTACTCAGTGCATCATGTTCCCTTTTCACTGTGGAAGATTAGTAGGCAACTCGGCAGCTGGTTACTGAATCGGGTTTAAGTGGCATTTAAATGGCAGTATGATATGGACGAAATACTACACACTAAAAACAGTTCTTACAGTTCTAATAAGAACCTTTAACAGGTATATGTGCACATCCTTGAAACTTCAAAACACTCACACATCTCATTGATAAAAGTGGAACTATCAAGAACTTTTTTTGGTGAGCTCATGAATTATTTTATTAGCCCTGCCACAGCAAGGCTACAGTTTCAGCGAGGTGCCATGATGGTCACACAGAAGCAACATGTCAAAATAGACACAGGCAGGAAAACAAACCGAATCTCCTGGTAAATATGCTACGTGGTCATGATCATACTATTTAGTAATTAGTCACTTAAAGCAAGCTAATAGCTAATATTACCTATACTAGCTACATGCTTTCAATCTTGACAACAGCTCAAAGTAAACTAAGCAGTTAAGTTCCTGTAACACTTTCAGTTTAAGATGATCTGTTTCAACTGTCAAAAAGTGAATAAAATCACACAGCATGCTACTTGCAAGTTGCTGTTGGGGTTGCTAAATAAGTTGGAAATGCTCCTCTCTTCAGTTTAATCAGTGTCAAACGCTGAGCGGAGCCTGCTTGATGTTGTCCAAGGTGTCCAGAGTGAAATGCGCAGATTTGAACTACAGTTGTCTGGGATCGGATCCTGTTTAATATGTAGGAGTTTGTGTACTATTAGGTTAATTAAGTCCATGTTACATAACACCAAGCCTACAATGGATGCAGTATGTAACATGGACAGACGAGGAGACAGGATACAAGTGCAAGTCTTTAATGGAAAACTAATAAGAAAAAACAAAGACCAAAAATACTAGAAAAAATAAGAATCAAAAGACAACCACGGACCAGGGTTACAAAAAACAACTGACATGGAGACAAAACACCAAGCAAGAACAAAGGGAACAACAGGGAATATAAAAGAACAAAGACTAACGAGGAACACCTGGGAAGGGACAGAGCTAGAAACTTGGGACAGGTGAGGGGCCTGACAAGGGGGCGGAGACAGGAGGAGCAATAACCAAAACAAACAGAAGCACATGGAACAGGACAACAAAAGGGCACATGAAAATGACAAGAGATGACAAGAGAATCTGGGATTTGGATTGTACAGTGTTCATGAAATGTTATTTATTTATATTGGGCCCATTTTGTCATATACTACCCCTTTCTGGGCCTGCATGGTACTCTACATGGCTTCTGACATGTGCTGGCTCTTCCCTGGCTCCACCTGCTCCACCCATCTCACACCTGCAGCTGATCATGCCTCATTAAGATTGCTACTTTAAGCCCTCTGTTTGCTGAGTTAGTTTGTGAAGTCTCTGCGTTCTCACCTGAGTTCCAAGCCATGTTTCTAAACATTGCCTCGTCTCCTGGTTTCTGATTCTGTCTCTGTTGCCGCTTGCCTGTGTTATAACCCCTGCCTGTTATCCCACTCAGCACTTACAACCTGCCTAAACCACCTTGTTACATATTTGCATATTATAACATTCAGCACTATGACCAAGGGCTAATACTGCAGCAATGGTTAACAAATGAGATACAGAGACTCATGTGAGCACGTTTCACGTTGTAGCATTGGGACTAAGGCAGGTTGTGTGCACAGAGTGACTTTATTAAGGGCAGTCCAGACAGGCAGGGGCCAAAACACAGCAAGACAACATCAGAGGCAAATCCATAACAGCAATACCAGGGGCCAAAAAGGTAGTCTTAACAAGTGAGAGATCAGCTGCAGGTGTGAGCTGCAGAGAGGAGTCAGGGGAGCCAGGGAGAGTCTAAGTGGAGTCTCCCCAGAGGTTGGAGACATCAAGACACATGTCAAATGAGGCTTTCTCATGACTGTTGACTGTTTTTTTGTTTCAATTTTTGTTTTATAAAGCCTTTTAAGAAACAATTTGGCAAAAAGAGCTCAAAACACATGTACCCTTGGTATGGCTTACACAGTGTACTGTAGTCTGGTGCAGTATACTTCAATTGTTTATTACAGACTTACAAAACATTTCCCTTCCATTCAGCTCTTGATCCTGAAGGAAACTTTGGCACACATTTTGCATTTTTCACTTGGACTAACTTAACAAAAGCTCAAAGAATCTACTACTGTGTAGCTGTTTTCATACTCTTCCCAAGCTCTAACGCCACCTTGTTCCTTAACAGCTAATGCAAAACTGGGAAAGAAAAATCCTGGCTTGACCCTTGAGCCTAAAAAACAGGCCTGGCAGTCAAAGCTGTTAATATGCGATATGGGGCTTACCAACTTCATATAAAAATCTCCTTGCTGTTCATTGCACTGAACACAATAAATGTCTCAAGTCAGTAGTCCCACTGTGGCATTGGACCTTCTCTCTGTAATTGTCCTGCCTCTTTCCCAGGCCCTGGGCCTGCCATGCATGTAATCTTCTTATGCTGGCACTATCATGCAGATAAGACAGAAAGCAGATCTGGGAGGGATTGGGGATGGAGTGAAGGTGTTTATGCATAGTGTGTTTGTGTGCGTGTGGACTGGACAGCTGAATTTGATTGCTGGCTCTGCTAGCCCCTTTTCAATTGTTGGAAAACAAATTCCTGGCATTCAGCAGTCTCTCAGGTACGATGTGTCAGACACTCATATGTGGGTGTTGGGTGACTCTCACTGTAGCTGATTTACATGTAATATATCCTCCTCCCTGTGCTTCATTGCATTTAAATCATATTGAGATTACATTTACATTAGATCTACATCAGATTTACATCAGATTCACATTAGGTAAGATACCCAGCAGGCACATTTTCTCAAACTGTCATTATTTTACAACTCTGGACTGGCAGAAGATAGCCCCTATCACATTACTATATCCCCTATTTATTTTCTCCATGTGACTATCTGTCTCTCAGTCTGCCAGTCTACCTTTTTTTCTTTCTTTGTCTAACCTGCATTACGTGCATGCACACACGCATTTACTGAAAATGCATCTTATGCGAGAGCTCATGCAACGTTTCTGTTATGAGGTGATGGTAGCGGGGTGCAGAAGCCATGTCCCTTAGACTTCAGACTTCCTGTTCCCCTGCAGAGGGAGGAAGGTTACAGATAATTACTATTAACTCTTCTATCTAATGTTAATGTGCCCTGCTAACTTAGCTTCTTATCCGTAGATATTACAACCGTCTCACTGGTTTTTTTTTTTTTTGCTAAGAGAGTTAGATTTCTTCATTCTGGTAATAAAAATTGGATTTTGTATTGTTTTAACCAAAGTCGTCCCATTTGTCCAAAAGACTGAATTTAATATGATAATTTAAGCAGTGACTTAGCATGACTTTTAGCTGTATTTTGTAGTCCTCATTAAGGAACAGTTTTACTTTAATCTAACAGCTTCAAAATCATTTTAATGGTTTACAGACTTAGGGAACATGGTGTCTCTGGGTCCAGAACGCTTGCTGTGGCTTTGGAGGAGCAGGCACGAGACCTCTCGTAAACACTACATAAGGCTTTATGGCACCATATCACATACCAACAACCATGTTTCAAAGGGAAAACAGTGAAGATCCAGTAGCAGAGTGTACATCCCTGGCAGTGTTATTCATGAAAGATTATCATGTAGGTTGTAAACGTATCTATGCCAGGTTAGCTGGATACCAACAGCCATCCAGCCTAGGTCATATTTGGAGTCCCTAGGCCTGAGCCTTTTGTCAGTCAGTCTTTCTTTTTGTCAGTCAAACCAAATAAGCCTTCTGTTTTGCAACCTCCTGTAGTTAAATCCTGTAATGTTTGGGGCTCTACCTTCAGCATTTTATTTCTCCTCTGATGTTGTTATTGCTGGTGTGGTGTCAAATTTCAACTCCCTGGCAGAATCCAACTCGCCTTCGTGTGCACACAGGCGTGTGAATGCTACAGTTTGCACTTATTAACACAGAAACAACTGAAATCCCGAGAGTAATCTATAGTGTTCCTATGCCTGTGTGATGCGAAGGGCAGTTGGATTCTGTTTCCTTCAGCTCATCAGCAAATGTATGTGTAAAGCTGTTCATCAGAGGGCCTCAAAGCATGATTTGTACTCACGACAGTGGTGTACAAGTGAAATACACTTTGCAGCTGTAGGAAGACTCCAAGACCAAAAATACCAAATCTCACATAATGTTCCTCTAAAGAACCATTTTTATAAAAGATTCTATATAGCAAAAAAAAATAATAATAATAAAAAAAATACTATATATATATATACTTTTCCAAAAATGTCCACTCATTGAAGGATGAAAACCAGAAATGGCTCTTCTATGGCCTAGCTTTAAAGAAGCCTGTTTGGCACCTTTAGAGTGCATTGCAATCCAATTGCATACGTGTTTGTGATGCATGGTGAAGCAATAACATGACATGGTTAAATATCAGTCTGCATTATTTTGACCAAAATCATTTTGTTTTGTTCAATCAATACTTTAATTCCTAAAAATATCTATAGAAACACTCATCTGAACTGTGACTGAAGATGTTCACAGCACTTAATAAAAACATTGATTTGTTTGACAGATTGGTTAAACAGGTAATTTGCATATTGCAGCCTTTTGCAATGTCAGTTTTGCAGATCTTAGCTTCACACTCTGGGGTATTACAATTACATCACTGCTGTTTTGATAAGAGAGGCACACTGGACTAACTATACTGGTCATTTGTAGAGGTTAAATGAATGGTACACTATTTACATGTTATTATGGTATATATAGTGTAATATTGTATTGCCTCAATAACACTTTAGAATACTTTGGTTTGGACATAATTTTAAATTTAAATATTGGATTTATTACAAGGCTTCTACCTTGTTGTTGTATATGATAACAACAACACAGCTTTATCATGCCTGTATGATTCAGCTGGAAAGTAACAACCATGATTGTCAGTTGTTACCAACATATTTTAAGTGTTACAACATAACATTTGCGGCTGATCCTGTGCTCAGATTCTGAAGATGGTACTTGTGGTGGAGCTACCTTTTTTTGGTGGAAGACTCTCCAGTGTTAAAGACAGTTATTTCAAACAATGTTTGGAGCTTCCTTTATACTTGCTGCTGTTGGCTCTGATTAACTACCATATCACACAGTATCAGCAGTTTTTCGCAATAACACGTTCCCTATCACCATCTGTTGATGAAGAAAGAGAAAATAATTGGTGTTACTAGCTTATTTAGTTACTAGCAACTGTGAATTTCTGACTTGACCATGAGAACGAGTGTGTTTAGCATGTAATAGTTATTAAATAAATTAGAAAATAAGAGTCACACCAGTGTTGCCACTGTGTTCCGTTTCTCACATATACAACAGAAGTCAACACAGTGCATGCATGATGCGTTGCACTAGATGAAAGAAATCTTTGTCCTTTGGTTGTACTAGTTGTGTCAATAGCTGTGGGGAGAAGTCAAGCACTAAATTACTCATTACGCCGTCCATGCATGACGTGTTCAATTTGCATATCTAATCGTGATAAGTATGATGTGCCCTTGGATAAGAGGTCTTAGGTTCTGTTGGGGCACCCATGGGTCCTCGAGCTCTATGTCTGCATACAATACTGCACAAAACATTCACCCACATAAGCCTTGGTGAGGAGCACGACTTTCTGTGTAGGAGAGAAAAATGTGCCCTATAATGGATTTTTCTCAATCCTTTTGCGTCCAAATCAATTTGGCTTTTTTATTTCTAAGATAGCGTTCCATTTTGCGGGTGCAAATTTATGCTGTTTGAAAAGAGAGTGAACAGCAAGAGGCAGGTTGTATCTTATGTTTTAAGAAAAGCTCAGAATCTGTGCCATGTTGAATGATCACCAGATTACTAAGTAATTCAGTAAATGCTGTGTTTTTTCAGAGAATATCAAAAACATCAAAAGCTGACCACAAAATGACAGAACAACAAAATTGTGTTGTTTCTGGCAGCAAATTACCAGTCCATATCGAGATACTCCAGATTTGTTGCTTGGAAAAAGAGATGGTTTAAGGTCTTGCTGATTCTTTGGGGACCAAACATAGTGAACCTGATGTGGGAGCCATAGATAGTTTTACTTAGCCTTAATTGAATCCAGAATTATTTTTTCCCCAAGCATTAAATCTCCATTTACAGTAATTGGCAAGTTTAAACAGGTAAGCATCAACACATTATATACATAAGCGCTCAGTATCCGGAGCACTTGTCTTCTAATAGACTTGGGAAGGGAATGTGGCTTGCTGCCTGTTGGTCTTTATGTGAGTGAATGAAAAGCAGAGTTCAATTCTGGGTAATGTGATAACAAGGGTAAAGCATTTATAGAGACACTGGGCCCGGGGCTGATCATTCCTGTCTGTTACTCCACATGGTGTGATCATTTCTGCTTTTCAGTGTCTCATTTTGTTCAGTGCAGTTTAAACAATGCTGGCAGTGTGGTGATCCAGGGATCATTTACGTTCCCATTCCTACACTGATGCACACATATGTGTGGGGACATACAACTGTCCTACACAGGAGGAGTATCTATTACCAAGTCTGAACTCAGCTCCGTGTACATGGATGTGATGGGAAAAACTGTCTGTGTGACTGTGCGTCTGTAAGCTTTTTACTGTTTATGTGTATTAAATTACTGTGGGAGGAAATACTTTAAAGGGTCCATGTCCTACATTTTTCTTGTATTTCTTTTCAGAATTTTTGACACAACCATTACAACCGATATATACTGTCGCTGTCCAAAGATGCAGGATCTCCAAAATGCCACTGTACAGGAGGTAGTTCATTCTATTAGTCCATTCAAGATTACATTTTCACACAATGTAAAGGGCAGCTGGTGAACTCAGATAACGTAGAACAGTAAACATTAAAAAAGAGGGAGTAAAAAAATAGTTCTGTAGATAGTGACAATATGTAAAAGACGTCTGTTTTGATTGTCTGCCATGTATTGCGCCTTGTTCAAAAGAAAGTCTGGGATGAAACACTCCTCATAACTCCAGTGTGAAAAATTAAATGGTTAAATTAAAAGGTTCTCAAGCGTTGTTACCTGCCAAATAGATCTTGAAGGATGGCAAAAGCAATATATAATACAGTTATTGTACACACCAACCACTTGTACAGTCAAAGGCAAAAGAAGGAGATGCTCAAGCTAGGGCTGTGACACATGAACTTTGACTTATCATGGTGACAAACCAGTGTATCTCTGTGGTTTGGTGGTTTTTCAACCCAGTCAAGTACTCAGCCTTAACAAAAAAAAAAGCATTGTATTTAAAGAAGGTATGGACCCCTGTGCAAAAACTCAGAATTCCGACTACACTGCCGAATCCTACTCCCTGTGCAAGCATATCACGCAGGCTTATGGACACTACAGATTACTCTTGCCGTTTTGGTTAGGATTTAATCCTTTCTTTTCTTTCATAGCGAACAGCACAACAGGACCTAAATCCTCACAGTGAGAGTTTAGTTTAATGTAACAAACTAAAGACTTTGGTTGTTGGTGTAGCACTCGTGGGATTCAGAGCCCTTCAGTCATAATGATCAGTGTAATGAGAGCACTTTAAACACTTCTAGTTCTTCTGTCTGGAGAAACAACACATCGATGTTCGGTGACTGAGCACTGTTCACTCAGCATTACGTCATTACTGTGTTAAAATAAAGCCACATAGAGACCACATAAAGCTGCAGTAGATAGCATGTGGGCAAAAATGCACACAGACAAACATGGTCAGTCTTTTAGATAAACAGATCTCATCTAACATTATAACCTAGTCTTCTTTAGCTCACAAATTGAGAGCTCAAGCCCCCGACCCCCCCAAGAGTTTACCTATGCATGTATGTGACTGAAACACAGCAGAACACATCAGTACATTGGATATCATGTGAAGTTTAGACATGAAGTTTAGGATGTTTAGAAAAGTAAAGATCTATAATGCTTTAATGATGTACCCAAGTTGGGTCCTGGTGATCAGCCACCCTGGAGAATTTAGCTCGTACCAAAAATCCATCCAGTCAAGGCCTTCAGTAGCATATAAATATTAGAGTGATGGAACTAAATTGGAACTAAACTCTCCTGAGTGGTAGATCTCCAGTACCAGAAATGGGTACCTCTGGGCTAAAAGATAAGTATATGCAATTATATTATGGTGTTTTTAATGGTTTCTTTGGAACTGTTTCAAATGATGATACAGGCTGTTTGATAAAGGCTTAAAGGAATAAATTGTGTTGTAGATTTCTGGCTGTTGTCCCACATTCTGTCTCAGGCTGGAGCAACAGCAAAGAAATCCTGATGCACCTCACACACTGCAGTAACAACAGACCTATCAGTTTTTTCACCTTTATTTAACCAGAACAGCTAATTAAGTTCAAATTCGCATGTACAACTGGCAGCCTGGGAAGAGGTGAAGACAGTTCAGTCATAAAAAATTAATGAAAAAACAAAGAGGGAAATTTGACTAGGGCAAACACAGCAGAGTATTAAAGACACCAAGCATGAAATGGAATCGGAAACATAAACATGGATCATAATGCAAGGTATCTCTATGAATATCGTAATACATTTTGCACATATTACAATTCATAGTGTAATCAGTTCATATACGCTATAATCCTAACTCTCCAGATCCTTTAGGTTTGCTGTTGCATGCACTTTTACATATTTAATTGAACTCCATCAAAAGCTAACGCAATGCAGCTAGAATTTACTAGTGTAAAAAACTACTTGATTTAAAGGCCTAGAAAATTCAGTTTGTGCTTTTAAAGATAAACATTCATGAATATACATATACTGTGGCATCAGAGCATGCCTTGTTCTATTTAGTTCAAGGAATGTTTTAGCATGTTGGTTTTGGGTTGTATATTCCGTTGCAGTTATTTCACTTGTTTCATTTTGCTACAGACTCTTATTGCGGAGGGCAGGGCTAGGAACCACCCAGGCTGTGTCTATCCCTGTGTGTACCCTTCATGCAACAGTTGTGTCAGAACTGCTGGGAGAAGCGATGACAAGAGGTCAGTCTCAGAGACAGCACACAGATCTGGCAGGATGCCAGGTGGGGAGTGCTGAGAAGGGCCTGGTACAGTGGATGGAGGTAAAGATGAGAAAACACTTTAAAGAATTGGGCCAGGGACCCTGGTACATTCTTCCAAAGACTTGCACTGTGCTGGGTGGAGATGTGTGATCGGTCAAGGGCCAGGAGTTTAAGCCAGCAGAGAGAGTCTGTCTGTTTACTCCACACTGCTGTAAAGGTCGCTCTCCCAAGGTGGACTGTAAATGGATGGGTCTCTGCCTTGTGGTGAAAAGGCTGTCGCATGTGTTATATTGAGTGAACACCAGAACCCAGCATCACATGGTGTTGCAGCTGGGTGGGTCTTCTTTCATATTTGGAAGATCAGGAGGACTGCTCTAGTATTTGGGGCCCTCCAGAATAATGCCCCCACCCACCCCAGGACCTAACCCATTCTCTCCAGCAGCCCAGAGAACTCCTTAAAGCTCTCTGGCATCGCCAGAACATCACCAATGCCACGTCTCAACACAAAAAGACTGAGACACCCCAATGGCCACAAAGGCTGAGCCTATGGGGTACCTTTTCAAGCCAGGAGCCCTCAATGCGAAAGTAACAGTCTCCTAGGCATTTCAAAACCTTCTCTGGTGGGACCGTTAAGCAGCAGGGTTGCTACACTTGGACAGAAGGGGAGGAAACGTGTCATTAGATCACATTTATGGTGTAATCAGTTCATATAGGCTATAATCCTAACTCTCCAGATCCTTTAAGTTTGCTGTTGCATGCACTGTAACATATTTAATTGAACCTCATCAAAAGTTAATTTCCAGCGGCCTAATGTCAGAGATTTACTAGTGTAAAAAAACACTTGATTTAAATTCTCTTTGTACTTTTAAAGATAAATTTTCATAAATATACATATACTGTGGCATCAGAGCATACCTCGTTCTATTTACTTCAAGGAATGTTTTATCATGTTGGTTTTAGGTTGTGTGTTCCATAGCAATTGTTTCATTTTGTTTCTTATTGTGGAGGGCAGGGCTAGGAGCTAGCCAGGCTGTGTGTGTGATGCGGTCTTCGAGCCGTGTCAGAAATATCACATTCCTGAATGCCACCACAATGTCATATATACTAGTGGTAAACCTGGATACTTCAATGGGCTCTGTGTTTCTGAGATTGGGGAGGTGTTAACAAAAAAAGCTTTGATAGCTGTTGATGTATTGTCAACTGTCTGTATTTAAATTATTCAGTGGCCACACATGAACACTGCAGGCTAAAATCATCCACACAACATAAATACAAATATGAGCACATGATATGTGGTGCTTTTAAATGGCCAAATAAAAACATTACTCATCTTATAAGTACCCTCTGCTTATCATTCAGTTGTAGCAATGCAACGTAAATTGACTCTTTAATGAAAGGAAAACAAAAAGCCATTATTTTCAGGGTGTCCATCTTGTTTCTTACCAAAAGCGCTTGGCCACAAACTAGGTCATACTCCTGACCTCTAAAGCTCTAAGTAGGAACTTCTGACAAGGGCTTGAGTGGCAGCATGAGTGAGGAACGAGAAAAAGCTAACAGTAAGAGACATGAGCTGAGGGTAGTGGTGATTTGGCTCCCTGTATTCCGAAACCTTCTCTGTGTACCCCCACACTACAATATGTATTTTCCCCTTAAGCATTTCACAGCCAATTATACAGTGTTTGTAATGATTTGTACTACTGTTTTTCTTTAAACTACACACTGCTTAGGACACTGCTGGCAAGATCAGCCCTTGTTTCATATTTGTTCCTTGTTAGTGCATTCTGTCTTGCTGTGACTTTGGCAGTGGTGTTATACTGCCTTTATTTCCTTTTGGAAGGGTTGCTTTCATTAACCATGGTGCTGAGGACCCTTACGAAAACATTGCTGCCTCATGCGCAAAAGCACTAGTGGAGAAAGCTGTAGAAATATCCTGTCTCCACAGAAAAAGTACTGTAATGGACTTTAATGGAAGTAGATCTAATTTTCACCCATATGCTGCACCAGCCCAAGAACATATGAGTTTAATGGATACCTCTGGTCTGGACCGTTATTACCACTGTACAGCATATAATGACATGTTTGGTCAGTAGGCCGTATAAAGGTCTCGCTACAAGAGGCGGATTCAGGACCTTGAAAAGTCAAGCATTTTCCAGAAAATGGAAAAAATGCTCAGTTTGGAGTTTAGGTTGGGCTGGCTGAAGCCTCTGGTTTAGCCAAAACCTAGATCCACTGGCTGCCCCTGTAGATGGTAAATAAAGGTACATGACAGCTGCAGTGAGCGCGCTCTGTCGGAGTCAAACGTGACGGTTTATTTATTGAGCAGTCTTTGGGGAGCGTGTGAGTCGAAGTGGATGTTTACATAACTTGATGTTCCACTTTTATTATTGTTCACTTCAAGAGTGTTGCAAACTTGCTAATCCCAGGCTGTTCACAACAGATTCAGTGCTCTGTTAAATCTCTTACGTAGCCGCACAAAGATACAGCAGGCTCTTTCCGGATCAGTGGCTGTAGCAATGGTGTGTCGCTCAAGGGTAACTACAGCTTTGCCATGTTTAACTTTTGGCTCAAGGCCTGCTGTTCTCTTGTGTGGCCACATTTATTATGGGTTTCTGTGTTAGCACAAAGTCCCACACCATAATGTTAAGGCAATTTGAACACATTAGTATAAAAGACTTAGATTCTATAATGTGGACCAGTAGTCTTGTATCTTCTTTCTTTTCTTGGATATGGAGGTTTTTAAACACTGTGTCCTCTCTGTTAAGCACTCCTACATTGTTGGTCCACCTTGTAGAGGACAATAGCTCATGTACTGCTGAGCAGTGTTGATAAGACTTTAAGTGTTGACTAACAAACATGAAGTAATGTATTACTTAACATGATGTAATACATTAACAATGGGTAGCTAATGTTAACAACTATTACATGTTTACCCAAAACGTAAACATGTAGTTGTTGCATGTTTACCTAAGATTAGTTAAGCATTGTAACTATTGTTAATGTATTACTTCATATTAACTAATATATTACTTCAGGTTAGTTACTCAACACACTGGCTGAAGGACACTGTTGGCTGAATGTTGCTGGTTGGTAGATTATTCTCAGTTAGGCAATGACATGGAGCACATCAGCACTTTTCTGTCTGATCCACTCATACCAGAACAACACACTCTAACACCACCTCTCCACCATCACATCAGAGTCATTAGTGTGCTGAGAATGATCCACCACCCGAGCAATACCTGCTCTGTGGTGGTCCTATGGGAGCCCTGACATCAGACCAGGGTAAAAGGGGGCTAACTAAGTTTGCAGTGGATGTACAGTCTGTAGAACTACAAAATGCTCCTACACAGCAGTATTCTCTAAAACTGGGCGAACAAGTGGTAGGAGTGGTTAGTAGATAAGCAGTATCCCCCTCTGTTGATCAAAACAAGCACAACGCATAAGGTCTGCCTGTCTGCTGTATAGCCAGGTCTTTCCTTCAGGCTGTTTGGGCAACCCAGGCACACTTGACCTGCTACACCCTGACCCCCTGCAAAAATCAAATAATTTTAAGCATACATGTTGGGTTGCATCTTCCGCATTGGCGCTTGTGAATGTCCTACTACAAAATGCAAATACAGTTAAAATTAGCATTTACTACCAAATTGTGACACAGCAAAAAGTTGCCAATGCAGTATATGGTAGTAGCGGTGCCACTCTGTTGGGTAGCAAACTAGACTCGTAGGGCCCCAGTGCTGAGCCTCTGTGCTCAATCAGCTCTCATTTGGGAGCAGCATGCGAGACATTAACCTCGCCGTGTTGTTTTCTGCCTTGCTCCTAATGGAGGGTAATGAGGCGAGCCTGCTAGATTGTGTGTGTTCCAGCCCGAGCGCAGAAACAGATAAATAGATACAGGAATAATTAAATCACATTGGTAATTGCGTAATGGTGAACGCGTGGTCAGCATGACTGGCGCACTGGGTTCCATCTCGGTGAATTTGACCACCCTGCAGCTCCATGAGCCCAAAAAAGTGACAGAAAGAGGTAGAAAGCTTTCAGCAATGCCCTATCGGTGCAATTAGACACTGGATCACACCTGGGCAGATGCTTTCTTTTCTATGCCAGTTTTTACTTTCCTTTGTTTCTTTCTCAGGGAAAAGTTCTGAAAGGCCTTAGGTTATTCAAACATCTGTTTGCATCTTACTCTATAAATTTATCATATCATACTTACATTTGTATAGCACTCCCTGCTTCTCTGAACTGGTGGCAGACTGTTTGTCTGTCTTTATCCTGTTTTGTATTTGGAATAAGCTTTTCAATAATCAGCTAATTCAAATTTCTAGAACATCTGCTACTTGCACACAGATATCTGATTACTTCTGTTTCAGCTGTCCACTTTTTCTCACAACCAGACAACAACATATGTGAAACATACCTGCCTTCAGGTCTAACAAAACAGTCCTTTTGTCTGGGCTGATGTATGTGTGTTCAGAGAGCCTCTGACACCAGTATTTCCCCACTCTAGCGTGCCAACGACAGCGTCATCTTCTGATTTGACAGCCGTGCGTAATGAGGTTTATAATTAGCCCTGAGGTTACAGAGGTCGAGTCTGGCAGCTCCTGTGCTGTCAGGTTAATAGATAAGCCTGCAGGTGATGAGGACTAGAGGTATACTCTTACATACACAGAGAAAGTAGGCTCAAAACGCTACCTAGAAACACTATGGTGTTGGTGGTTGAAGCATGTGTACATTATCTGCTTTTATACTTTAATGCTCCTCAAAAAGCTGTAAGAAAATTTGCCAAATGCTTGACCTGAGTCAAGCTCTGACCTAGTCATGCTCTGCCCAAATGCATGTGGTTGAACAAGCTGAACACTGACAAAAACCTCTTTCAACCTATTTAGGATTAGGGTTTAGATTTGCTTCATAATGTTGAGTTTCGAATTGCTACACTGCTTAGCTGGAAATAATGGTATCTTGGAAGAAACAACAAATTTGCCATCATGCTTCATCACTCAGCAAAAAAATACATACAGTCTTATTTAGCAGTGCAACATTTCACATACATACAAAATACACCATTTGAAATTAATAACAGTGAACAGTTCTGCCTTTGGTACATGTTGCACTATAATTTCTTTACGTTGAGTGGGATATTTGCTTGCTTTCCATAAGGCCATCAACAAAAAGATTGCATTTATAGGCAGAGTTTTAATATGTAAATTGTCACTCAAATACGGTCAACTCCAGAGTTATGGGCACCCTTTTGAAAATGAGCTAAAAATCCAAATATTAAATAAACCTCACAATATTTTGAGCTTAAGCAAATGGCTGTGCTGTATATACATAGATTTATAAGGGCAGCACACTGGTGCAGTGGGCAACGCTTTTGCGTCACAGGAAAAAGGGCCTGGGTTCAATTCCTGTCAGGGGTCCTTTCTGTATAGAGTTTGCACATTCTCATTGTGTCTGTGTGGGTTTCCTCCCACTCTAAAGACATGCAGTGAGGTGAATTGGAGATCCTAAATTGCCCCCTATGTGTGAGTGTTTGAGTAAATGTGTATGTCTGTGTGTCTGTCATGTGGCAGACTGATGGGCTGTCCAGTGTTTTTCCTGCCTTCTGCCTGATGCGTGCTGGGAAAGTCTCCAGCATCCATCGTGACCCAGAAGGCTAAGCAGATGAATGAAAGATTAATGATATTGAGAACCCCATTGTTAGTATTTGCTGAAGCATCCCTGACAAGAACAGCTGCACTGAGCTGTTTTCTGTAATGCTTAGCAAGACTAGCTGAGCAAATAGTAGGAGTGGTTAGTATGAGGTCTGCCTGTCTGCTGCATGGTTTTTGACATGTGTTTAGGGTCATAATCTTGCATTATTTTGGTTTCAGGCCAATTCAGTTATGCCATTTATTTAATTGTATGCAGTCTGTTTTTATTTGTCAGATGTGATAATGATGTGCATGACCAAAATGTTTTTGTCCCGCCTGACCACATCATATGATCCCATTTGTAGTTCCAAAGACATTTTGCCAAATTCACTTGCTGTGTTTCGTGTCTTGATCTGAGGAAAAGCTTCTTTTTCTGGAACTCTTCCAACAAGCTGCTGGTCACAGAGCTTCTGACAGTAGAATTAGAAATTTGAAAAACCCAACTTTTAATTAAGTTTAGTTCTGAAACTGTGATTTTTTCCTCTTACCATCTGTTACCATCTGCCTCACTGGACATTCCTAACCCTAACCCTTGCAAATTACCAACTGTTCCAAACATTTCTATGATCGCCCAGATTGTGCTTAGTATACAGCTCTTTGGGTTTGTCCCTGATGACAGATGACAAACGGATTTTGTGTGTGCATGTGTAAAGACCCAAATTTTTTTGCTTTTATTAAAAATATTCTTTAGGGGTGCCAATAATATTGTCCCATATGTTTTATGTTTAAATAAATGGAAACCAAATTCTCCAAACATTTTTGAGGAACATTTAAATTATTTGTATTGTTGATTTTACAGTTTAGAAATGACAAAATAATTTCTTGTCTTAAAATTAACTAGTGCTAACTGAACCCCAGACTCTTAAACATACCACTAGAGTTCAGCTGTTCAGACAGATCTGCTATGGTCCAGCCTGAGAGGCAGCTATATTTAATTTTACCTCATTGCTCTTGTTGTAATTAAGGTGCCTTAAGCTTCACACTAGGTGCCGGTAAACCTTTTCCCTGCCCCCTATAGAGCTCTTCACTTCCACTTTTGGCCCACGCAGAGCACCACTCTCTGCCCATGAAAGTGCATTTGTCTGCCCACTATATGGCCTGCGCAGTAAAACTTCGTTCATCTATTGTTCTGACATAACATTGTCATTTCTATTTATTCTGTTTCATGCAAGTGTCCTAAATGCCTTCGATCGATCAACTGCCATTTGCCCAACGCTGGCCAATGTGTCCCTGCTGGCACTTTGGTCGTGCTGTGCCTGTTTGGCTTTATGGGATATTTTTAAAGAGTACTGGTGTGTAAAAGACTGTCTCTCTGGAGGGTGAAAGAGAGTCACAAGGAATTGGAATGAAGCTAAACTTCCCCTCCTAGTGGATTGAAATTTCCCCTCCAAGGATTTCCATTGGAGCCTGAAATGGCTGCGATATTATATTCAATTTCCTCCTGGTTATTGGTTGTATAATATTCAGCAGCAATTTTGGCCCCTGTTGTTTCCCGTATGACTGTGAGCTACATGTCAGTAGGAAATGGGGCATTAAGTGACACTGCTCATAGGGCCATCATTTAAAACAAACTTCTATAAAGAAAACGGGGGAACTGGAAGTCTTATTCTAAACAAATGCATGGGCTCGCTTCAGCTAGGATGAAACAACAGCTGTTAGGCAGGCACTTTGAACAGTGGAATCATTCGCACACAGCAGTCAAACTCAGTACATTCATAATAATAGCTTCTCCTAAATTTGGCTTCCATATGAAATGGACCTAACTGCAGAGATCAAAAGAGGCCAGTGCCACAAAACTGCCATGGCCAAACATAAAAGACAAATCACTTTTATGGGGAGGGACTTTATTAATTTGCCATGGTTTGAAATATTCCTATTTTCTCCTTTACTGTTTGTGCCATTAGAATCGACCCAGTTTTATTGGCCATTAACCTTGCAACTGTGCCAACGTGGCATCATATTATATTGCCATTCTCAGACTGAGGCTTCCTTCGGGGCTCTTTCAGGTCACTGTTTACATTGTGTTGCTTTTAATGAGATTTCTAACCTACTGAAAGCGCTGCTTGATGATATAAAGATTATTGTGGCCATGAAGATAATAGGGCAGGAGATATGGGGCTCTAGCACCTTTGTGGTCTCTCCTACTCTGTAAATGCACAGCATTCTCTCAGCTCAGCTCATTGACCTCAGCTCAGAGGGAACAGAGAGCAGAAAAATTTGCCAAATTGTTGGAGGAGATCATTTTCTATGCTTGAACACTGCCAGGTCTGCTCCTTCTCCTGCGCTCTCTATGAAGCCCCCACTGGCTTTTGATTGAGTTCTCTTCCGTTTTAATCAGCTGCACTTTCACTGGCTATAATTACAGTCCGTCTTGCTGCAGTGTGTTTTTCTTATGAGGTACATGTGACATTGATCTATTCCTTGGTCAGTCTCCAAGATCTGGAGATAGCGTTCAGATAGTGTTTCCTGCATATTGCCAAATGTATGCTCAGTGGGAGCACAGCACTTAAAACCAAAAAGGATAAGATGCTTGGTGTGGTGAGGGCTCAGTGGGTTAGCACACCGCACTGTGTACTGGAGGGTTTGAATCTTGTGCAGGCAAAAGAGGACGATGATTTTGCACCGGAGGACTGCTGCTTCTAATGCCTCTGCCCTTTCCCTGACCGCTGCCACTGAGCAAGGCACTTGAAGGTCTATGTCATTCCAGTAGAGCAGCAACATGGCATCCTTGTCTTTTGCCAGCATGAAAACCAGGAACAACATTAAGCACAGTGGCCTTGTCATGATTATATGGAGCTGAAAAGCAGACAAGGACAAAATAGTTTAGATTGCTGGGAAACTTAAACACACTCAGTTGTGTGTATGTACAAATGTGTCTGTTTTTGCTTTTAAGTGAATTGGATACTGAAGAGCTTGCCATGCCATGGGCAAAACGCATCTCAAGCATTTGTTTCAGATCTGTCTGGTTAATTCGCAGCCAAAAGGGGTCCAGGTATCAAAGAGAATGAACAATGTTTGATAAGAAGAATAACATGGGTGAATGATTTAAGATTAGGTCTGTGGCTGTAGATCAGACAGAATATGAGTAAGTGAGAGACCAGACATAAATAACAAGAATGAAATCTGAAATTTACCTTTCAGTTCTTCAGTCTCTGTTGCCCTGAGATATATTTGCTGGTCACCAGTAATAGGTGTTTTTTGGAAAGGGCCGGGTCACTGGAGGGTCATTGGCAAAGCTGTCTATCTTTTGGGCTCTCAGACCATGCAGCCAGAGGCAAAGGCTGGAGAGGGTGTGTGTAGATTGCACCGTTTGGAGAGATTGGAGATGGTGCGCTCATTCAAACCCCTAGCACTGGGCCGATTGTAGAGGTCAGGGTTTATCTAGCTTACGTACATTTCGAAATGGCATTTCTCAGCAGAGGAACCGTGGTCCACTTGCCCTGCCCTCACTACCTCCGTGTACCCTCCCTCCACTGTCCATTTTCTCCTATCCTGCCCAGAGGAGGTGGAGGCGGAGGCGGAATATTGGCAGCTGTAAATGTCATGGAGGTCTTGTTGAGTGGACCTAAGAGAGCGCAGGTTTGAATCAGCTTCCCCAGCTTAGCAATTTACTCCATTTTTACAGCCGCCTGTGTCTATGCATGTGCATATCTCAGGTTGTTTATTCTTTTACAAGGATCCAGGATGTAACTGTCACTCATCCACTGCAGAAGACCATTGTGCTGATTCTAAAACTTGTTGTGCTACGTACCTGCATTTGAAGCTGAATGAGTGATGCACACCATTAGGGTGTAAAATAAAGATAATGATGCATTTACAAGCACTATATTCAGAAGCGAGCAGAGGAAGTGCGTCAGGGTGAGGACGTTTCTAAATGCGCACTGGCCTTAAATACTCTTCTCCCCATTTAAACATGACTATAATCAGTATGGAGAATAAGAGAATAGAAACAGGGCTCTACATTGCAAAAACACTGATTGAAAAAATGCAAAAAATAAATAATAATGTGGCTGTACTTACTGTACCTGTTTGTAGACATTCTTTGCTTTCTTCTTTACTCGCTTTTACTTGATTTTATCAAGTGCAATTGGACAATTCCATTGTTGGATAGTTATGTTAAGAAATACTATAGAACATTTTACTTGTTTCCAGAAATTATGCTTAAAATGAACCAAATGGTTGGCCATTTCACTACATCAAATTATTAAAAGGTGAACATTTCAAAATGTCTACATAACTAAGTGGTTAAGATGCGAACAATGTCATTCAGAGTGGATTTATGTGAAATGCTCAAAATGTACTTAGTAAGAATTGTTCACAGTAGTTTTGATGGGAACCAGATACCTGAAGAGTTTAACGTCTATAACAGGTACCGCACGGAAAGTTATTACTTGGTTCCTGGTGACAGAGACATTACAACTACAATAGATTTGAAATTAATTTTGGCCTAAAGCACTTTTTTCATTCATGCCCAAGGGGAACATGAAGGCAAAATAGTGCTCAAAGTGATTTTCAATTGTAAATGAAATGGCTATGATTGCATTGTAGACATTGTGACCCCTGGTTCCCATCACCACCAATATAAAATTTCTTACTCTATTTCTTTATAATCCACCACTTTATATAAAACCATTCAATGATTTTTTAAAATTTTTTAAATATTAGTATATGTAAAGTATGTGGACACCCCTCCTAATTATTGAGCTCAGGTGTTTCAGCCACGCGCCTAACAGGTATGTAAAGTCCAGCACATAGCTACACCAAGCAGGTCCGCTAAATACTGAAGCGTGCCTATGCTCAATGTATAGTGCCAAGCATCAGCTGGAGTGGTGTAAAGCATGCCACTGCCGGCCTGGAGCAGTGGAAATGTGTTCTCTGTAGTGGTGGATAATGCTACACTATCTTGCAGTCTGATTGATGAGTAATAGTCAGGGGCTGGTATTTCAGGGTGTGGGCTTAGCCTCTTAGTTCCAGTGAAGGGTATCTTATGGTATATAAAGTCATTTTAGACAATTATGTATTTCGAAATTTTGTGGCAGCAGTTTAGGGAAGGCTCATGCGCACAAAGTCAGCTTCATAAAGATATACTGCAGTTTAACAAGTTTGCTGTGGAGGAACTTCAGTGGCCTGCACAGAGCCCTGATCTCAACCCTACTGAACACCTTTGAGATGAATTGTAACGGTGATTACAAGCCAGGACTTCGAGTCCTTCAACATCAGTGTCTGACCACACATATACATTTTTTGACTGAATGAGCACAAATTTCCACAGATACACTCTCTGGAAGGTCTGAATCTCAACGGGAGAGAGAGAGAGAAAGAGAGGGGAAAGGCTGTTTGTTGCAATTGGTAAAAGTGTTGAATGTAATTGTAATGAGTGTGAGGTGCGGTGCTACTTCCTTACACAGCAGGACAGGGAAGAGCAGAGAAGAATCTCATTTTTTCGTCTCGCGCTGGCTTTCTTCTGCCAGAGACATGGCCTGTTTCCATGGAGCTCTCAGCAAGCCCCTGCTGTACACATGGTCTTTCAGGGGGTTACATACTCTCTGTAAAAGCATGGAAAGTATAGCAAGCTCTAAACTAGCTGGCCTTCGATTTCACTTTGCAAGAAATCCTGAGGCTGTAAAAAACCATGACCACTAAACCTGACAATAAACCTAGACTTTACCAAGTGTGACTTGTTTGTATTTGTTTGTCATCATAGTAAAGAAAATGCTACAGGTGGTCTCAACCACTCCGCCCACATGTAGATGGAGAGACTGGTATTTTTAGAGCATTTACCTGGCCACCCTGTTATTCTGTTGCATCCTATTGACTATCCACATGGCCACATATTCACACTTCTGTTTATATGTTCGGGCTAGCAAATACTGCTCTTCACTCGTCACAGAAACTCAGCCCATCCCGCACTTCTGAGGGAGTGTTTATGTTGTCATTCTGTTTTCAAAATTGTCTCTTTCTGCATGTCACGGCAAATAGCAGGCTTGTTACTGGCTGTTTTGTGTGTCAGTCAGATTTCCTTTTCCTGCAGTAGTAGGCTGTTCTTGGCCATGTTAAGTGGTGACGGGTAGCATTTTTTTTTTCATTTGATTTGATTTTTATTCAGTTCTACATTTCAGTTTTTTATTTCATTTTAGTTTCAGTTAGTTTTAGCTTTTACTATACTGATCAGTGCTGTGATAGAAGGTATTTGATAAGAGTGGAATAAAATGAACTCAACAGTCCAAAAACTGTTGTAAGTAGTAACAATTTGTACCATACAAATCCACCTGCACTATACTCAGCAAAACTCTATCATTAACAATCTGATTGCCTTGACTAATTTAATCCTTAATTGGATTGTGCACAAATATGTTTTAACTTCTAGCTTGTCAATGGAGATGTAATTAGGCTATCCAAGCTCTGCTATTACATACAAGGACCTTATGTGATCATTCAATTGCTTAATAACTGCTAATTTGATGCAGTAAATAAGCTTTGGAAGAAATTAAAATTGCTTAATGAGTCATGTGGTTCAGGTTCCCATTTTTGTCAAGCAACGTAATGCCAGGTTGCGCACACAGCGCATTCCTGGCAGATGCAAAGTTTCACTGGTCAGCTGTTATAGTGCCCTGCATTTCCATGGCTGATTTTTTTTGGATGACTGAAAGCAAAACTGACAGGATGCCTATTTATTGCTTCGCACTGCAATGACAGAGTAACACTGAAATCAGTTTGTGGGTCTTAATGCCTGCTGTTCTCCCTGCTGAGGCCGATAAGTAGGAGCTGAATGGCTAGAGTGTGTGGAAAAAAGGAAGCGGCTACACTCCCACCTCTCCACCTCTGCGCTCCTTTAGACCTGCATTCTTCACTCAACTCTCTGCCTGGCAAAACAAGTCTGTTTACTGCTTTATCTCGCAGCAAGAGTGCAGGAAAGAAAGAAATCAGAATGTAGCGTGAGGGGATATGGGAGAACAGAAATGAACACAATCAGGTAGGAGCTGAAGAGAGGAGCTGAAAGACTAGACAGCATTTCAAAAGAACAGCTGACCTGCCCATTGTAATGACTTGACCTATAAGAGCTAATGTTGATTGAAAAACAAAAGAGCTTGGTCAAATATGATTGAAATGGAAGCTCCATGCTTTTGTTTTCCAGTGATTGTCTGCATACTATATTAAAAATTATTAGCGTGGGATGTTCCTAATTTCAAGAGCTGTTTGTATTGCATGCTTTGCAAATACATGGTTTTGCTGTTGTTCATCTTTAATGGAAAGAACATGGAAAACAGGGTAAGCCATTAAGCTAATGCAAAATGTGATGAGTGTTTGCACGTACAGTAGCCCCAAAAACATATCTGGAGCCTTTAACTATTTAAACATTGCCAAACTTTGATGCAGTTCTTCAGGTCACACTTTCAGCCCAACATCACTCTGATTCTTGGTGTGGAGAAAGCCTGGAGAAGAATTCCTAACCTTATGCGCTAAGGGTACTGTGAAGCACAAAGATGGAAACTTCAAAGTCTGAGGTTGTTTCTCTTACAGTGGTGTCAGTGAGTCCTTGATGGGATCCTGGAGTGTACAAATGCATTTTGGAAGTGCAGATGTCGGAAGAGAAATTGCTCAAATGATATGTATGGCATGTTTATATTAAATGCCACATGGTTTGACTTTTTGTTTCTTAACACAGTGAACAGTTATAATGTGTACAACGATGCTGTCACTGACAAAATTCGCAAATCGTGCATAAATCCTAAATATCAATGGTCTTTGACACACGTCTAAACACAACCAATAAAAAGCAGCTTGAAATGACATAGGAGTTTCCTTGAGAAGATAAATGAAGGTAAAAGCTTTATTGCTTCCAGGTTTATATAGAGTGACCTGCAGTGAAAGAGAAGGGCTAGCTACTGCATAGTGGACAGAAAATTATACTGTCCTCAGGTTCACTTTGGAGAAGACTAAACATTCCAGCCCCTTTTCTGCAGCCAAGAACAGCTCTAACTTCTTCTTAGCCTTTCAGTATACATTTTTTCAGACGAAGCCACTATTTTGCCAATATTTTTTTAACATCATTTTTTGCATTGCAGGTATGTAGCCAGAAAATCTGTATAGGATAATCTGAAATGCAGCATAACTGAATTCACGCAGTGCATGGAAAAATTGTTGGTGCGGCATCTTGTGCAATGCAGCAGGCATTAAACTTTAGACCCCTGTAATTATCCAGTGTAAAGTAGGTATAAGGAGGATAATCTTGTTTGCACACGGTGTACATGTACAAAGTATGTTTGCTGTGAATAAGTTTCTAATGATCAACAAATGTTTAATGTACACTCATCATCAAAAGAATAGTTGCACAAATAGTTGCACCCAAAAGGAATCAGCCTACAGGAATGAAACTTGATGGGTAGAATTGACATTGTGAGACATGCAAATGACTCAAGTTTTATGCACGGGCACACCTGTGACATAAGCAAGGACAGATCTTTTCTCTGTACCTGACTGACCCAACAGCCAAGAATCTGGGCATTCAGCACGCAGTTATGCCCTCCATGAGTCCTCCTGTTAGGACCAGCTCTATTGGTAGTTGGCTGCACAATGTAGGACTGCGTGCACGCAGACTGTTACAACGACTGCCCTTAACACCACGTCAGCATCGCCAAAGACTGCAATGGTGTTGTACCAGAGTGTCATAGAGTGACTCATGACACTCCAGGTCATCTTCAGTGACGAGTCCTGCTTTAGTCTTGGTGAAGATGACCAACGAATCCATGTGGTGAGCACCAAGATGAACGGTTTGTTGTCCCGTGTCACATGTGTCTGGTGTCACTCCACCTCCACCCCTACCACAACATCTGCAGGAACAGTGTGAGAATATTCAAGCTGAATGAGACATATGCATGTTGTATAAGCAAACATGGCGGTCTAACGCCATACTGAGGGACACTACTTTGTATATTGGTGTAAATTTTTCATAATGTTTTGTTTCTGATAACCTTTATCTTTAACAGTATGACTGGATATAAAGCCATGTTTTATTATATGTGTATCTCTTTTCTTTATTTCAGCTTTACTGGATGTATAACATCACTTAAACAGTAAAATAATAAAAACAGAAACAGAAAGCAAAGATTCGCAAAGGCTTTTTGACTTGTATTTAATTAAAAACAATACAAAGACAAGATATTTAATGTTTCAATTTACTTTCTTGATTAGCACAAAGAAGTCAGCAGATATATAGCTCCCACTTTAATTAGTAGAGTCTTGACTTGCATTTGTAGATGTAGCAACAAACTGTATTTATTGGCAATGGTTTTCAAATCTATTTCCAAGTACATGTTTATTATAGAAGCATGTCTGTTTTTCCCCATCTGAGGGATGGAAGAACAGAGGTATTTAAGATTGGTTTTGAGCTTTGCCCCTTATGCACAGTGATTTCTGCACAATAGAGGATCAGAAATGCTTGCAGATGCTCATTGAGGAATGCCATTGTTCAACTGTTACCGCATATTTGGGCAAAGTGGCAAGTCTTAACTCACCCATGTTCATAAAATAGCATGTCCAGATGCTCTTCTTACATCTAAGCATCACCTGTTTAAACTGTTTTTGGAACATTTTCCAACAATCATAGTCCTAAATTGCCCCTTTCTCAACAATTTTGGAATGTGTTTAGGCATCAGTTTGAGAATAAGTGTATACTTAGTATATAACTATATATGTTTTTAGTACATAATAAAATCCCTGAACATATTAGCTAGTTCTAATAATTAATGCTAGGTAAACACTTTTTGGTCTTTTGTATGCTATTTCTTCACAGTGTTGACATTAAAGAAGAATAAATAAATAAATAAATAAATAAATAAATAAGACCTTTAAGAGGCCAATAGGTTTGAGTTTTCAAGTTCCAGTATTTTTCATAGCAGGCCTGTTGTTATTGATGTATTTCAATAGGTTTGATCCAATGTCATTATAGCTAAAGTTTTCCTTACGAGAACCTATAAATGGTTATTTATTTATTTATTTATTTATTTATTTATGTTTTTAGCCATTGTAGCAAAGTCGTGCGGCATATTCAGCACTGACCTGAGATTAAGAGCAAACTTGTTTTCACTGCTTACGTCACATGAACCCTAGCAGTATTCTATAGTTCTGGTAGAAGCCCAAGGCACTATGAATAGTACCCAAGCAGGTGACATGTTGGTAAGGAAGAAAGAATTAGAAAGAAAATAGTAGAAGTTGAAGCGAAATAGTGAAGATGAGGTGAAAGTTCTCATTAGTCTTTGAAGTGAAAATGTTCTATATCAAATGGTGACAGCAGACTGGCAACAGAGTGCAGGTGTTGAGGATTTCTTAGCACTAGTGACGAGTAACTTGATTGTCTGTCAAACACAGCTGCTTTTCCCACTGTCATCTCCTCCTCTACTTGAACATGATGAGATCAAGGTAAACCTGACAGCCCTACAGCATCAATGAGGAATAGGACATGATAACAGATGCTTGCTTCTAGCTGAGAAACTACATTCAGTGCATAAGGTATTTAGGCATTCAATTATAAGTTTATACTGTAATAGTTAAAGGTGTTATTAATTAATGAAGACAACTGGATTCAATTAATCAGAATCGATTATCTCCAATCAGCAAAGAGACAATAGACACCACACAGCAGAATCCCCAGAGTCAAATTAATACCTACAGTGTTAATTTATATCCAGCTGGACACAAATGAACACTGTAAGAGTTCATTCAGCACTGCTGGGGATTTTGCTGTGTAAGACTAATTGCCAGACTAAAGAAGCTGGCAGGTGGAGTAAATGGATTTATTCCATAAAGGGATTTGTCTCTTGTTTTTGACATGAGAAGATAAACACTGCAACAACAGAACTTTCTATTGGAGCCCAATGTGATGCATGTACATATACAGGGGTTGGACAATGAAACTGAAACACCTGTCATTTTAGTGTGGGAGGTTTCATGGCTAAATTGGACCAGCCTGGTGGCCAATCTTCATTAATTGCACATTGCACCAGTAAGAGCAGAGTGTGAAGGTTCAATTAGCAGGTAAGAGCACAGTTTTGCTCAAAATATTGCAATGCACACAACATTATGGGTGACATACCAGAGTTCAAAAGAGGACAAATTGTTGGTGCACGTCTTGCTGGCGCATCTGTGACCAAGACAGCAAGTCTTTGTGATGTATCAAGAGCCACGGTATCCAGGGTAATGTCAGCATACCACCAAGAAGGACGTTTTCCTCCACCAGCATCACGTAGTGACCTGGCCACTATCCTGCAAGAAGAATTGCTTAAAATCCCTCTGACCACTGTGCAGGACTTGTATATGTCATTCCCAAGACGAACTGACGCTGTATTGGCCGCAAAAGGAGGCCCTACACCATACTAATAAATGATTGTGGTCTAAAACCAGGTGTTTCAGTTTCATTGTCCAACCCCTGTATAAGAGCACTTTATAGTTACAGACTGTAGGCCATCCGTTGCTCAGCGTATTTTGTTTGTTTTCGTTTGTTCTTCAATGTTCAATGTTTTTTCCCCCATGAAACTAGAGAAATAGCACTAAAGTGCAAGCTCAAGTTTGTCATTGTGGGTTGTTTACTTCCAACATGAACCTACAGCATACATTTAAAGAAAATGTATAGCTTTTCCAAAGCCTTCCACACAATGTTTGTCCAGTCTGTGTTTTCACATTGTGTTTGTTTGGCTTTGGCTAGGTAGCATCAGCCAGTCGGCTTTTGTGGATTAGGGTTAGTTGTGGTTGGAGTGACTTTAGACAGTATTGGGAAAGAAGGAACGAGAAAAGCAAGAAACGCATGCCAAAAACAAAATAAATATGGCATCTTCTACAAGATGAACCTGTAGAAATGCTGTTCCAGTAATGAACAGTATACAGTATAAAACCCCTTTGTGACGTTTTTGTGTTTAAAATCATTTCAGTAGCATGGTTTAACATTTATTTAGCATGTTGAATCAGTCCAGCTTGAGACGATGAAAGCGTAGCACTGCCCCCACGTATTCTAACCTCTTGTCAATCATTTGAAGGTACCACTCTCAGCAAGAATCCACATTCGACAGCAAACAAAAGAAATTATATAAAAATTTAACATTGGCATTGCTTTCCACCAAAGGAGACCCTCTTGGCGAGGAAAGGGATGCGCATTTCTTTCTTTCTTACAGTAGCGGTGGACACCACAACTTTCTGGTGATATGTTATCTCCCTATTTGTTTGGAGTATGAATTTGACAGGTTGTGACAAAAAGGTTCTGCCAAAAAAGAAGCAAACAATAATAATGAAAGTGCAAAAGTATGCCAAGACAAAAGTGTGTCAATTTAGGTTTGTGTCAGGATACTTGTTTTCCCTCTCTGTATGTCTAGAATATCCAGCATCCAGAGTAACTCTTGTATCATGGACCATGGACAACATAATTACACTAATGAGTATTCTTCCTCTTTGTTTGTCTTTATTTGTTTGATATGCCTCATACTGTGTATATCTTAAAATGATAGGTTACTACACATGACTGAACTATGAAAACCATGCTGCTTCATTACAGTCATAACAGATTTTTTTAGCACTGCTGGAAATGTGGCATCCCTCAAGTCACAAACAGCAGCAGTCATCCCAGAAAGGCTACTAAATTTAGTTTTCAGTAACTTTCTGTGCTTTGAAAGTGCTGAAATTCTGCTTTTAGAATTTTCGGCCCTCAGCATGGATGCTTTATTTGCTTCTCTCATAAAGCTTGCATTGGCCTCGACACCAGGAGCATGTGTTGTCATATGAACACAATTAATGTGAGGTTCCTCATGCAATGGACGGGAACTCTACTTGTCAGAAAAGTATAATTAAACTTAGGAAAATAAATGGATATTTCTGTGTCCCAGTGATCTGTAAAAGGAGCGACAAATGGGATTTGTGAACTCTGCTAATTAAAATCAATGGCGTGAGGTTTTGAGTTTGGGGAATGGAACACATCCACGGAGCAGATGTCAGGAGGCTCTTTGGCCACTGCAGAATTTTTTCCCAACATAGTTTGGAGGCTCAAGATGGAGCCCTGAATGTAATATTAAGCATCAGCTTAAAGTCCTCCAGCATGGACCAGGTCACACTCAATCTTACCTAGTTTTTATAGGTTTGTATCAACAGCTTATTGGGCGAACAGCATCTGAGCATGACTGCAAGCAGGAAGGAAACAAAAGAAGCGATGGATGCTAAACTGCTCTAAATTTACATGTTTACAAATTTACAAGAAATTAGCTTAATGTCACCTATTCTGACGCATCTGTCGATTACATGGCTGCTGCACACTTGAAGAGAGTCTAATTACCAAGGCAGTTAAGAGCTGAGAGGCGAAAAGAGAGCTCAGCATTACAGTGAAATATGAATGGAGAGAAAAGACTCTTGTGCCTATGAAGCCTAGTTTAAATGGGAACAGGACTAAGTAGTATAGCCTGTGGAGTCACACCTGCTGTTAGACATTATGGCATTAAAGCTATTTCTTGACTGTAATTTTAACTGGACATTGAAGTTAAAAATAAGCTTTTTTTATACCCGTGAAAATGTAGGTTAATGAGATATCAATGTTAATGACACATAAGTGCTTTTAAGTTGTAGAGTTTAACTAAATATCTTCTAATATCTTTGTGAAAATCCTAAATGGTTCTCAGAATCAGCTTATGGTTTGAAGCAAGATTATCATAGTTTTTGTACTTTTTATTATTTTTGTAATCATTTAGCTAATTTATTTATTTAATACATTTTCATCCAAATCAGCCATAAAGTATCATTTCTCTATAATATTTTCTTTTTTGTTTTTTTGTTTTTTCAGGTTATACACTTGCATTATGAAGGGAAAGGCCTTGAAAATTACTGAAAACTGTACTTAAAGCTGTCATCTTTGGTTCTGATCTAAACTCCACTCTTGTTTCAGGTCTGAAAGAATCTAGTGTCTGTTTCTACCACATATATATGTATCAAACAGTGCCAGAAAGCACAGGTAGATTTTTGTTCTCCCAGGCACAATGTAGATGTACCCTTAAAGCTACAACTGTGGTTTCAAACTCCAGCAGTGTACAATGAATACGTTTTTCTCTTTGAAGAGGTACATATTTGTCCATTTCATAATCTAAAGTTCCAAACCAGAGCAATAAAATAAAACTACACTGGCATACAAACATAGATATATACCATGTTAGATGTACCAAATATGGTTATTTACTTTTATAGAGCTTTGTTTCATTATCTTTCTCAGGTACATACTGAGAAACTGCACACATATAAAAATGTTAAGTATGTTCATATGAAATCTACACAATGGCAATTTTATTTTATTTGCCATTAAGTAGACAACACAAAACAAAATCGTGTATCTCCAAAAGGGAAAATGCATAGTTTAATTTTAATGTAAGTCAATGTAAGCAAATTTTTTATAATTTTGGGGCCATTTTATTTTGGTCCATTTCTCATGAATTTTACATACAATGTGGGCAGTCTGCATTTTCATTTTTGGTATTTAATTGGAATTAATTGCTTTGTTCAGGCGATTGTCCCCAGTTTTCTCCACCTATAGCTAGTTTGCAAGCTTTACTCATAATGAGGGATGTCATCTGGATATGTAAGCTTTGTCTTCCTTTTATTAAAAATATAAAAATGTTTTTTTTTCTATTTAATAATGTTTACTTTTGCTGATTTCAGATTTGATATGACTGTTTTTTATTCATGTTACCATTATACCATTTTATTCACTGGTATTTTTCATTTTCATAATAGCTTTCAGTAACTACAATAACCCCAGCAAAATACTCTAACTACTATAGAACTTTAAACCAGGGTTCTCTGGAGCGACACCAAAGAAGAACCACTTCTGATTTCCTGAAGAAGCTTTCAGTGGATGGTTTAATGCTAATATGAGCTCTAACAGTAATCATCTGTGAAAGTGGACGTTGCAATAGTTCATCCACTCTAGCATAGCTATGGTAGACAGCAGTATTAGAACACAGCCCATGGCATGTTTAATTTAACAAATGAGTGTACACAGTGATAATTCATTGGTTAGTGGTGCGGTTAGTGGCTCTCACGGGGGATGGTGAGGGCATTGCCAGCAGCTGATGCCAGATGAAAAAGCATCACTATTTTCTCACCTCTGTCGTACCTCTTTGGCACCTCCATGCATATAGCACTTCATTATGCCGGTTCAGACAGTCTCCAAATGGAGCACAGGACGCTTGCTCTGTCATGCATATATTACCCATGCTTTTTCAGCAGAGAGGGGGCCTGGGAGCGTGCCAGTTGCCAAATAAAATGTTTTAATGGTGCCTACTAAAGATTAAAGTTCTGTGAACTGAAACATGTCTTTTCTTAAAGTGCTTTACTTCTAATTGAGTATTATTTTCTGTAGTGTACCTGCACACCATTAATACCAAAAAGTATCATTAAAACCACATTAAAATGCTGATTTGTTTAAGAGTGTATAATATAACATAAGAAAAAGGCCACTTTGTGTAAAATGAACAGTGATTCAGCTGTGACCTGTACACATGTACAGCAACTGAGGTTTTGCTGCTCTTCTGACATTTTTACTGTTTACAAATTTTGCCCTTTTGAGATTATTTTTTTCCTCCTGAACCCTAACTCATTAAAAGAACCATCATAGTAGAAAAAACTATAAAGGTCAAATTTCCTCTGCACTTGAAGCCACTGTGTCCTATTGACCTGTGTAATATATGCTTCCATTTTCTCCAGAAATTATGTCTTTGGCTGTAACTATCCTCAACTCAGGAGACTCTTTGCTGGTGTGGTTGTCTTTGCTGGTGATGAGAGTTGCTGTAATGAGTTTTTAAGGCTGTCCTTTGTTTCAGTGCTGCTGAGACGAATGGTTAATATTTTTGTTATTGGTTTAATCAAGAGTTTAAAAGCCTTTAATTAACGCCAAGGCTTTCCTTATGGTTTTCAGTGAGTGAGCAGTGAAGATAGCACAAGGACAGTAGTAAGATAGTAGTGCTGTACATTGAGTCATCAAAAACAATGTGTCAGTGCACAGCAAAGGCCATCACGTCCAAGACCTTCATTGATTCTTTTTTACTGCAACTTCCTACACATTCTCCATCTCGTTTTCTCTCTACTTCACCCCCTTCACCCACTAGAGACTGCCTGATGTGCTATGAGCAAATTACAAAACCTTTAATGGCTGTGATTTCACTGTTGTCTCTGGGTATATACAGTAGTATAAAGTATTAGTCTGCTGGAATAAAGCTAGATCTGTTCTTTCCATTTTTTCTTTCTTCTAGTGTACGTTTGCTGTAGTAGTAGTACTACTACTACTAGAAGGTTGGCCTACCCTGTGTGTATTACCATTACCTCCTCCTTGTGTTTCATGTTGGGGTAGCACTGGGCCAGGTTTTTCTCTGCCTCGGTTGTAGTGATTGTAAAGAAATAGAGTATTTTCCTTTACATACCATGTTATCAGAGTCTTCTTCTGCACTAATGTTACACTCAGGTGACTTTCCTCTAGACACATCTAAAATAATATTAATAACAATAAACTGTTTTTTTGTTCTTTAAACATCAACAATGAGTGTGTTTATATGCACTTAATAATCTATTCATAAAGGGATTTCTGCAGTTATCTGATAATTCAAATTGTCATGTAAATGATAGTCTGATGTCTTAGGAGGATAAAAAATTGATACAGAGAAATAGATTTCAGATCAGTACTTGGATTAGTATTTGCATTAGTACCCTCAAAACCTATACTCTGATTTCTTTTGTTTTTCTCAGTTTGTGCATGTGTGAAAACAGACCATGGTACCTGAAATAAGCAAACAGTGTTTAACACAGCAACCATGAGATAGCACCTAAATAAAAGCAACGCTGGAACAAACTACATGCCGAAATGTTGGATTGAATTATTTTTCATCTTCTAGATGATATATGTTCAGGTAAAGTGACCCAGGATATTTTGAGACCTCAAAGTGCATTTTTTTACATTTCACCTGTGGTAGATCTCATGTGCCACTTTCTCCACTGCCTTTTAAATTCCAATGTAGTATTGCATTGCAGTCTCAGTTTGAGCGCCAGATCTTTGCAAATGAAAGCTTTCTGTTCTTTTAGCTTGTATGCCTTCTTTTTCACTTTAGTTGCCTTGTTCTACAAAGCTAAAGCATCACAAAGCCTAAGCAGACAATACCAGATGAAAGGTCTGTCAAAATATGTCATAATTTGTATTTTAAGGCATCAAGCAGAAAATGGGCTCAAAAAATGAGCAAATTACAAAGATTTAAGTACCTCATTTGGAAACCGCTCCTGTCTCCTGACCTCTGGTGCCAAACATTGATACGCTCCCTTTTTATAAACAGCATGTCATGTGAAAACCTTGAGACAATTTCATAAAAACGTAAAAACAATGTTTTTCTCCTATGGAATACGTCTCACCAGCCCTGCATTCCTTAGAGGCTTGCTTTATCAGCAGTTGAGTTTTAACTCTGGTGTCTGGCTCCATGTGAACAGTTGAACAGTTCTGAGATGCTTTCATAATTCCGCGAGTGGTGAGAATGCTGTTAAACGGCCATTTTCACACCTAGTGTCCTTTGCTAAATTGCCTCTAATCGCCATTGCCCATGCTGAAGTGCCTGGGCCCCACACAGTTTATTTGGCAGCTTAGCTCCCCCCGAGGCAGGAGAAGGAGGACCATTCAAACAAACGTCTCCAACTCCTCTTCTCCTCTGCTCCCCTCCTCTTCGCTACTCGTGTTTTGCCCGAGTCCTTGTCATTATCCTTGTGCTTCTGCCTCTGAGGTCACCTTAAGGACACAGGAGAGAGAGAATGAGGACGAGAGAGTGGAGGAAAGAGAGTGAGAGAGTGAAAGAGTCCTGCAGGAGAAAGGACCAGTGTTCATTATCACATACCTGACAGACACGCGAGGCCCATTTTACATTCATTATTCCAGGCTGCCAGTGATGCTGCCATTACGAAGACAAGCTGTAGAATAGGATGGGCTTTATCATGATGGAAAAGCACAACGCGGCCATTGTAACGCATGGCGCTGGGCTCCTGAATGGCTGTGATTCTTGCACATCAGTGTACTGTCTGCTGTTGAATCATTCACATGCTCTCTGTTTGTTTGTAGGGAGCACTTAGACATGGAAGTTGTTCCACATAAGCCAATAAGCAGATGGATCTTAATTGACTCATTTCAGTGTAAACCATGCAGCATGATATGAGTGCATGTTTGTTCCGATTAAGAGAGTCAAAGGGCCCATATTCAACATTTTTCTTGTCTATTGTTGTGGCTTTATTTCTACATGACCATTTTCCAACCTCTGTTTATCCCTTACAATTAAGCAGGCAGCTTTGTTGCTGTCCCTTTAAGAATGATATATATAAATGATGTCTTATGGCTGTTTATGCTGTATTAAATCTCTTTCAAATAGCAAATCTACTGAACCACCTATATCCTGATATATCCTCTGGAGAATGGGTGGGACTAATCTGCTATAGGCTGGATAGAAAGATATATGAAAATAACCAAAAAGGGTAGTTATTGCAACTTACTTTCCATACATAGACTGGGGTTGGGAAATTAAGAATTCTGTGTACATACTTGTTTACATACTACATCGTAATCTAAAAAAAGAAGAAAAAAAATCCAGTTTCCCATGATTTTGGCCCTTTAAAGATCCTTTGAGATGTTTCCCTGTTTGTGAAACTGGGGAAAACAAATATATACCGGTGTTAAAGAAGAAAACACTGCTTTAAAATTGAATTGTGATAATGTCTAGTATAATACAAAATATTAGTGTTTATTTGTTTTAGTCAAGCTTTCTGCAACTCGTCTTTAAATACAGAAAGTATTTAAATATTTTGTTTTTCCCCCCTATTTTTCCCCTCTGGTGTCCACTTGGTGACCAAAAATGGTCATAATTAATTTTTGCATGGCTACTTTCCATCCTTTCTAAATTCCTTAGAATTAAACAGACGGTTCATTCAAAAAGCAGTTCAGGCAGAAACGCTTCTTGTAACCTGTGTGTGAACGGGCTGAGCTACACTACTGCAAGTTGAATAAGTGGATAAATGGAAATGAGTTGATTGCTGTGACTCAGAATGAGGCATTTTTGCAGATTTGAACTGCCGCCCAATTTTAACGCTTATGAAAACAAAAGAGCCAGAAGAAGCCAGAAGAAGGCCCCATCTGCTCTATGCAACTGCCACTACAAATATCTTTTAAGAACATTTGGTAAATATCAGTTAATTAACATTAACATCTCTCTCTCTCTCTCTCTCTCTCTCTCTCTCTCTCTCTCTCTCTCCCATATATATCTATATATGTGTGTTGACTTTGCTGATTGTTTGTCCTCCCCTATAGAAGACAGACACAGATAAACTATGAACTTATTACATCTCTTTACAGAGTCATCATTACAGACCCAGTTAGCCTACATGACTATTAGAATGGCTCTACTCACATGCTTTGTTTTTCTTTTTTTCATTGTCCTTCTTTTTCTGTTTATCTTTAAAATGCTCATCTTTCCTTCCCAAATTCTATGTAGTATTTCTTTGTCTTTGCCAGGCATGTCAACCTCTTACTTCCTTCTGTTAGCACCCAACATGGGTACAAAGAAAGTAAATGTTGCACCCTATAAGAAGTTATAGTGGTGCTTGAAAGTTTGTAAACCCTTTAGAATTTTCTATATCAGATTTTCACACAAGTCCTAAAACTACATAAGGAGAACCAAATTAAACAAACGAGATAAAGGTATTAGACTTGGTAATTTATTTATTGATGAAAATGATCCAATATTACATATCTGTGAGGGGCAAAAGTATGTGAGCTGGTATCTGGTGTAAGCCCCTTGTGCAATAACTGCAGCTAAACGTTTCCGGTGACTGTTGATTAGTCCTGCACATCAGCTTGCAGGAATTTTAGCCCATTCCTCCGTACAAAACAGCTTCAACTCTGTTATGTTGGTAGGTTTCCTCCTATGAACGGCTCCTTCCACAACATTTCGGATTAAGACCAGGACTTTGACTGGGCCATTCCAGTAACTTTATTCTTCTTTACTCTCTTTTTTGGTAGGTCACCTTGTGTGCTTAGGGTGATTGTCTTGCTGCATGACTCGCATTCTCTTGAAATGCAGCTCACAGACAGATGTCCTGACATTTTCCTTTAGAATTTGCTGGTATAATTCAGAATTCATGGCAAGCTGTCCTGGCCCAGATGCAGCAAAACAGGTCCAAACCATGATACTACCACCATCACAGATGGGATAAGGTTCTTATGGTGGAACGGGTTTTCCTTTCTCTAAACGTAATGCTTCTCATTTAAACCAGAAAGATCTACTTTGGTCTCATCCGTCCACAAAACATTGTTCCAGTAGTGTTCTCGCTTGTCCATGCGATCTTTAGCAAACTGCTGACGGGTAGCAATGTTCTCTTTGGGGAGCAGCAGCTCTCTCCTTGCAACCCTCCAATGAACAACATTGTCATTATTATTATTATTATTATTATTATTATTATACACCTTGTTATTAGTGAGATATTTGTAGGTGAGCCACTTCTGGGGAGAGTAATAATGGTCTTGAATTTCCATATTGTACAAAAAACATTGTACTGTGGTTAGTGAAGTCTAAACTCAATAGTGGTGGTTTTGTAACCTTGTCCAGCATGATAAGCATCAACAGCTCTTCTTTTCAACATTCCGTGAGGCCAATCATTCCCTGAGTAGAGAGGTTAGGGCCATTTTTTGCCATTTGGAATTTGCACACAGAGGAATTTGTCTTTCGCATTTAACCCAAGTGAACCCCCCCACACACACCCCCCACACACACACACACACTGAGCACACTTTCCCGGAGCGGTGGGCAGCCCTACCCACGTGTTGTGAAGATCAGGCTTAAAGTAGATCTCTGTTCTTTAAATAAAACAGGGTGACCAATCACACCTGACTGTCATCCCACTGATAAAACCAAGCACCTAGGCATGCAGACTGCTCCTACACACATTTGTAAAAGAATGGGTTGCTCTCAGGAGCTCAGTGAATTCCAGCGTGGTACCGTGATAGGATGCCACCTGTTCAACAAGCCCAGTCATGAAATTTCCTTACTATTAAATATTCCACAGTCAACTGTCAGCGGTATTATAACAACAGGAAGCAATTGGGAATGACAGCAACTCAGCCACAAAGTGGTAGACCACTAAAAATGACAGAGCGGGGTCAGTGGATACACACAGAGGTCGCCAACTTTCTGCAGAGTCAATCGCTACAGACCTCCAAACTTCATGTGGCCTTCAGATTATCTCAGGAAGAGTGCGCAGAGAGCTTCAAATAATGGGTTTCAGTGGCTGAGCATCTGCATCCAACCCTTACATCACCAAGCGCAATTCAAAGCTTAGAATGCAATGGTGTAAAGCACGCCACCACTGGACTCTAGAGCGGTGGAGATGTGTTCTCTGGAGCGATGAATCACGCTTCTCCGTCAGTCTGATAGACAAGTCTGGGTTTGGTGGGTGCCAGGAGAACGGTACTTGTCTGACTGCACTGTGCTAAGTGTAAAGTTTGGTGAAGGTGGCAATTATGTTGTGGGGTTGTTTTCAGGACGAGTTAGTTCCAGTTCCAGTGAAAGGAACTCTTAGTGCGTCAGCATACCAAGAGATTTTGGACAATTTCATGCTCCCTACCTTGTGGGAACAGTTTGGAGATGGCCCCTTCCTGTTCCAACATGACTGCACACCAGTGCACAAAGCAAGATCCGTGAAGACATGGATGAGTGAGTTTGGTGTGGAAGAACTTGACTGGCCTGCACAGAGTCCTGACCTCAACCCCATAGAACACCTTTGGGATGAATTAGAGCGGAGACTATGAGCCAGGCCTTCTCGTCCAACATCAGTGTCCTCTCAAATGCACTTCTGGAAGAAAATTCCCATAAACACACCCCTAAACCTTGTGGAAAGCCTTCCCAGAAAGGGTGGGCCGACATCATATTACACCCTATGGATTAAGAATTGGATGTCACTCAGTTTATTTGCACGTGAAGGCAGACGAGCAAATACTTTTGGCAATATAATGTACTTGTGCCGCTCACAGATGTAATATTGGATCATTTGGATAATATTTTGTTTCATTTGTTTAATTTGGTTCTACGTTTAGGACCGATGAAGTTTTAGGTCAAATTTATGCAGAAATGTATTCCAACGGGTTTACAAACTTTCAAGCACCACTGTAGTTCTCACCACCACATGCAGCACTGCATTTGCCTCTCAGTTGATACTGTAAAGAAACAGAAGAATATGTTTGTCTAATTATGTCATGGTTTTAAATTTACTCTCCTGTAATTTTTTATAAAAAAAAAAATAAAATTTTAATTGTTTGTTCTTGCTGGGCTTTTATATGATATATAGAGAGCTTTCTCCAGTTGGGTTTTGCTTGGGTTTGTTTTGTCTTAAAGAGAGCTCTGTGGGTGACAGGAACCAAAACTACTGACAGATTGTGAAAGGAGAGACGAAAGTAGCTGTACCTGTGAGGCTTAGGAGAGCAGAGGCCACAGGCTTTATACAGTAGGCACGGTATAATTTACCTGAGCCCAAGAGGATTGCGGATTTACAGTGGAGGGTAATCCTCCTAATCCACAGGGCTTTAGCAACAAACAAGCATGTAGTTTACTGTTTTCTGTTTTAAACCCAAGACTTTTAAACATGTCTGTTTCTGAATGCTCATATTCCTGGATTTTTGCAGAGACTGTGTGGAAAACAGTGTTACAAAACGCTGTCTGTTGGATTTTGCCGTTGGCCAAGCTAAATTGGCAATTTGGCTTACCAGGCACAGTGAGATAAAGACCAAGAGTCTTACCAGCACCACTGCCTTGGGAAGAAGCACAGGGTATTTTACAGCATATGCAATGCATTTTACATCTCACCACTACTTTAAATGTTCATTTAACCATTATTTTATCAATTTTAACTTTGACACTGTCACTTCATCTTATCAGACTGGCATATGTGTAGCCTCATATATGCCCAGATTTCCTCTGCTGTTCATTGTATTAGTAGTGTCTTTCTCCTTCTTCTATGCTGCAGTAACAGTCTCTACTATAAACAGAAAATCAACAGAACGTGATTGACAAGTGGTGCCTAAACCTTTGCATGCACAACTATGCATATCATCACTGTCCACTATGCATGGCAGCACTGTCTTTTTGCCCAGTGACATGTGCTGCCATGGTTTGTTAAACAGTTGTTTACTACTGAAAATACCTAGCTCATTGTAATACCATTTAAACTCACAGTGGAGCCACTTGACACAAAAATAAAAGAGTACGCCATGTACACCTATATATACTTTCATATTAGAGATGGCAAAATACCACTTTTTCTTTTCCAGTATGATACTGATTTTGAAAGCTTCAGTCTTTACCAATACAGAACTGGCTCCTAATATTTACCTTTAAGCATATTTTATCATTTATAATTTATAATTATAATTTAGCTAATTGAAGTTTTTTTTTTTTTAAATGTGCTTCTAAAAGTAGGCTTTCATTCTCAAACTACTCAAACACTTGTTACAGGATTGATTAGGATTCCTTTTTATCCCCACTGATGTATCCAGTGCTGATACTGATATGTAATTACAAACAAAATTTTTGTTAGAAAACAAAATCAAGAAAAATGTGTGCTTTCTTACCAAACCATGATTCTTTTTCTGAACTTTTCTTTTTCATTTTTTCAAAATTCATTAACTCAAACTTTTAGCTTTAGTTTTTTTTAGCTTTTTAGCTTTGTCATATGTTAGCCTATAGCAGTGATTCTCAAACATTTGCTGTCACTGCCTTCTTTTTTCTTTTTGTGGAAGGAAAATTTTTTATAGTAGTGACAAAATAACTATGATCATACACATACACTTTCAACTTTATTCAGTCATATCTGTTGATCAAATAAAACAGCAGCTTCCACTGCAACTTTTTCAAACCACTTTTTGTGACATTTGCCACTAGATTGCTTCATCAGTCTGTGCTTTTTTAAAAATAAAAAAAAATAAAATAAAATTTGCAGACACGTTACCAGAAATTCAATCTGTGCCATCAGTCTGCTGATGTTATTCACTAGTAGCTTAATGAGGTGAAGTGTCTTCTTAATTTGTAGGCCCTGATACTGTTAGCTGTCAGAATAGGCTGCTGATATTAAAACATTGACTGTTGACCACTACCACAACTGATTTCTTCTCTAAAAAATTTTTTTAAATTAGCAATCAAAGCATTCAGCACTGGTAGCTTCAAACAGTTGAAAAACATTGCCATGTTAATTTGTAGGCCAAATATTTCCTGTAGTGTTTAAATCTGGACTCTGACCAGGCCAAAGCCACCAGTAAAAAACGTTATTTTTTGCATGTCGGCTTCAGTGTGTGCCACAAACCGAATATCATTGACGACAGAGAACAGTTGTTTATCCAAGACTGTGAGTTCCATTCCTTTTAGCTATTTTTTGTACTTTGGGACTTTTTGCAGCATTTCAGCTGTGACTACAGACACTGTGTGCTCACAGAGACCTTCCTTCTTTCTACAGCTGCCGTTTTGCTGTATGCGTGTATTGAGCAGATGTCATGTTTTCTAGTGGCATCAAATCTGGAGTAAAGTTCTTGGGTGATGGGTGTTTTGGCATATTTGGCATGAACAGTGATTATGAATCGCTGGTCTGATGTTCATAGAAAATAATAGGCTGTTGTTTTCTCCACTGTCTATACTGCCTCTCAAGCTCTTTGAGCTCACCTGTGCTGACGTGTACAGGAGCGACATAAATAAGCAGCATTTTAAATCTCGTTTGTTAAAAGGGAAATCTAAGAATGTTCAAAAATGCTACATAATGAAATAGCTGAGAGATAAATAAAGCCATTCAGAGTGGTGTGAAATGTTGTGTTCTGAAGAATCTTGCAGAGTAGGAATTGTTCTCAGAGTTGGTGATAGGAACCAGATTTTGACATTTCATTCCATGTAATAGAAAGAGTATTGTAAGATGGCTATTCTGAGGTTTCACTCCTCCTACATGCAATGCTGGGGAATTTCCACACCACACGCTTCTATATAGCTTCTTATTATTGTACTGCTGATATTTTGTACTGGCTGCCTGCTGCCTGATATATTTGCTGTACTATGCTGCTGCTGAGCATGAACTGTACTGACAGTAGACTACATGTTGTGCCTTATACACATGTATTGCTCTTGGTTTTACTGTACTGCACAGAGAAAATTGTCTGTACTATTTAAACTTTCATTTCAGCTGAATGAATGGTGCTTAGCTAACATCAGTCTGAATGAGTGTATATTGTATACTGGGTTATTCTTTTTATTCTTTACAGTTTTAAGCACAAGCCTTCTAAGAACATCATTGTGTTCAAATGATTGTGTGACATAATCCACATCAATAGTTCATTTGTTCACAGCTCTATTTGCATATCCCATTGCGTTAATGCCGAATTCATATACTGAAGCACATATTTGTGAAGAATAAATGTAGTTGTCTTCATTTGGCACAGTGAGAGACTGAGGGAGCCTCAGTGATCAGAATAGATGACTCTATATTTCTGTTGAATTACTTTTGCTTTTATTTGTGCATTTTCTATTCCTACATTCTGCTCATAAAACCAGCCAGCGAACACACACTGTCAAGCATAATTTGCAAAAATTGCAGTGATCTGGCATTGCTATAATGCCAAACATACTGATAACAGATAAATCATCAACATCAACAATCATCAACAAACCAACAAACGTTATATTACATTTAACTGACAGATAGTGATGCTTTTCCCCTGAGAATGACCAGTTGACTGGAATGATTAACCAAATGATTAAGTAGTTGGGGCGATGTTAGCATTCACTTACACTATACCTAAATAATTATGGAAAGAGTATTAAAGAGTTCTTCTCACCTTCAAATTCCTCAGTCAGGTTTAAGAGTTCTTCTAGTATAATACAATGATAGTCACTATGAGTCAAATGTTTGAATTTGATTACCCATAAAATACGTTCCTTATTTTTTCTGTTTTCTGCTTTTCAGAATAATAGTGAAATCAAAGCTGTAAGAGAAGAGCTATTGTGACGAAAGAGCAGGCGAGAAAGGTTAAACGTAGTCAAAGCATGTTTATTAAATTCAATGTTGACAATACAATGAGTCAGTGTGCAGGAGAGTCTGTGGAAAACACAAACAATACTAAACCTAGAACTAACCAAGAAAACAGAAACATTTAAGACAACATTACCATTCACAATAACAAATCACACGTCAGACAAACACTAGGAGCAAACAGCAGGGTATATAAGCAGAAGGGCTGACTACGAACACTTAGGAGGAGGAGTCACAAACTAAAGACAGGTGAGAGGCATGAGGAGAGCGGGGGAGACAGGGAGGAGCTAGAAACTAAAAGAAAGGCAAGGCCTGACACCTATGAGATTATACAGAGACCAAAAAGTGTTCATTTTAGATTCATGTAGAAGTCTTCACCTTAAAGGCCAAAAGTAGTGTCTGCTAGGGTGTCACAGACCTAAACACATCCATAAAAAAAACTGAATCCAACTTCTGGATGCTCCTTTTTGTCGTGTACTCTGATTGGATAGAACCTCAAAGTTCTATGTGCTAGAATGTTGCTGTGTCGTGGTGTGCTGCTGTCTTTGTAGCTAGCCTGCAGAAAACACTGCAACAAACAGGCTAGTAAACTACATTAGCTAATGAAAGTTAATTTAGACAACGTGGACTTGAAGGACACAACACTTCTGTCCAAAGGTGAGGGAGAGCCTTAGGGGTAGCCATGAGAAGAGGAGTTAGAACTTGAGCCACACAGACATTGGTGAGGGCACTCCAATATGCCCGATTATTTACTGTTACCAACTAAACCCAGTCTCACGGCTACAACGGTGCACTTACACATAAGTTAGACATGATAGTTATGCTCTGTGATAGCATTACAGAGAGTGCAGATGGATATAAAATAAGAATGGTAGGATAACAGGAGAAACCCACTCTCTTCTCCACTCTGCTCTCTTCTTCTGCAGAGGTCACACAAGAATATGTAAATACAATGCCCTTTCTTAAAGGCACAAAATAACTGTTACAGTAACAGCAGTAGACTTTTGTTAGTGGTTTGTGGTGCTGACATTTTCTTGCTAGTGTAGGACTATGAAAGCCTACAGTGTTGAAAAATCTTTAGACCACTTTATTTTTTCAAGCTACACTTGTCGTTTGGATTATAAATTGATTTTTCTCTCAAGCAGCTTCATGAAGAGCCACCAGGGATGCTCTTCCAAAAGGACTCAAGAAAGTAAAGACACACTCAGACCGCTTGTTCTTTCTGGAAAAATACTTCTTGAGTTTTTAATATTAATTTATGTTTGATATTTTTATGTTTATTTACAAACACATTTCATTTGCCCAACTTGAAACATCTTTAAGATTAGAGTAAGATACCTGCTAATTCACTTCAGTGTGTTCAAATATGTGAGGAGATCACAGTAGAAGCATGTCAGGAATGACTGTCAGGATAAAGAAACATTTTCTTACCTTTTACTGCAGGCAGAATATAACAGGTGTATAGAAACAGGCAGACAAGAGTGATTGGATGGACATGATTACTTACTTATTAATGATTTGATATGGATGGCTGCTCCATAGGCAACACGGTCACTTCAGCATGGAGTTTACTGCTCACAACATCTAGAACTAGAACTAGAACTATGTGTGTCTAGCCACACAAGTGCATTTGTCCCTGTTTCATGACCACTTTCTTTGTGTTTTTGTTTTGCTTCCTGCTGTCGACCAGAGGGGGGGTGGGTTCTCCTTTTAAGCCTTGGTTCCTCTCAAGGTTTATTCCTCTTGCTGTTAGGGTTTTTTTTCTTGCCTCTGTGGCCCTTTGCTTGCTCTGCTGGGGCTCAGACCTGGATTTTCTGTAAAGCTGCTTTGTGACAACATCTGCTGTAAAAAGCGCTATATAAACTTAGCTTTTTCTTCTGTTGTACCAGTTATCAGTTGCGTTTAATATTCTATTCCTTTGAAAATGTAGGGTTGGGTCTTTGGGAAAAGAAGAGTCTTTTGAGAAATAAAATCAAGGCAAGCTGTTCTGTATGATTGTCTACAGACATGTAAAAATAATAATAATCAAATACAGCTTTGAATCTCAGCATGCACATAGAAGAGCTGTGAATAGATTGTTCTTTCCTGTCAAGACTGGATGGTCAGCCGTTGTACTTTCGTTGGAACACAGTAGAAAAGCAGGGACCTTTCTGGCTGCTTATGGCAGCTGACTCCAAATGTAGAGTGTTTCATATTCAAACCAGAGCGAAAGTGTGCTCTTAATAAATCTGGGTTCAGTAGAGCACAAGAGGTAGTGTGCTGTCATGAATAAAGCTGAAGGAGAGTACAGTAGATCATCACAACACCGATGTTATTCATGAGACCACATGATGTTGAGTGTTTGCCTTTATACAAACGGCAAATATGCCCCGAACACTGCATCAGTTGTGCTGTAATATTGGCAATTTTTGCAATAACTGTCACAGTATTAGGCTTAGCATAGCTTTTTAGGTACTTACCAGATTAACCTGAGTGTTGTTTCACAGTTCATCTCGCTTGAAAAAATGTGTTCTGTCCATTTCAGGATAATTCCAGTTTGTTTAGTTGTTCTGATATCACAACTGTCAAACTCACTTAGGGGTGAAGACGGTTTGTAATTTGATGTAGACCTGCTGTCTACTGCTGCAGGTCAACAGTTGTCTTACAGAAGTTATCTAAGGTAACACTTTCTGGTTTGTATTTCTTACAGTACGTACAAACCATTAGCTGCAACATAAATCAAGTTGTTACCGTTGATGATACAGTTACTGCAGAAAAAGAGCTGTTATCACAAATATCAGCTTGAGTAGAAGGCTTCTCAACCAATCAGATTGTACCATACGAACTAACTGCTGTGTATTGTCTTTAAAGGTGCCATGATATAGAAAACATAATTTACATGGTCATAGTTGATAAGTAGAGTTCAGTACATAGAACTGACATGTTGTGAACCTCAAACACTGTTGTCTCCTAATATAGATACAAATCCTGCATTTACAAAATAGGACAGATAAAATTCCAATTCAATTCGATTCCAGAATTGTTGGCAAATCCAAACATTGTTTGCTTAATATTTTACACCTCTGGGATGTACATACACCAACTTGCATTGCAGCCCAGTGAAACAACGACAACAGAGCAACAGCAATGAAAGTGGCAGACATTGCAGAACATTTCCAAGTTGTGAGGGGAATGTCGGCACTTTTCATCCCTTTCCCAAAGAACTTTTGCTGGGCATGGTTGATGTTCATCTGAAATTGCCTTCCTATTCATCAGATTCTTAATCTACTGTTCCATTCTACCTTAAACGCAACAGTTTATACATACACCAGAATGTGTCTGTGGCACCATTTAAGGTGGAGCAGAAAATTCACAAAACAAACTGGTGAATAGGAAGTCAACTTCAGCTCCCACATCTTTAATAAGTTGTTGGTTTGCTATGCACATTTAATTCTGGACAGTGTCTCAATGTCGAGAATCTCTTGTTCATCTCTTGTTGATTGACACCGAAGAGATTGAAGAGAGGAGCTGTGCCACTTCTATTAGTATCACAACCACAACAGCAACCTGTAAGTAGCAGCCATGCTGTGTGATTTTATGCACTTTTTGATGGTTGAAGCCAGACCACCTGAAATTTAGTTTAATTTACTGACTTTAATTTACTGTGTTGATGTCGAGATTAAAAGCCAGTAGCTTGTATAGGTACTGTTCGCTGCTAGTAAGCTCCAAGTCACTAACATCATCATGGGTATCTATATAGTCTGACGATCTGTCTTATTTACACAGAGGGTACATTTATTTTACTATACTATCTTTGTCTCAATATGCTGCTTCTGTGTTTATCATGGTGCCTTGCAGTAAACCAGCCAATCAGAGCAGAGTTATCAAAATATTCATGAGCTCATCAAAAAAAGTAAAATGGCTCATTTCATGCTAGGGCCAAATCATAGGGTGTAAACAGGCATTTAAACCACATCTGGGCATGTTTCAATCCCTACTAGAGTCATATACCTTTATCATGTCATGTTGACATCAGGAAACAATTTAAAATGCTGGTTAAATCCATTATATAGCACCTTTAAGGCATACACTATTTCTATGTGTTCTAATGCTTTCTACCTTTCCGTTCAAAACTCTTTAGGAACACCAGTAATCAACCAACTACAAACCTGTATGTTTGTTGACAGCAGAACACACGGTAAAAAAACTTACGTTAAAGAAACGTTAGTTACTGGGCTGTCTTAATTTATAACTAACTTTTTGACCTGAAACACCACATTTCTTTTTTGTCAGATGACTAATATATTCTAATAAATCTCTGATGTATGTCATGACTGGAGCTATTCCTGGAGCTCCTGTAAGACTTGCAGAAAAAGATGAAACAACACTGCATACATTTCACATTTTAACAGTTTTGAGGTACACTATATATTTACAAGTATCCAGACACCCCTTCTAATTACAGAATTCAGCACCTACTCCTGACATACTTTCAACTGCATTCACACAGGTATTAGAATCTGCATGGAAAAGCGTTACCCAATAGAATGTGATGCTGTGGAGCAGCCATATATGATCTTAAGGTCATTATGTACAATGCCAGGCGATGGATGGATGGATGGATGGATGGATGGATGGATGGATGGATGGATAGATGGATACATAGATAGATAGATAGATAGATAGATAGATAGATAGATAGATAGATAGATAGATAGATGAAGTGATGGAGCTCTATCTGGGATGTGGTTGGATGCAATCAAATCATCACATCAGTGTTTCAAAGCGAAGACAAACTCCATAGCAATACCCTCAGGAGAATGGACATTGAACAAAAAGAAGAAATACTGGTTCAAGCTGTAGTATATGCCTTACAAAACATTCCAAAAGGTATGAATAACTAGTGTACCCTACTTCACACCATTAGAACCAAAAATGCCTGAATATCTCTTAGAACTTTTTGCATATAAGAGTTTACCAGCTTCTATCACTCCCGAGGATCAGACCGTTCGTAGTGAATGAAAGCGTTTGAAGTGAATTAACTGAATACGAACTTGCTTTTGGGCTTGTCCTCATTACATTCTTTAGAAATGGATTTTGTGCTTGGTGAAGTAGTTTATTCAGGGCAGTACCTCCAGCCATCATCATTGTGCTGAAGCACTGCTCCAAAAGTGGAGCGCTGAAGACACCGTAGGGTAAAGAGAACGCCTCCTTAATTATTGATGCTGCTGTGGTTCCCCAATTAATAATTAACAATATTGTGTCATTATTCCATTTCCACAAAAATTATAAAAACTCCTGAAATATTCATTCAGAGAAGAAATGAATGCACATGTTTTTCAGGGGAAAAGAAAAAAAATTAATTGTCTGGCTATTCTTTCAACTGGTAAAAATAAAAGAATTGAACTGGGATGCCAAATCTTAATGATTCCTACCTATTTTACTATGTCCCTTTACTACAAGAATTAAAACTCTAGGAAGATTACAGATTAAATTAAGATTAATTCACCATGACGATTACTTAATGCTATGTTTAATTGGCTAAATATGTACAATTAGAATTTATATTTTCCCTAAAATCTATTATCTGTTTTCTCCTGTCACTCCACCTTCTAGTTCTTCTCTTTCAATACTGTAGTAAAAAAATTCTACTGGAATCACCAAAACTCTCGGATTAATTTATCTCCCCTCCCAATTGGATAGAATAATCCATGAGAGAGAGAGAGAGAGAGAGAGAGAGAGAGAGAGAGAGAGAGAGAGAGAAAGACTCTGCCAAAGTCAGAGATCATCCTTAATTTATTTAATTTCCAGTAAAAACCCATATATATAATGCATTTTGCCCATACTTATTTCACTTAGTGTGTTTACTGAGTACTCAATAATCTGATAACTGCAGAAATCAGATTTTGTCAATAATCTGTTTACATGAGTTTGGGTTATCAGATAATGGGCAAACTCGGGGTCTACATGAGTCAGCCAGTAATCAGATTTCTGCTTTGCAGTTGACCAAAAAAAAAAAAACAATAGGCATGACGTAACTGTAATGTGAAACTGAGACATCATGCCACTTTTTATGTATTTAAATCCTTCATTTTGTCAAGCATGTAGTTGATTTTAGCTTTGCTCCAAAAGTGGTTTGTTATTTTGCAGTTGCTTATTTCTGGTGTGACGGTCTGTTTTCACACATGCACAGACTGAGAAAACAGGTCAGAGAAAGGGCACTTTCTTGAATTTCTAGATGAGATCTAAGAAATCAGACTGTGCTTTTTACTTTACCACTTGAATAACCTGATAAAGAAAAGATTTTCGGTGTTGAGTGCATGGAAATGCACTCCCTGTTTAATATTCTGCATGATGCATTATTGATCACTTGTACAGGTTTGGGATAATTTTCACCTCATTGAAAAAGGAAGTTTCTTTCAAAACAGATTGAGCTGAATTAAGGTAAAGTCCTCAGTTTGGAGTCTTCTTTCCAAGACAGGCACCATAATCACTACCTTTCCCTTAATTATACTGTAGTACTCACAGTTTTAAGTGAGGGAATCCTCACCTCCTCTTTCCTGTTTCACTGCACACCCTTAACCATGTAAATGATCTAAGGTCAGGGAGCAGGCACTGCTGAGTGCAAGGCTGTGTGTGCTGATTGTCCACTGAAATTTATTTAGCCGGGTGAATGCATTTGTAATAGCAGCCAAAACACCCAGGTGCTACCTTTCGTTTCTCAGCAGATTCACACACACATCGCCTTATAGTCTATTACCTCACAAGCTTCAGTGAAGCAGGACAGACTGCCAGGCCTCTTCATGATTAAAGAGCTTTAAATGGGCAATCTTGCAACTTCAAGACAGCAAGGCATCTTATAACAGAGATAGCAGATAGAAATAAGAATGGGTATCGTGAGTAAGCTGTTTACGACCAGTAAGATACAGCCTTAGTATCGCTTCAACTTGTGCCCAAGACTACATCGTACCTTGAATTTCATTTCATGCAAAAAGACACAGTCAGTTGAAATGCCTAGTTGGATCCAGGCTATGTTGGTTAGTGCAGGGGTTCTCAACCTTTTCAACCTCCTGGCCCAACTAGAAAGCATTAACTGTCCACAAAACTCAACTTTTTATCAAAACATTTTTTAGTCTTTTATTTCTTTAGCTAATATCAGCTGACTCATCTTGTGGCACATATCAATGGCAGCCAGCGGCGTTAATCCCTCAGCCATCGTAAAAGCTTGCTTACTCTGCGCAAAATGCCTAGCTAGTGTCTAGCTTACATGGGCACACTTAGACTGTGACTTTATAGTTTTAGTGCTGCATTTGAAAGAGTCAAACCAGATGCCACACACTGGACCCACCTGTTCCCCTGCAAATCCATATTTGATGTAGTCTGGGTGGTACATGCAGACATTTTTAACTTTTTTTGAGGACCTCTGTCAACATTCTTTCTTCTTTAAGAACCTCCTCCATCTTTGGTTAGCTAATTTTTTATAATTTAATAATTCAGGCTACTGTCTTCCCCTTGAAGATGGGCCTGCGGACAACTAGAGGGTGCTTCACAGGCCACTGGTGCTCCACGTTTAGGGTATATTTAGTAGCACTTGCTTGGCGAAATGAACATCGTTGAACAGGAATTAGTTTGTGGGGAAAAAAGACTAAGAAGATTTAATATTGTTTTGCAATATTTAAAATAACTTGAATATACAAAATAATTAACCTTCCATGGATATAAAAACAAATAAGTTGCAAGTTTTCCACAAATGCAAATGACTTTGCAGTTAAAACAAATAATAACAGCAAACATTGTTCTGTGGTAAGTTATTAATCCTTAACCTCTTCCTATTTTTATTCTTACCTGTTTACTTTAGAATTTAATGCATTAGAATGCATTTGGTCTGAATAATATAACCTTTTAATATCTGGTTATATCGCACAAAAGAGAAAATAAGATAGGTCTCTTCAAATGAACAATTTGTGTGCATCTTAACAACACAAATGAAATTATAACTCAAGGGCATCTTAACTACTTACCATCTTCATTTAAGTTTGTAACTAGCCATTAGATATAATCATAATTGTGGTACATTATTTGCTAGCCCTCATCTCAACTAGCAACTAGGTCTGCTTTGGTTGGAAAGATTGGATGCTTTCTGTTTACATGCTAAACCATTGATGTCATGCTGTAGTGGAAGACTAGATTGGTTTTTGCAATATATACACTGTACAGTTTTTTTCCAGCTTAATATGATCCCAAGCTTTGGACACTGTCTGTAGCTTTCTCTGGCCTCTTGCTTCTGTTCACTCTTGGCGACTGTTTCTTTCTTTCTCCTTTTTGCAGTCCATCAAATCACGTCATGCGCCCACAATTTAAGGGGTTTTGCAACAATAATAATCATCCATGCGAAACACAGATTAATATAGTTATATTTATTTAAATGTAACTTTGATGCAAACAATTTTGATTTTTAATAATCAAGTTACACAAGTTTCTCCAGGTTTCAGCCCTACCCTATAGCATACTGAACTCAGTATGGCTTACTGTTTACACTGGACCACACTGTAAATTGCCGGGGAGGGGCGTATTGGTGTGCAAAGCCCATCCATCCTTACTTTTCTCTTTTCTTTAAAGTAAGAAAACAGAAAAGCAGAAGGCTGAAAGCAGAAAGCTGCATCTTTTTGCTCACTACTTTAACCAGTGGGTTAACCAATGTGTAAAATTGTGATATCGCAATGCATAAGTGTGACATTAAGTAGGTGGAGGAAGCTTCACAGAAAAAGAACATTCTATTAATTATGCCATATAATGCAACTGCACTGGTTCAACACCAGCTCTTGTAAATGATCAGCACCAATCAACACCTTGTTTGAGCATCCCTCCTTCCTCCCAGCTTCAGTGCCATTAGAAAGTTGTACAACAACATGATTATAGTGATAATTTTGCTGAAAAATTGTAAGAATACCAAATGATTAATCGAACTGTGAACTGATTGTATGGTTACAGCGCTACTAACCAGGAAAGTTGGTCCAACTGAACACAATTAAAATCTCTCTTTTGTTCCGAAGTATTGATGTGGATACTGCGACAGTCTTAATTACTCTGGTCATGTTTTATTGTGTGTGTCCATGTCCCATGTTTTCCCTCTGTTCTGCTTACGCATGTGTAACAGTTCAAGCCAAAAATTGCATAACCAATGCGCAATTTTGTTTTTGCATCTTGAGTGATGCTAATTAAATAACACAAACGAGAACGAGAAGTTATTAATTGAATATACTGAATACAAACTGAATACAAACTGAAATAGAGTATTATGTTCTCTGTATAATACAGGGACAGTAAATATCAAAAGGTCCAAGTGGTTTAAGAGCTCTCCTGCCAAAGAGTAGAGGATCACCAGGACTCCGCCTTGCTATACCTCCTCTGAACAGCTGCCCACAACGATCAATAACATCACCTAGCAACAGTTAGCGCACCAGTCCAGCAATTAACTTGTGCTTGAAAGTAGCTTCAAAAAGCACTGGGTGCTTTTGTCAAATACAACTGGTCCATGTGGGTCCCTCCTGATCCCCCTGGAAAAAATTCGCTGTTGTGAAGTTTTATTCTGTTTTTTTGGGGGGGGATGAGTCACATACTGAAACCATTTACCCTCTTGGTTTTTATAGCTGTCACAATTGATTGCTTTATCACCACAGTTTCATCATTTCCTGGATGATATGCAGCTTCAGACTGATAAAATAGCTATTTTAGTTTTCTGATTCACATACAGTACAGCAGATATTCTGCATTACATTCTTTTATTTATTTCAACTGTAGCTGCTTCTTTCTGCCGGAGACTCCTGACGTCCTTGGGCTTGCAGGGGACAAAATTTCTCCATTTCAGACCTTCTTCAAAATATGCACGCATATGTACACATTCAAGATATCATCAAAACATACATGCAGAAAATGCAAAATGTCCGCAAAGCTTAAACTGAAGCACACTTAAGGAGATACAAAATGTCTCCTCAATTGTGCTTGAGTTCATGCTTTGTGGACATTTTGCGGTGGGTAATCCAATTATACTAATAATCTACCAGTGTTTGCTTCAGACATGGTATGTATTGTATAACTCATATCAAATGCACCACATACTTTTGATGCTTAATTTAACAGCGAGGAGAAATAAGAAATAGTTGCTTTTGAAAGTAGAAATTGTGCTACCCCTTCGAAGGCTAATTGAACTGCCTGCTATTCTCCTGGTTGTGTAATGGCAGGGTGATTATGTATAATCTTAATTAAGTCTAGGTTAACAGTGGGGTCTAATGAAGGCAGTGTGACATTAACAGTGGATGGCCAGATGAATAATTCTGCCCATTATGTTTATAACAATGGCCAATCAATTAAATGCTGGAAAATTACCTGAAAACAGTAATTCCATAACGTCGGGCCTGAACTTGAGCCGGTTTCGACTACACATACTCCACTCAGGCAGCTGGTAGTCTGTCCTGCTGCTCACCTCTGTGCTCAAACTGTTGAAGATTTTCATCCCATGCTGAACGAGGGCAATGGCAGCCTTAATTGATTTTTTTTTTTTCATTCTTGCACTACATTTCATTTTCTAAGTCCAGTGAGGGCAAAAGGCACCATACACTGCCCTGATTGTTTTGTACTGATTAACACTGAGTTTAAAAGGCTAACAGGAAATCTGCTAATATATCATTTTATGTTTACTGTGTGGATTTTAAGTATATGCAGTAGTTAAAGAGTAACTGATTGATATGGTTGAACTGTAAAACATAATATCTTAAACTCAAATAAAGAGCATAAAACCCACAGTCTTAAATAATATGAATTAATATCATCATTCTATTGTTGACAATGTCCTTATTAGGAGCTCTTTAAACAGTTTTTTCCTATGGGAAAATTTATTTACGCCCTGTCGTAAGCACAAAAAAATCCCAAATCCAATATGTTTTGCTGTACATAAAGTAGGAGTGAAAGCCAGTACAAGTAAAATGTTAAAAACGTGTTTTTGGTTGTCTTAAAAACTTATCTCACAGGCTTACACTTAACACTTCCAACTGGTGAGATGTCTGAAGAAATTACCATTGTGATTTACCACACATACTCTTGATGTATCAGAATATTATATATTTAAGTCCACCGGAAAAAAAAAAAAGTCACCTGTGACTTAAACGTACCGAATAGTGTGACAAGCATGAATAACAGCTGTGATTTGATTTGGCATGGACTGAACAAGTTCCTGAATATAGGCGACTTCAATGTTCAGCCACTCTTGCATTAAAGCAGTTAGGTCAGATTTGGTGGATGCCTTTCTTGGCACAATTCTGGGGAGAATTTCCTGTAGACTGGGATTTTAGCCACTGCTGGTTGAATAAATCTTGTTATATTATTCTCTATTGCAAATTAAGAAAGCTGTTTTATCCTCCTGTAAAGCTTTCATTTTTGGAGGTATTTTAAGGTGACCTCATAATTAATAAGGAAACATTTAATGAGTAGCCATGTTTAAACTTTTGACTGGTACTGCACATCATATGTTAGACGTTGGAATGTGATTATTGTGCCATGTGATTTAATCACTGCTGTTGGAATATCTCTGAAATAATAACTTTACAGGAGAAGGATAAGACATACTTTACTTTTAATGTAAGTCAATGCAACCAGACTTATTTCCAAGTGACTTTGGGACATTTCTTGTAGTCCATTCATCTAGAAATTTACACACACTGTCAAGGGCAACAGCTACTTTCACATTTTGTCAAAAAATCACAAAACAACAAAAATGGAGATACAAGGTTTCGTTCCAGCCGCAGCGTAATACTGATGTGCACTGACAGCCCATAGGTGTACACCTCTAGAGACAGTAACCTTTGTATGCACAACTTCCCTAAATCCATACAGTGCAAGATAAAACCATTAGGAACAACAACAGTTTATTTTATTTCCCGATCTATATTAATCTGCTAATCATACTAATTACTTCATGCAGAATCAGACATTTATTTTTACTATATTTGACAGTTAAACAGCTAATCAGTCTCTCTCATACAGGTGAATACATATACAGAGTATGAAAGGTTCTGAGATGAGCTGACAAAACACAGTCTCTTAATAAGCTGCCTCATCTGTAAGGTGAGAATGAGGAGCAAATGTGTCTTTGCTAATGAATTTTGAAGTAAGATTCACACTCCAGACCCAGCAACGTCCGTGATTTTAAGATCAAATGACAATATCATTATTACAGCACAACACAGGAGTTCTGTGTTGTTTTAGCTCATCTCTCACTTGAGGTGATATCCTCCTTGTACAGCATGTGTGCAACAGAATTTCACATAAATCAGTATGTTTATGTCTATGCTCACACTCCAGTACCCTCAGTCTGATCAGATTTCATTTTATGCTCCTTTTTTAAAGTAAAAAAAGGGAAAATGAAAAATAAGTCTGACAATGATTTAATGTGAAACGTGTATTATACTACACTTCCTGTATTCCTTCCTTATACAGCTGTATACCTCCAACATTGTGACAAAACCATATTTTATACAGGCAGATTATAAAGGTTGATACCTATGCACAACTCACCAACACAACAACACATCACGCAAAACAGCCCAGTTGTCAAATGTGGTAGCTTTGGCAGTAACCTTGCGGTTCACAAGATCCAGTGACACCAGCGTGGAGGACGTGTACACAGAGTTACGGGTTTGAAACAATTTTATTTATCAAAGGGCACGGCAGCTCTGATTATTGAAAATGGCATTCATTCATCTTAGTATGGGAATGACACCAACTATAGCTTCCCATTATTCAATTTTCTTTTTTTCATCTTCATCAAGTTTAATCATTGTAACACGCTATTGGTTTATTGATTCACTTATTTATTAGAGACAATGCACATTAATCAACACAAACTAAATGTGCCAGTGTTAGCCAACTGGCTAATATTTAACTGTAGCCCAGACATAATGGACAATATATACATACAGAATAAATCTTGATTGAGGAAGGTGAACAAACAACTTGCTCTACACACACCTCATTAACAGTAAGCTCATACCTTAAACTATGCCTGGATGTACTGTTAGTTTTATGATTGTGAATGTACATCAGCAAAGTCAATACCAAAAAGCTGATTGACTTAACTGACTGAATGAGCTTTTCCTAAACAATATGATACCAGCATATCTCAAAACAGGAATGGTAATCACATCAAATATTTTCCAAGTCAGGCTAAACCATTAAATATCTCAAAACAGACAAACTTTTGCAAATGTATCATATTTTGTTCATGAGGTTATATTTAGCAGGAATCTTCTGGTGGTGTTAAGTCTTAGGGTTTTGTCCTGAAATAGAAATATCTAGCACAGTCCTGAAATAGATAGATTTTAATGTGCCTCTTGTTTATGCTCAACTAATCAGACAATATGTCAAGTGCATTAAAATGTCATTGTGCAGTATCTGTTGTTAGATTGCTTCTTATAGGCTTAAAGATAAGCACATTCAATTTTAGAATCTTTATCACAGCTTTAACTTGTTTTTAGATGGATTAGAATCAGGAATAATAGCTAGATAATATGCCGTCAGTCACCACCTGACGCCTTTCACCAAAGACAAACACATCTGGAGCAGCTGGATTGCCAGATTTCTAAATTGATGCAACTTTAGCTGATTTCCTTCCCTTTGGGAACACAGCTTGTCTGAACAACTGATTACTAATTGGATTCACTTTTCACAATTGGATAGAGGCAAATTAGTGACTCTTTAATCTTTAAGAAACTCCAAATATATAGCCCTAGAGTTATTAAGAGATCTTATGAACTTACTTATTTATAATTCTGTATGGAAGTATGTATGTATGTATGTATTCTAATGCATGTAAAAGGCAAAGTTGACCTTCATTTGTAGCTATAGATATCTAAGAAACACTTCTAAAATGGTGAGATAAAACTTTAACAGATCTAGTAATTAGTAATTTAGTAATTATAAATTAGAAGCTCTATAAAACTGACTGTGTTTTGTGTGAGGCAGCCATTTACATTCATCAGCAACTGATGTCCCTAAATTTAAATTATATTTAGCTGCCAGCTTCTTAAGATTCTCTTAAAGTGATTTCAGATTTCTCATGCTGTGGGCTTGGTTTAGATATGTTTTGGATACATTGTTTTAGTAATTTTTTACCATGATGGCGTTTTGTGTTCAGCCTGTATTGCTGTGACAGATGTGAGTAGCTGATGACTGTTATATTATCAGCCTCTATAAAGACTGACAAGTCCTTCAAAGGGAAATGTTTCCCTCATTAGTTTCAGCATAAGACATGTTTATTAGTGCTCATTTGTCAGGATTTTCCCTGATACCATTACATTTTTGTGACCTCAATATTGGGAAAATATTTGTGACCTTAGATTGGTCTCTCCTTTGTGTGCATGTGTGTGCCTGTATGTTCTGAGATCCTCCTAGCCGCAGTGTTGGTGGGGGGTTTGCAGGCTCTGTATATATATTTGTGTTGTGCTGTTGACAGGAATGGCCTCTCCGATTCTACTATATTGGCCATGTTTCCTGTAAGCCTACCTCTGTATGTTTGATGAATTCCCCCATCCCTCCTCTCCCTCTTTCTCTAGCCATATCACTTCACCCAAGGTGCATCAGAGTGAAGGAGCAGAAGATGAGCGTATGTTTCTGTGGGCCCAGTATTAGCACACACTGTTTGGCTGCTGCCGAAGCCCTGAACCTGTCCTAACACAGTGGGAGTTTGGAAATGCTGGCTGCATCGCCCATTAAAATCTCCTACATAAACGCACCAGTGGAGACCTCCTGCCACGCTGTCAGCCAGCCATAGTCCATATGTCTCCTCCAAACACCACAATCCCTCTCTCTCCTTTCTCAGCAGCTTCCTTAGTCACCTGTCTCTTCTCTATATGCTTCAACCTTATTTTTCCCTTCTATATACTTCAAAAACCCTGCAGTCCAACACTCTGCCCTCTTTACTTTATCCTTACTTGTTATTTTCTATTCTGTTTTTCTCCAGTTTGTATTTCCTCTCTGCTCATTACGTTTTCTTCACTCCTTCCAAATCCTTCCTTTATCTCCAGATTTATCTTTAGATCTATCTGCTAAAGCACATGGGCCTGAAAATAAGTCCACACTTCAGTTTCTCACTCCTGAATGAGAAGTTCCTTGGTTTTTAACAAAAGGCATTCTAGAAGTCTAGAACTTAATAATTTAACCAGTTTGTTGAGTTGCAGTTAATGCAATTTGTTTGAACCAAACTATCCATCCAATATTTAACATAAATAAATATAATTAGTAAAAAAAAAGGTGGTGTCCAACACTGACAAAATTATTTCTGACCCTGAAGTAAAACAGTAAATAACAGCACAATAAAATTGAAATCGATTTATTTACATCTGTAGTATAAAACCTACATGTCCAGATATTGTTTTCGGGCAAGAGCTGAGACACAACTGCGATCGCCTTAAAATAAACAACTCAACTCCTCAGCCTGTCTCCTGGCTTCTATCCTTTGGTACAAAAAAGAAAGAATCAACTTCACCTGTGAAAAAACTTTTCCTAAAAATTCAGTTGATTTTGATTTTCTCATTCCATTAAATCAGCAGGGATATTATTTTACCTTCAAAATGCAGTCTTGCATTTTCTGCTTCTCATGATCAAGCAGTTTAAGCATATTCAGTTGTATTGAGGTCTGAACCTTGGGGTGGTCGTTCCAATCTTCTTTGTTTGATTTGATTTTTTTTTCTTTTTTGTCAGTTTCCTTTTCTTAGTAACAGCTTCTTGGCAGCTAGTAATTCTTTCAAACCCATGCCATTGAGTTATTTTCTCACAGTGAGACAATGGACAGAAACACCTGTAAGAGCGGAAGAGAGTAGCACTTGATTGAAGAGTGAAGTCTTTCACAAAATAATGATTGTGACATTTTGGTTTACCAGGTCTTACGTAGGTGTTAGGAGTCAACTAAAACATACGTAACTCCAGTTTTGGAAACTCCTGATTTTTCACTACTGCTGTTCTATATGTAATCATCAGACATATCTAATGAAAACGGAATAACTTGCACTTAATGGACTTAAAAAATAAATAAATGAAAGACTGTCTTTTGCACAGTACTGTATCTGTCAGACTGCACGTTAAAGTGAGGAGGTTCTACTTCAGCCTGTTTAACTACATAAAAATGTGTTATTTCCTGTTAGGCAGTGCCTTGTGCTTCCCTAATTAGTAAATAACTGATAATAGATTATGAACAATTAGTCTTACAGCTAATAACTAAATCACAAACATGAAGTTTAATGAATTAATACCTAATAAATAACATGCAAGACTCTAAATACTGCTGATTGTTGCATTAATTGGAGTCATGAAATGTAGGTTGAAACAAAAATTTTGGTTTGATTCCCTCATGCATTGCCAAGGGATGATTGAAATCCGGTACAAAGGTACAGGATATATCAGTGGTTTGAGTGAGTGGATAAAGCATTTTGGAAGGAGAACAGTCATTGTAGTGCTGGCTAATATACCTGCTGCTTAATCTTCTCATCTGGTTCTGTAGGCTGTTTATAGTACTTCATAATCTGATCTTCAGTCAGCTAAATCCATCATGAGCTGCAGTGTATGCAGATATTTATTCCAGCCCCACATTACACCATCTGATTTCACTAATGAGCTCAATTCCTTAACAAAGACAGGAAGTTAATTAATGAAATCAGGTGATGTACTGTGCAGCAGCTGATCTGAGATGGACATTCTATTATAAAATTAACTTTTTTATGCCATACATGCATACAATCAAGCACCAAGACTGTGTGGGTCTGTATGGGTCTTTCTAAAGAGCTTACTGAATTTGAGCTTAGTACTGTAATAGAAGGTCACCATTGCAACAAGTCAGCTGTGAGTAGTAGTGAAAACTGGGAGCATTTAAGATCCACAGCAACTTAGCCAAAATGTGGCAGATCACATAAAGTCACAGAGCCTGGTCGCCGGGTGCTGAAGCACATAGTTCATAAAACTCACCAACGGTCTGCTGACACAATAACTGCAACGCTCCACACCTCTTATGGTACTAACACAAATGACAGCACAAAAACACAGGGAGTTTTATGGCACGGGTTTCCATGAGCGAGCAACTGCATGCAAGCTTAACGTCGGCAATCACAATGCCAAACGTTGGATGTAAAGTGCCACCACTGGACTCTGGAGCAGTGCAAACATGTTCTGTGGAGTGATTAATCATTTTTCTCTATCTGGAAATCTGATGGATGAGTCTGGGTTTGGAGAATGCCAGGAGAACGCTACCTGCCTGACTGCAAAGTGCTGACTGTAAAGTTTGGTGGAGGAAGGATAATGCTATGGGGTTGTTGTTCTGGGATTGGCCAAGGCCGTTTAGTTCCAGTGGAGGGAAATCTTAATGCTTCAGCATACCAAGACATTTGGCATAATTATATTTTTCCACATTTGTGGGAACAGTTAGGGGAAGGGCTTTTCTGTTCCAGCATGACTGTTCCCCAGTGCGCAAGGGTTCATAAAGGCACGCTTGGGTGAGTTTGGTGTGGAAGAACTTGATTGGCTTGCACAGACCCCCAACCTCAAGCCCATCAAACACCTTTGGAATGAATTAGAATGAAGAGTTAGTCCCTTTTTCTTTTTACATAAAAGCTTTCATGTATTATTTTGAAAAATATATATTTTCAGCAAAATGCCTGTTCTGGACAGGCAAAATAAAGGGGATCTAATAATATTTTCCTAAACAGCGTATGGGCTGTTGAACGAACCATTTGGCAAAAATAAAAAAATAAAATAAAAAATAAAGAAGACAGAGTAGAAAGGGCAAAGAATAGCAACATGCAAATAAGATGAAAGTTCCCAAGTCAAAGCACTTTCTGTCGAAAGGGTAAAACCAGACCATTTTTATTTTGCCTGTGCAGAAATTAGACATTTCAAAAATGATATAAGTTTTTGAAAAATAAAAAATGAAGATGTCGTACTCCACATTAACATCGTGTAAAACGTGTATATGATATGAATTTTGATTTAAACATTCATGAATATGTTTATGCAAGATGTTTTGACTATCCTATGTATTAATGTCTATATTAAAGTCTGTATTTTCTGTAATGTCCAGATTAATGTCTGTGGATTTAAAATATCCACAGAAAAAGCTCCTGTAGGCATAATGTGTAGGTGTCCCAATACCTTTGTCCATAAAGTATACTTTTACAATTTATTTATTTTCAGTAATGACAGATTCAAATCTGCATGCCCATTTGTTCTGATGTCAAGAAAGACAAAAATCTAAGTTATGTGAAAGGATGTTTTTTATTTTTTTATCTCTTCTCACAAATGCCAACAGAAATATAGATTTGAGTTGATGGGATTGCTTATAATCCACACTTCTAAATTTCATCACTTATTTTGATTAAGAATTTAATTAATATTGAATGACGCTTTTGTTATCACCAATGAAACCTGGCAATGTTTAGGGTTTCACATTTACTTTAAAGAATGTTTATGAAATGTTTTGTATTTCTTGCTTTTGTTTGAAGTCAGTGTTAATGTTACCTGCAAAGAAATAAGAATACCTTTGATACTTTTACTTGAGAATTTGAGTGTTAGACCTAAAAAATGCTTGATTGCTATTGTTTGCGCACTTGGAGACCCAAAGATTGTGACACTAACCTGGTTAAGAAAATTGAGAACCTCAAAAAAAGCGAGAGTTAAAGTTAATATTTAATAGAATGTTTAAGTTACACCATTTTGAAACATTCTCCAATATGCAGGTGAGTTGGTAACAGGTGAGGGTATTATGACTAAGTGTATATGGAACTCCACAAAGGCTCGGTTTTTGTGAAGATGGGCTGCGACTCACCTCTTAGTGACAAACTTTGTGAGAGAATTGGCAAACAGTTCAAAAAGAACATTTCTCAATGCAAGACTGCAAAGAATTTTAATATTGTGAAAAGATTCAGGGAATCCAGAGGAAGCTCAGTCTGTGTAGGGCAAGGCCAGAAACCACTGTTGAATGTACTTGACCTTAAAGCCCTCAGCCAGAAAACCGTTGTCACTCATCACAGCCTGTCACTGCATCAAGAAATGTGACGTGAAACTGTATTACACCAGGAGAAAGCACGAAAGCTAAACATCAATTCTATACAAACAGGCCACCACGTTCTCAGAAAGGGTTGAGTAGTCCGAAAGAAAATGGAAATGAGTATTGTGGTCAGATGAGTCCAAGTTTCAGCCACGTTTCAAAATGGCCATCAAGTTCTCTTTGCCAGTGATGGAAAGAATCACCCAGACTTTTCCCAGCAAAATGTGCAAAAGCCTACATCTTTATCATGTGGGGATGCATCGATGGAGCTATATATAGGGATTTTAGAGAGCCACATTATGTCATTAAGACGACGTCTTTACCAAGAGCTCTCTGGTTATTTCAGCAAGATAGTCGTTTATGTCGTTTGGCACATCATGAAGAGGAGAATCAGAAAAGACACCCACAAACGGGTGAGAAGCTTAAGAGAGGGAAGCTCCTAAATAATTAAATCATGTAATTAAAGGACAGTTGATGTAACACAATGGTAAACATGCCTGGTCACAACTTATTTTCAGTGTGTTATAGACACCAAATTCTTCATTTGTTTATATTTACAAGATACAGTAGGTCAGTGAAAACACATTTGCTCTGTACTTTTGTTAAATAATGATTCAAGAGAATAAACAAATCTTAGATTTCAGTCAGTATTGTCCCAACTATTCTCAAAATGAGATTTGTATTTATATATGTGACTGTTTTCCAGCCTCCCTTTATCCTTTAGAATTGAACATTATATTTTTGTTAGTGTATCATTAAAACTGTTGTACATAGCCTATAAAGGCCTCTGTTCTCATTGGCTGTCCCGTGTATAGGCCCTTTTTTTTTTTTATTTAACTCAACTTATATAAATAATTAGCTTATTAGCAGGACTGATTATCATTCTGTTGTTAGTACAATAGAAATATTCAGTTAATAACAAAAATGTTTGTTGAAACCTATGGCAATTGACGGATGCACCTATCGAGAATGACTTTGCTATACAGGCATAAATAGTGTCAGGCATCTTGCCTAAGGTATTTCTATTGGTGTAGTGTGGTGTGCTGGCTCATCAGGGACCTGAGCCCACCACATAGAAGGTAGCAACAGTTCTGGCTATGCTACACAACACCCTAATAATATGGTGTTATCAACAAAAATTCACAACCTGGACTTAACTCAGGATGATTAATTGGCATATGGAATTTTAATTGCAGCAAATAATAGATATTTCATCTTATTTAGTGCATTTAAAGGCCCAGTTTCTTATATTTACTTTTTAATCTATCTTTTCTCATGAGGTCCACTTAAAACATTTGTGTGGTTTTATGTGATGAAAATTTCATAATTCATATTAAAATGAGAATGTCTCTTTATCTTTTAGAATTAAACGAGCTATATTTGTTACTGTGTCTTTAAGACTATATTAGAATAAATGAGCTCTGTTCTTTACTTTTTCTTCTGCCCTGTATTGTACCTTATTCAAAGAGTACTCAGACCATAGATTTTCATCCTTAGATTTTCAGTACGAATTGGCTGGGTTAAACCACTGTGGGCTGTGGAATTCAAACCAGGCTGTTTTGAAGCATTGTTTCCATACATGAACTGTACAGACTGAGGAGTGAATGGTGCATGTTAACAGTGTTTACATACAACAGTGTTTACACATGACTTCAGACTCCTTTATTTTAAAAAGTGATGGAAATTCAGTTTTCCATGAAATGGGCTCTTTAAAAAGATATTTGCATTAGTACAAGAACTTTCAAACTATCTTTGCTCTGATTCTTTAAGGCTTTTTCTCTCTCAATTAAACTATTAGTTTAAACTTACGGAGATACTGATGGGATGGATTTGGCGAGAGTTTTATGAACCATATCATATGTCTTTACATATTAACGTCTCACGCACCAGCTCCAAAACAAGTCTGACTCAATGTTTAGGTCTCAAATGCACAATCAGCATTATGCTGATGAAGACATGATGACTATAGTCGATAATTCACTCACATCCTCTGTACACATGAACTTCACCAAATTTTGACTCAGACCACTTTGAATGCTCTTTCAACACGCTCGCAAAAGTCAGATTCAACCAATGCTACAAAATGTTCTTCAACATGTTTGGTAGTTTACAGAAAAGCCCTTCCATGGTGTCCTTTGCCTCCAGGGCATTCCTGAATGCTATTCTGCTTGGAGCAGAGACTTTGCCTCTCTGAAAGTGTGCATGCCTACCTGAGATTCTACTCCAGAATTTCCCCTCGGGAACCACTAACTCAAACAGACAAACAGACGGCATTTAGGAAGAACGCTGCATGATGAATTTTAAAAGCACTTTATTCTCTTGCATTTCAAAGACTACCTGGTGTGCAAGCTTTTTCCCCTCTGGAAAAAAAGATAAATGAACTATTTTTGTCTTTGAAAGAGGCAGGCTAAAGCAGGACATCTGTTCAAAGAATGAAACAAGAGCATCACAAAGCCGTCTATCATGATTATAAGTGCTAGTGGAAGCAGTTCAGCTGGGTCAAAAGGGAAAAGAAGGGACGAATGAAGACAAAGTGAGGTGGAGTTGTCTTCACCTGTTGAGACAGACAGGGTACAATGCTCTGGTAGTTATTTATGAGCCTGTTTGGAGCGATTCTCTCCCAGTGGGTTAAAGAAAGTGACAACTGTGTGTGAACAGGGAGGCCTGTTCTGGTTGGGAGATTAAAGCCCCATCACAGACGATGCTGACCCTCCAGGGCAAGGCTAACCATGATACCTTTGTGGTGATCAGTTGATGGTTAATCAGTGATACAGAAAGGATCTGAGTGTGTTTGGAGAGCTGCTGTGTAGTCTCCTTTATTCCTATTAGATGTGTATTAGATTATGTAATATATAATATGCTCCTTTTCATTTCAGGAACATATCAACATATTTTTGCACTGGCTGAAAGTAATGACTGCTCTTCACATTGAGTTAAGATTGCATGATGAAGGGACCTATATATGGTCCAAAATGACCAATGATGTAATGGCTGATCAGTGTATATGGCAGCACGTTTTCACCTGGTCTGTTGGTGAAGACTGATACCAACTGATTAAATAAGTGAAATCAAGTGTGCTCTTACAGCCACACTGGCCACTTGTGGATTAGATTGAACACACCAGAAGCCATATTACAGATACATCCTAACTCTAAAATTTGATCAGTTTAATCAGCACAACAGCTTCAGTTAAGATTGAATTTAGGACAGAAGCTTTTGCAGAACTTCGCAATTATATTAATCTTCTGTTAATTTATCTGTCCATCTGTTTGTCCTCCACCCATCCACCCATCCATCTATCTATCTATCTATCTATCTATCTATCTATCTATCTATGTCCTTTAACATCTCTCTCCTCAGAATTCTACGCCCTTTTGATCTGGCCTTTGGTATAAAAATGAAACTGCTTTGTGCTGTCATTTTCATTTCATGCTCTTTTATAGATGTTTTTTGTGAAGGTTAGAGGGAGCAGAAAGAAAATTGTCAGTGTGTGTTCCTTCACTCTCCATGTAAAAAAGCGTGCTCTTGCTGCATGTCACTGCAACTAATGTGGGCATGTCTCCACACAGAGCTGACATGAGCAATATCTATCAGAGTCTGTTTGCTTAGGCTGTATGCACTGATTCCTGTTCTAGAGAAGCCTGGATATTTAAACAGATACATAATGCAATCCTTTGGAAATGAAAGAGCCTGGCACACCTACCAAACAGAAAGAAAGAAGGAGAGAGAGAGAGAGAGAGAGAGAGACAGAGTTTCCTGTTACTTACATGCACTAAGGGAAGCAGTCAGCTTCACAGAGCAACCAAACTGGTATGTCTACGTTCATTCTGTGGACACTTCCTTTTTTATTGGTCTGTAAACACTGTGGTCACATCGGACATCATGCAAAATCACAGATCAGAAATTATGACTGATCATGCTTTTATGCATGTACTCCATGCCTCTTGTAGCCTAGAAAATGATTTCACACGCACAGCAGTGATAAATAAATTAGAAATCCGTGCAGTGCTACTTTCCTAATTCTGTATGCTGAAGAAGACTGGCCATTTCCTTGCTCCGAATCTTTGTAGCTCTGTTGCGGTCCAGCATGAATGTTCAGGATCTGTTCATAGTCTCTGATCCCAACTCACAGCAGTGTAGAACCATGGGCACATGCTGCATAGAGTCATGGACTCTGATACATTAGAAGATTCTGTTGCTTTGCCCTCTGTCTAATTGTATAAAAAAGTTTTTAGGAGATTTTTTTGTCGCTGCAGGCGTTTTATTTTTCTGCTGGCTTGCTCCATGCTAAGCATATCATCAGCTCATCAGCCCCCACAAATATACACAACAATAGAGACAGGAGCAGTGGAGCCAGGCAGTGTATAGGGCTGTCTTACATGGTGTCCTTAGGCAATGTAAGCTGCAGGAGATCTCTCTGCACTCACCACTAACCCAAGCCTTCAACTATCCAACCAGAGGGCTTTTGCGTGTTATGCAGTACACAAAACAAAACGATTCATCTTTTATGTATTATCACATTCTCCCATGTCAACTTTTTTCAGATAGTTTCAGGAAGAATATTTGGATGTTGGAATATTTTATTTATAGGTGTGCAAACACATTGTGAGCAAGAAGGAGAGAGAAAGAAAAATGGTACTGTAGTCTAATATATCTAAATTATATATATTATATCTAAATATATTGGTATCTAAAATACCAATGCTATAAATAACAGCACAATTACTATAGCAAACAACTCTAAGCATGATCTAGCATGAACAGAATGTTTTAATCGATTTAAAAACACCTGTCACATCTGCATACCTAATATTCTCTGGAATGTCACTGCAGAGATTAGGAGCTACATATGAAAACAAGCTTCCAGCAGCTGAGCTGTTAGCAATCTTACCAATTTACCTCTTATTACCTTTCATCTGAGTGGAAACATCTGAAGAGGTTTTAATCCCTCAGTAGATCTGTTAGATATTCTGGAGCTGGGCCACTTTGAACTTTAAATGCCATAAGCAAGACCATGTAGTCAGTGTGACACATAACAGGAAGCCAGTGTGAAACAAATAAACCAAAATGAAACGCTCAAAATGTGTTTTCCGGGTAAGCACACATGCTGCTGCATTCTGAACTAAAAAGTTAGGACAGTATGGAAAATGCAAATAAGGAAATGCAGTGTTTCCTACATTTAGACTGACTTTTATTTAATCGCAGACAGCCTGAGTCCAAGATATTTTTTCATATTTTATCCGGTCAGCTTCATTTTGTTTGTTAACATACATCCATTCCTGCATTTCAGGCCTGCAACACTTTCCAAAAGTTGAGACATGGGAAATTTAGGGCTAGTAATTAAGTAAAAAAAACTAAATAATGATGTGATTTTATACAGTTGCTAAGAGGTCACTGGAATCATGATTTGGTACAAAAGCAGTATCCACAAAAGGTTACAATATGGAGTTACATTCAGTGGCTTCTCTGGGATCAGAAGCATCTGGAATAGACTATAACACAGTGGAAACGTATACTGCGGTCAGAGGAATCTGTATTCCAGATAGTTTTTGGAAGAAATGGAGGCTGTGTGCTTGAGACCAATGACAAAAAGGACTACTCAGACTACAAGTCCAAAAGCCAGGGTCTCTCATGGTGTGGGGTCAGTGTGTCAGTGCCCTTGGTCATTTACACATCTGTGATGCAGCATTTTGCACTTGGAGCAACATTAGTTGCCTTTAAGAAGACATATGTTCCAGTAATGTACATGCATATTTCAACAAGACGATGCAAAATGACATATTGCATACAAACTTTTGGAATGTGTTGCAGGCCTGAAATGCAGGAATGGATGTATTATTAACAAATGAACTGAATCTGACCCAAAATTGTCTTGGGTTCATACTGCCTACATTGCATTTTCTGATTGGGGCTGTCAACTACGCGTGTGCACCTAGCTGTACTTTAGCCCAACTGTCCACCATCTTGCCTCATGCCTCTTTCATAGCACATAAGCCCCTCCCACTACATGGAGCATACCATCAATGGGGTTACCCGGGGCATGGGACAGAATGTCAACTTCTGAGGTCATATGATAATTATCTTATGTACACTTCCAGGTTTTACACATGAAGGTTTTACACAAAGATTTTACACAAAACTAGCTGTATAAATTATAATATTAACTAACTGTAACCCAGGTGTAGGAGTAGTAGGATGTAACCAGTGATGTTTGGTGCCTTGACATCATCACATCTCTTATTGTCTATTTTGTGATAAAGTCTGAAAAGTGTTGGGGGAATCTAAGAATTGCTATTGGCCCGTTTATCTGTACATCTAGATACACTTTTTTGTAATCCATGCTGATGTCAACTCTGCCTAACCTCTAGTGGAGGTGCTGTGTCCTTCCACTAGTCCACGCCTATAGCTATGGCACTGCTCCCACAAAGGCCAAGCTGTAGTGACCAAGCAGCCCTGAACTGTTCTTCTCTTCTGTATCCATGCTGTACTTACACATCACAATTACACATCAGGGGCCTATGTTTGCTTCTCCTCTACACCACTCTGGACCTATATCATTTTGTATAAAGTATATATTATGTATATATTATTATATTTTATGTTCTCACTCTATTTCATTACATCATTCCTGTGCTAACTTTGAGGCTAAGAATCGGTGGTATGTTTATGCTGATGAGTGAGAACACTGAACACCACTGAGCATTATCTGAAGCATTACCCTCTGTATCTGTGTCTGTCTGTAAGGATATGTTGTGGGTTGTGTGGTTCTGATTTTTTTTTTGCTCAGATCTGATCTTCTTGCCATAATTGCTTCCATTTCTATTTGCAAGTGACTCTTTTCTGTCATTACTGTGAACAGTAATGTCATGGGAGGTCATGTGAATGATCCACATGCAGCATAAACAATGAACAGCAGGAGACCAGTGGTAAAAAGCCTTCATTGCAAATGTTATTAGCTTTGAACAGCTTGTCAGCCGTTCACACTAAGGGGGAAAAGGCAAAAAGTAGACCTGATGCAAGGTTTTTATGCTTATTACTGGTACTACCATCAATTAGCTTACATCACCTTTCCTTTAACAAAACTTAATAATCATTTAGGTATGGGAGGCACAAACAGATCGTGTTTCAAAAGTGGAATTTTCTTTCGCTGCATAACCATATGGGACCTTTTGATGTCTAATTTTGCCACATAAAGTGCCACATATTTTCAATAGGAGACAGGCAAGCCAGTCTAGCCCCGCAGATGGCGAAAAAGGCGGCACCTAAAAGACAGCGTGTGTTTCTCTAAAATGTGTATAAGTCTTTCAGCATTAGCAGTGCTTTCACAAATCTGCAGGGCACCCACTAACACACCCCTATACCATGATAGATCCTGGCCTTAGAACTTTACAAGGGTGGGGCTCCTGCGAACATCCGATCATCCAAAAAGTTTGCTCATCAATATATGTTCCAACTTGTGGTTGGTGTGGCTCAGCGGTTAACACCTCTACCCACCAGGGAGCTACCACCTCATGTGGGAGACGGGGGGTTCAAATCCCAGTCTAGGTAGCAAATGCTGAGCTGCACCAATAAGAGTCCTTGGGCAAGACTCCTAACACTGCACTGGCCTACTGGAATCCAGCAACCCAACGACCTGCCCACTGGATCCCATCCCATCCACACTGCTCCAGTCAATCTCCCTGGACCTGCTACCCTTCACCTCCTTCCTTTTAAACTCTTCCCTGTCATCAGGCCACGTTCCACAGGCCTTCAAGACTGCCAGAGTGGTTCCCATCCTGAAGAAACCCTCGCTGGATTCCTCAGACATCAGCAGTTACAGACCGGTATCTCTTCTTTCCTTTCTCTCTAAAATTCTTGAACGTGCTGTCTATAATCAACTCTCCTTCTTTCTCTCCCAGAACCAGCTTCTGGACATCAACCAGTCCGGATTCAAACCAGCCCATTCCACGGAAACCGCTCTCATCGCAGTAACTGAGAGGCTTCATGCAGCGAGATCAGCCAAACTGTCCTCAGTTCTGATTCTGCTCGACCTGTCTGCGGCCTTTGACACAGTGAACCACAAGATCCTCCTGTCAGTGCTCACTGATCTTGGAATCACCGTCACTGCGTGGAAGTGGTTTGAATCCTACCTGAAGGACTGCCACTATCAGGTAACATGGAATGGGTCCACGTCTGCTCCATGCAGGCTCTCCACCGGTGTCCCTCAAGGCTCGGTGTTGGGTCCTCTTCTCTTCTCTCTCTACACTCTTTCTCTTGGAGAAGTAATTACTTCTCATGGCTTTTCTTATCACTGTTATGCCAATGATACTCAACTCATGCTTTCCTTCCCATCATCTGATACACAGGTATGCAATCGCATCTCAGCGTGCCTGACCGACATCAGCTCATGGATGACAGCTCACCACCTCAAGCTCAATCCCAGCAAGACTGAGCTCCTGTTCATCCCCAGCACTACGGGTCCTCACCATGATCATGCCATCTCATTCGGGAACTCCTTGATCACCCCGACTGAGGATGCAAGAAGTCTTGGAGTGATTCTGGATGGCCAGTTATTGTTCTCGGCTCATATAGCGAACCTGACTCGGTCATGCAGATTCCTCCTCTTCAACATCCGGAGGATTCGACCCTTCCTCACCCAGGAGGCCACCCAGCTGCTGGTCCAGTCTCTAGTCATCTCAAGGCTAGACTACTGCAACTCGCTCCTGGCTGGTCTTCCTCTACGGGCCATCAGGCCCCTGCAACTGATCCAGAACGCAGCAGCTCGACTCATTTTCAATCTTCCAAAGTTCACCCATGTGACTCCACTGCTGCGCTCCCTTCACTGGCTTCCTGTAGCTGCCCGCATCAGATTTAAAACTCTGACGCTCGCCTACAAAGCCAAGAACGGACCAGCGCCTCCCTACCTTATGGCAATGGTGAAGAGTCGATCTGTACCTCGAGCCCTTCGAGCTTCAAGTACAGCTAGACTCGAACCGCCATCCCTGAAGTCTCATGGAAAACAAGCGTCCAGACTCTTCTCTGTCCTGGCTCCCAGATGGTGGAATGAACTCCCACTGGGCGTTCGAACAGCAGAGTCTCTCGCGGTCTTCAAACGCAGACTAAAGACCCATCTCTTCATAATGCACTTAAGTGAGTAAGCACTAGTAGAGGTGTAAGTTGTGTATGTACTTGTGTTGTGTTGCACTTATAATGACTTTTTCTTTTCTTTTCTATAGGTGTGAGCACTGGGCTGGGGTTTCCAGGTAGTGCTCTTTTTGCTCTATATATGTATGTATTGATCTATCTAGGTATCAGCACTGGCCCCCTGTGCGGGCAGTGTCTGAGCTCAGGGTGAGTTTTAGGCTCTGAACTTCCTGTACTAGCTGGAATATTATCCAACGGAACACTAAGCACGGTTGTAAGTCGCTCTGGATAAGAGCGTCTGCTAAATGCCATAAATGTAAAATGTAAATGTAATATGAATAACCTTGTAAGTTGCTCTGGATAAGAGCGTCAGCTAAATGCCTAAAATGTAAAATGTACTGTGTGTTGTATTTCCGATATGCTTAAACCTAAATAAGTCGTCAGCATACCTGGACATTGCTGACTGTTCAAGAGCCCTTTAGCTAGTGTATATAATAAATGTGTTTTACTTGGTGGGTAGCTTTGACATTGTGAGACATGCGAATGATTCAAGACTGCACATATGATGTAAGCAAGGACAGACCTTATTGCTGTACCTGACTAACTATATAAGATCATCCTGTTGTGTGTGTGCTTTCCATTCTGACTGTTGCGAGCATCTTTTGAAAGGGAAGTATGCCACAGAGAAGACTTTGAAAGCAATTCAAGCAGTTGGAAAAGTTAGAGGGGGGTCGCATCGTGGGGCATATTGCATGCCATACCGGTAGTGTAGATAGTACCATAACACAATTTATTATCACGTGTCATATGCCTAGAAGGCCTGGTGTCACTCTACCTCCACTCCTACAGCAAAATCTGCAGGAACTGTGTGAGAATATTCAAGCTGCATGGGATGGATTATCGCGGGACACCGTTAGGAACCTCTACAACTCCATGCCGAGATGTCTGACATGTTGCATTAGCAAACATGGGGGCCCGATGCCATACTGAAAGACATTACTTCTGTGTGTGTAGCTCAATAAATAGTGCCTATATTGCCCACCCCCAGATTTTAGACTATATAATAATTTATACTCAGTAAAGACTACTTTCTACTTTCTTATGACGCAATGATGCGTCTGTTGAAAACATTTTTTGTTGTTGTTGGTTATTTTGTCAAGCTTTATATCTTGGAGATACTTGGAGAAATCCTGGAGAACAGACATTTCCAAAACAATAAATAAGTCAATCAAAACATAAATAAATAAACAAACGAGTAGCAGAAAAGTAAGTAGAATAAAAAAATAAATGAAGTTTGGCCATGAAACTGTAAAGAACAAAGACATGTTCTCACATGCAATGCAGCTACTGAATGTATACTAATGTGAATATATCCATCAATTTTGTTTGACAAACAGCATATAATTTCTGACATTTTAAAGAACGTCTGTTCATTGTTATCTCTTTGTCTCACTGGAAGGAAGTGTAGTTGAGTTGCTGATAAGCTCTGTGATGTGGAAACTTAATACACTCTACATCCGTTCTCCTAGCAGCATGCCTGTTCCATTAGAATGGTGAACAAAGGTCAGATTGCTCTTGAATTGCAGTTCATTGATCTGACTTTCATTTGTACGGTGGAGGGTACTTTCTGCTCTTGTGTGGAGAGTTGCTCAGTCAGAGGTCACTATGCTAGGGGAACACAAGATTACAAAGTGGATGAGTTTTGTGAGTTTTGTATTACAAATACACTGTACACCTTAATTATGCCCTTGGCTATTATCTCTTTTGTCAAACAACACAAACCTGCTGCATTTTGTAAACAGCTGTGAACATACAGGTTATTGGACTGGACATTCAGTTCTGGAAAACAAACAAAAAAACATAATTTGGCATAAAACCTTTGGATTACTTGTAGGATCTTGCTAAAGGATTATAAAAATCATCCATTAAATGATATTGAGGGACCCAAAGGCGGTTCTTCTATGGTATTATTCTGAAGAGAATCTTTGGGTGCCTTCATTTTTAAGAGTGCAACTTAACCAAATGATTCTTCAGGACAGATGTGACCTCAAAACAGTGTGTTCTTCCTAAGCACACTTCCTTTCTTTCCATTCCCAAACAGAGTTTGAACTTTTTAGCACTTTTCAGCACCTCGGACAGGGCCTGTTAGAAAGAGCACAATTCGCTCTTTTGACTGAGCTTTCGTGTGACCCAAGTCTGTGCTTTGAAGGCCATTTACTCTAGCACCCTGAAAGGACAACTCTGCCTCCACCACATACAAACAAGAAAGATAGAGAATCATTTAAAGAAAGAAAACAGTTGTTATATGGTTTTATAGTGCATACTGCACACGGAAGGTACGGCACATAGAATTAATTAATTTAAAAACAATATTTCAGTGTTTGCATACTTCACTGTCATGTCAAAATGTAATTTGCTGCACCATTTAACAAATGCATGCTTAACATTGTGTAAACAGTTCATGATTTGTGTATCAACAAAACTTATTTGCATTAATATCTTGTTAATTTACATTAAATAACTTTTTTCTTTCTCCAATTAAGTTAGCCAATTTATGTTGCATTGTATATATTTAATACTGACATTATATATAGCAAATTTACCACAATAAGTTTGATACTGTCAGTTCCCTTAGGGGTTAACATTTTAGGCAGAGAAAATGATTTCTGGAAATGATTCCCTTCTTTTGAAGCTAGTAGAAAATATGAAGAGAAAATAAAGAACTTTGATCACTGGTACTTAGTCCAAGTTTACCCCAGTACCACTGAAGAAGGACAACCATATCTGATTATAGTAAAGACTAACATAATACACACTTTGTTTCATGTGGTTTTACATACTAAGAAAACAAACCCTAAAAAACGTTGAGTAACACTTCACTTTAAAGTGTTGTTCATAAGGCTACATGACAACCACATAAGCTTGTCATGACAACTGACATAACTCTGCATAATTGTTTATAAATGCATATTCCAATACGCATCATCTGTGATAAAGGCTCCTTTAAATTGGCAAATGTAACATTCATAGCGAATGACACCTGTCGGAATAAGAGCTTGTTTCTGATATGGTTTCTTGGCTGCACTTTCTCCATTCTCTGCCCAAGTCTTGTTTCCTATTCAGCATAGCTCCACCCCCTTGTTATCCTGTTCACCTGTGTCTGGTTAGTCCCTCCTGCTTATCACTGTTCCCTTCCTTAGGGTGTTACTTGTCTGGGTTTATAAAGCCCTTTGTTTCCCTTTGTTTTTTATGTAGCATTGTCTGGATGCATCCTGTTTTGTAGTCTGTGCCACCCATTTGCATCTGTTCTACTTGTCTGTTGGTCTGTTCGTTTGTTGTTGTTGTTTTTTCCATATCTGCAAACCCCAATTCAAAGAGGAACTGGGACAGTATGTGAAATGCTGATAAAAACAGAAAAAGACAGAATTAGTGATGAGTAAATACTCTTTGACCTACATTAAATTGAAAACAGTACAACAACATTATATTCAGTGTTTTTTTGTTACAGACATTATGAATTATTGTTTTTTGTTTTTGTTTTACTTTGTATTGGTTGTATTTTATGTAAAAGTTGTAATAGTCTGGATTGCAGACAGGCCACTCTAGTACCTTACACTCTCTCAGCTCAGCAGGGCTTCTAATGGATAGGAACCTTTAACACATTGCATACTGTTGTGTCACCAGCTTGTAGAGGTATCAAAAAAAAAGGTCCTCTGGACCACCCCAGACAAAAAACAATATCACCCACTGGATCTTTAACAATATACGGGAAGGATAACATATGAGAGAAATGAGAATACGTGCTTATTCATGAATTTTCTATGATATGAAATACTGTAAAAGGTAAAATACAAAATCTTTGAAGAACAATTCTCTCAAATTGCTGGATTATTTGCTGATGCATGTTTTGGTGAAGTGGTGAACATCATGCATCCTTGCTCACAAAGGACACCCCTGGATGGTTTTATTTGCAATATTGCATCATATTTCTAGTGTTAAATACCACCTGTGCCAACATTATTAGATTAGTGTTTGTCTGTGATGTGTGTAGCGCTACTGTCCTGTATTTTCTAAGGTATCTCCTGCTACTTATTTAGCAGAATCACATCTGATGGAAGAGAGACCACAACTGGCAAAATATAGTCATAGGAACTATTTCACTCTACTGGAGGTTGGCATCATTTTGGGAATAATTTAGTTTCACATTGGATGTTTTCATTTCTGGGAACTGTTTTCAGGCAAGTCTTGTCTCCTTCCTAACTGCCAGTACAATATTAATGGGCAAAATGTGTCTATGTAAATGTTCACTTTGACATCATCATTTGTACTAATCTTACTATTGAAATATGGCACAATCCAGCTCACATATACATCCTACTGCCTAAAGCTCTATAGGGTAACTTCAACCATAAAATGACACTGCTATTTCACTGAATAATGATTTATTTACCCACCTTTTAATGTGTCAGGTACATATGTCATTCAACAAAGGAATTATTAAATGGATAGTTTATTTGTTTTAACTAGACGAGTACAAGAATTAAAAACCACACTTAACATCCAACAAGAACATCAAGAAGGGACTTGCTATAAGTCATTTTATCAGCTGCACTTACTGCTTTTCATCACCGGTACAAAAGTGCTTCATATGCTCGTGAAGAGGATTTTTGTTAGGAGTGCTGCTGTAAATAACTCTGAGTAATGATTTTATCCACATATCTCAGAAGACTTCTCAAAATGTCTTGAGCCAGGAGTCAGACAGATCGATGCCAGAGTGCATTATGGGGGTTCGCTCTTTAAAGAATAAGTAATAGGTAAAGCCATTTTGGGATTCTTCAGCTTCCTCCTGGCTCAGCTCCTATAATCCTTTAAATATTATTGCCTCTTCTTTATCATCATGCTTCTTGAGAATGTTAAGAAACAGAAGGAACGACTCACTTCAAAGAAATTATGGCTAAAAATCTCTGTACATTTCTTTCATTTCCTGTGTTTTAATTTGCTTATTTTGTATAAGCTCTCACCTTTTAACAAATTGCTACATTAATATTCTTATCCTAACAGTGTACTTAACATCATGTCCAGGTTCCTTCCATTTAAAAATAGCATTTATACTAGCACGTCTCATTTACAAAAATGGTTCTTCTGTGGCTTCACTCCAAAGAATGCTTTCTGACAGACAGTTGTCCAAAAAAAAAATCCTTTGACCGGTATGGAAGTTGCATGCAGGCACCATCCATGTCAGAGGCTGGATTTAGCCAGGAAAATCAGCAAAATTCCAAAATGCTTGTATGAACTTGCCATGATGAAGTCTGTAATATTCATCAAACACATTCATTTGCAGTACCTGATAAACTTCGTAATTTGGTGGAATTGCTTGTTAAGTGGCCATGATTTAGGGTTAGAAGTGATTTACTTGGCTGGTCCACTACAATTCAACCAATGGTGAGTCAATCGATGTTTCAGAGGCACTCCTGATGATTTTCAGTGGGTTTGAATGAATGCTCTTGGAAAGCTAATTTCTTTGTGTGGGCCCATTTGTATGTCTAGGGGAGAGAGTGTGGGGGCAGCCCACAGGTGCTGGGGGCTTCGTTATCCATGCTCCAGCTCTTCTGTGTAGAGGAGGGTCTTTGGCTCTATATACCTGTAAGAGCTCATAGAACCACTGACTCAGTAATGGAGGCATTATTTGGCTCAGATGATTGCTGATATCAGGGGAGTGTCTGGAACCAAGAGTTGTGTGTCTGCATGTTGCACATGCATTTCACTTTTGAAACCGGAAAGCTGTATTTGTATTTCGGTCATGCATTGTAAACCAACATTTGTGTATTTGTTTTCATGGCGTTTTAGGCACTTTTCCATTATCTCTGTTAATGACTACATGGGAGTGTAATTGTCCTCACTGGAGCAGAACTTAAAGAGGTTTGAGGGGGGATTGGGGGAGGCAGTGATTCTCATCTCTCTTGCTGTAGGGAAGCTTTGTGTTTGGTTGCTTTGCGCCTGATTATCCTGAGGCTTAATTGATCTCATTATTGAACTTGGCTTGAGGTTTTGTATTTATCCAGTGCACCCAACTCTACAAGATAAGGATATCTTCTTATCTTTCCCTCTCAAGCCATTTTTGCCAGAACAGTTGGGAAATATTCAAATCCTGTGTCATGTGATGAGTTTAATTGCACAACCAAAACAAGACACCCTGGGAGACTTGCTGGGAGTTATAGTCCTGGAAGTAATGTGTAAGATGATGCAGCCTGGACAATTCATGCTTCAAACAAAAGGGGCAACAGGAAAAAGCACAGTCCTTCCTCCTCCCTCTTGAATTCTAAAAAGAAACATCAAATATCAACCTTCATCCCTTTACTCGCCAAGAGGGAATCTCCATCAGTGGAAAGCAACATCAGTGTTGGCTCTTGTTTTGCTTTTATTTATATGATTTATTTTGTTTTTCTGGTTTCAGTCCCTTGCAAAGAGCTTCAGCCACCATTGCCTTTACTCCTCCATTGGCTGCCTTTTCTTAAATGATCTAGCTAGCAGCAGACCTTTAACATAATTGACGAGATGAAAATACATCGTTGGGGAGGTGCTGCTAGTACTGTTTGACTTGACTCACTTGACAATGACTCACTATCACCTCTTAAGGTACAAAGTGGTATTCCGAGAATAGGTGGACCAAGGTTAGCTGGTTAGCATGCTAACTTAGATATCTGTGCAGCACAATACATACGGTTATTTCTTCACATTCTGCTAATTCGAGTTCATTTTTGAAATGCCATAAACTAGAAATCATAAATATTGCTGCCTTAAACCTAAACATTTCAAACTGTACAATGTTGTTTTCATGGGGGGCAAGGCTATACACATACAATAAGTCTGTTTAATCCATTACTTTAACATCACTAATAACATTGTACTTTTACTTTCCGTTCCAGGAGCCAATTGTAAATGCAAGCCCTTTCCAAATTTGTGAACAATATCTTCAGTTAAACTTACTTCACCTTTACAAACAGATCTTTTCCATATTTAACATTTTCTACAGTTCCGCCAAGATTACTATAAAGGCTTCTTTAGAACCTCTTTCATTACAGACACTGTTTATAGCATATTTTAAAAATATAACAGACCTTCACATCTAAATGCTCTATGCCTGTATATCCAGCCTAAGAACCATTGAGAAGCCTGTGCTTTTAAGAGTTGTATGATCTAGAGGCTTTTGAGCAGTAATTTGACAATTATTATTTAAACATACATCACTTTTATTATAAATGAATTGTTTTATGTTTGATTGATTTTATTAAGTTTTTACATGCTTCTATTAGTGCTGTTCATATAATACAGCCAAGTCAGCTACTGACTCCCAAAATGAAGCTTAGACCTCAGTGACCAAGAGATCAAGTCACCTTTTTTTGCTGTAAAGGGCAGAATTGGATTATCAGCACAGTCTTATTGCTAAGACATTTCTGAAAGCTCCCATTTGTCTCTGAAATAAAAAAGACAAGGACAGCATTGATTCTTCCACCTCCATACTAGATGTTGGAGACAAAGTGAGTAATCTGCATGAAAGCATACCCAAGTGTTCCTCTGGGAATATAAGGGACCATTTGAAGCTAATTGCTTTTAATATACCCACTGCTTAGGCTTGTTATGGGTACTTGTGTTTGAGGACGGTGAAAGAGGTTTGTACTGGATGACACAATGCTGTAGCTGAAAGGGTAGAGGCTACATGTGGGATTCCTCAGTGATCATCACTTTGAAGCTGATTCACACCAGCACAAGCAGAGATAAAAGCATCCACAACTATTTACACTCTAAAAAGTACCAAAAAAGTTCTTCAGAGTGATGACCCAGAACTAGCTTTGAAAGGTTCATAAAAGGTTCTCTTTGTTGCCTGAAGATCCTTTCAATGGATGGTGGTTCTTTAGAGAATCACTTTGGTAGATGAGATATATGAGTGTGAAGAGTTTCTTAAAAGGTAACCCTCAGAACCCTGCACGTCTACATAGCTAGTTCTAGATTTCATAACTAAGGAGAGTTACATCAATTACATCTTACACATATTATAACAATCAGCAGAACCCTCTCTAGCTGTGCTGGCTTAATGGTGGTGTGGCTCAGCATTAGAAATCTGACTCTGAAAAGTCCTTATGGAATATATGGATTATATATATGGAATTATGTTTTTATTCTCTATGAACATGACATACTACATGTGTTTTAGTCCAGAACACTGAGCGTAGGAGTGGAGGAAGGTGTTCCAAATATTCCAATTTAAGTAAAAATTCTAAAGTTGTTGTAGTCATAGTTTACTTGAGTCCTAGTGAAAATGACTCAGGTAAGAGTAAATAAGACATTGGAAGCTACTCGAGTTGCAGCCACTACCTAAACATTCTGAATTGTTTTGGCTATATTACTAGAAACTACAAATCTGCTCAGTCAAAACTAAAGCAAAACATGACACTGCATAAGGAAAAAAAACAGTCCTGAGATTGATCACAACATGCTTCGCTAGTGCATTTTTGTAAGTGCAAAGCTTGTGCATTTTTCATGTTTGCATTGAACTGCAAGCTTTTAATCATTATATAATGCTAACTAGTTTGTTTAATTCCCAACCTGATTGTTTCAAATAAAGCTAGTTGGGATGCCTGAAATGATGTAGATAGTGTCCTACTGTTTAATTAAATTCTGGTTTGGCCAAATAACAGATTGCTTGATTAAAAGTCACAAATGTCACAGAATAGCACAAAATAATAATTCCTGTTAGCTCCTTAAATATTATCTTATATAATTTAGGGTTCAAGCTCAAGGTAATAAATAAATAAACAATATATTCACTCACAGCCACTCACAAACCATATAAATTCACTGATACTTGTTGCTGAAACAACATATAAACTATTCATCAACTTGTCAACTTGTCAGCAACGACAGCAATTTTTAAAAATTAATTTAACTTTTCTTTACTAATGTATATTCTTCTGATAATCATACTAATTACTTCATACACAACCAGAAAGACGTATAAGTAGCCTTTATTTTGACATTTAATGCACTGTTTGTGTAATGATTACCCTAATAGTAAATGCTACATAGATATTAGGATGTCCATTCTAACTTAGAGTGAAACTCATCTCACAGTGAAACAGATCAGGTAAACTATTCAAATAAACGCATGCATACATACATACATACATATATACAGTATATGAACTATTACTAAGCAATATTTAACCTTATATTTTAATTTCCGTTGATTTTAAGTACATAAAATCTGACCAAATAATTAATATCCAAACAATTAAAGTAATAAAAAATACTTCAACATCACTCTGAAGAACACATTCTGAGGCTGGCCTTGCTGGCTATCACAGTTTTATATCCAAGAGAATTTCTATAAGAAATATGACTGCCCTATTCATGTCTTTTTCATAGTAATAAGCCACAAAATTTACAACCATGAATTCTTGCTTTTTTAGCCCACAAGCTGCTCTAGTTTAGCAATTCCTGAAAAAAACTTTTTTGATAGCCAGTACATATCTAAATGATGTTAGTATTTATATTTTGTGATCTTTAATGTTTCTAGGTTTCAGGTATAACATTCTGGCTATCTGTCTACTCTTTCTTTGTGGAGTTACCCTGTATAAGGAAAACTTGGCTTGTTTTGGTACGCTAATACTGTCCAACCTCCCCCCTTCTGTTTGTTGAGCACAAGGTTCCTCATCCTGGATCTTTCTTAATAAATACTAACAAAAATGTTATAGTTACACAACATACAAATGGAAATGAAAGATGCTAAATATTTAATTGACAACTTATGGGATGATTTTACCCCAAAATCTAGCAAACCTGACACAAAATGGCATGTAATTCCAGTTTGCAGCAATCCATATGAAGTCAGCTTGCTTTTTGTCAGCTTCTTGTTCCAATTTTCCTGTTCCACCTTAAATGGCACAGTTACATTCCGGCATCTCAGGCGTTGTATAACTGCTGCCCCATTTAAGGTAGAATGATGAAACTCAAACAAGAAACTTGCAAATAGGAAGCTTAATTCAACCTTGTGTGATACATTAGCTTTGCTTTGCTTTAGATTTCAGCAGTCTGTAAAAATGACAGCTCTGAATTCTTGCTGAAGCTATTTTTTTTTATAATTTGCACCACAGTTCCTTCACAATTTTAGATGTTTTGTGTATTCGCGGCATTCACACTGAATGCTGCCACTCAGTCTTTCTGCTACTCCGTCGGGGATTCCAACCTACTGTCACATACATACCCTCTATTGTAATTAATCTAAAAACTAAAATTAATCTAAATTATCTCAGAGTTTTAAAGGTTAAAGAAGTCTATATAATGTAAAGGTGTTATACCAATTGAAGTTTCCTCCCAGAACTGCATGTGCTAACCATTTAGGGACCTTAGTGTTAAGAGTAAACATTAGGTTTAAGATTAGGGATAGTCTTAATAGAACATTACATTTAATGGATATTTAGTTGAATATTACTTAAAGATATACTGAGTATCTACAAAGCATCTACAGTGCACCGCCCATATAAAGTGCTACCTAAATCCCTGATATTTAATAGCACGTTAATGTAAAATGAATAGATGAATAAATGAATGGATTAATTAATGTGTGTTTTTCCATCAGTTCTTTCTGGGGGCTTAATAGCGAATACATTAATATTACCACATTCATTTACATCTTAAGCACTTTCTCTTCCTCAAACACTTCCCTGCGTTTGAAGCATATGATTTGTCCGTAACTGCAGCACACCTAAAATCCTCACATCCACCCACAGGGCCCAAATGGAGCTGCTTGTGTCCACTGGCACCCACGCTGCCCACACACACACTCTAGAGCCTTCAATCGCTCTCACTACCTGTCAGAGCACATTGTCCTGATTGCATCGGTACTGTGTGGGTTCAGCAGAGTTTTCTTTGCCTTAGAGTGGATTCAAAGGGGAGCAGTACAGTTTGCCTTTTCACACATAGACTTGCCTTGGCCTGAAAAGAAACACCTAAACCTGTGTTACCATGGGGCAGGGCACCTTCCATCCAGATGGAGTCAAGAAAACTAGAAACAATAAATGTAAATACTGTATATACATTAAATGTTNATAAATCCACATCATCATGTCAAGGGAAAAAGTAAAATGCAAGAAAATAGCACCTTAATTTGCCTTCTAGTACATGCGTTTGGGTGTATTCTGCATATATCACATTGTTGAGGAATGAAAGAGTGCCAAACAGTAATCCTTGTGTTCTTTAACTAATTTAGGGGACCAAGAAGATGGATGAAATAAGATACAAGACAAAGAGACATCATTGGACACAGGGGTGCAAATTCTTGCGACCAGCACTGAACTCAACTCTCAGTGGGCTTCTCCATGCAACCAGACGTCCACAAATAGCCAAAACACCTGTTAAGCCAAATACATCTTGTCCTCACCTCGCCAAGAATGTTTTCAAAGTCTCTGTCAAAAAAGTTTCAGACCTTGAAGTGCCTCACACAAGTGAATGCCTGCTGTTCATGAACCAACCAGAACTCGGTGTGGAGAAATGTAGTAAAGTAACTGTCATACTGGATTTGCACAACCTGAACCCAGAAGCATCACAAGGATCTACACTGGAATGCCATTATGGTTTTGTGGGTGATGGAGTCATTTAGTAAGGCTGATTAGGGCACTGATGCTCTCCTTCAGCTTCTTCAAAAGCCAGTGCTGAGACCTGGAGCCATTTTTAGAAACTGCTTTAAATGTTCTTTAAATTAATGGTTCTCAAACAAGCCTGACTTCTCCTGCCTTTATTATCCAATTAGTGCATTTTAAATCGGACAAATCCCTTCTTTTACTAAACACTTCATTTCTTTAACTCATTATTTCTTCTGGTTTCTTCATTCCATGATGTCTGTTGTGTACTTTTATTTCACAGACAGTTCATCACTGGCCATTAGAGATTTGTAACTAGAATTAACGTGAACTTCTGAGGTTGCCTCTAGCTTTGTGCAGTTCTCATTAATGCCCATTTATTCTGCTGCTTGGCCATAGCAGTTGCAGACACGTGTGAAGTTCTTCTTCTTCCTAGTTTTAAATTACCTTCTTTTTTTGCTGTAACAGAATAGACAAAACATTGGCAGTAATCATGAAACTTGTTGAGTTTGAGTCTGTAATGTCAAATGTGCCCAAGTGAATAACAAATTAAGTTTGTCACTTTTTCCAGCTTTTAAAAGAAGGCGGAGCTGCTGTGAACAGCATTAATCCTATAGAGGGGTTCCCTCTCTTTAGTAGTAAATACAGCTGAAACCAACAACAACTGGCAATCCTTTACTTTTCCAGGTAAACATACCAAGCACTATTGCATCACCGATAAATCCACCAGAATGTGAACTAGAACAGCATGCTAACGTGTTGTTTGCTAAAATGTTTGCTGTAACTTCAATAAGGCGGTTAGGAGATGCTATTAGCAGTTTTGCTGGCCTGCCTTTCCTAGTATTTTCACACTCAGTAGAGACAAATAAAAGCTTTGTCGATTCTATTGAGATGTTTGTGTAAGCGTGTATGTATGTGTGTCCATAACAATGCAGTATATCAATTCATGTGTTCCAATACATTGGTCTAACTAGCAAGCATATTAGCCAGTTATCCAAAATTAGATGCTAGAGTGGCATAAAAAGACCACAAACAGAATTAAATAATTAATTTCTGTGATTTTCAAGTTTCTAACTGTCTCTCAATGAAGTGAAAATGAACCACAACTAGTGCAGTGTTATAACACCTTTACAAAGTGTGGTGTGTCTTCATTAACACTGCACCACAATCTCTGCATGTTCATAATTACACAACAAAAATCAACCAGTTAAAATCATGCAGGTATCAAACTGGGAAGATCCGTTTAAAAACAGCAGCTAACCAAGAACAGCTTTTGGTTTGTGATTTTGAGAGAAAAAAAAACTTTTAAAGGTTTAGAGAACCTTCACGTAATGTATTCCACAAATTTAAGTGTTCCTCCTAGAACAGTTACACAATGCTGAAGACTTTTACACTCACATTGCATTTACAGAAATGGTTCTCCAAAGTACTGACCACTAAAGGGGAACAACTCAGGAAACCAAAAGTGCTTCTTCTATGGCATTATAGCATCTTTATTTTTACTAAAGTATAGGAGTGCCACCATTAGCTCATTACTATTGAAAAAAAAACAAAAAACATGCAAACTTCAAACTAGTGCAGTGCAGAGTTAGGTGATATATATTTGGATACAGTCCTAGGCGTAATGTCCAGGGAGCGACTGTCTCTTCTTGTCTCACTCTGTTTGCAGACTCACTTCCAAATAAAGCTGTGTGATGCGCAGGAACTTTGAGTTGTCTAAGCTTCTTTGGTGTTTCCCCCATGCTACATTAGTTAATGTTACATTAACATTTTCTGTCCCTTAGCGCTGCTATGTTAAGATTAAAGCTATTCTAAATATAGCTGACTTCAACATCTGTGATATGTTTTTTCCTTATGCTGTGCATGGCCAGTGATTTGCTTGTGATTATTGGAGTTGGAAGTTTTGATAAAGGGCTGGTTTGGCCAAACCAGTCTCTGTCTGTGTAGTTTATATGATAGAGGTTTGGTACATTCAAGACATTTTGAACATACTGTGATGTCTATGGCTACTAACAGAAAATACTGAACACAACTAATTTAATTGTCCTATTCCATATTTACTCACATAATCCTGGTTTGGTAATCAATAATGTAATCAAGAGCATTTGTGTATTAATGGCTTGGGTAACTGAGTGTCTGGAAACTTTCCTCTTCGCATATAAAATGGAAGGGCCACGTTGACCTGTTAGAGAAGTCCAGCTCTGACGTCGGTAACTGACAAGAGATATAGTAAGAATGGAACTGTGGCCTTGGCAATGAACAGCACAGGTATTACGCCAAGCAGACTCTTATTGGCTGGGTGCTTGGAGTCCTGGGGTTTATCTGCCAGGACACACAGACAGACAGACACACTCTCACCCCCAGATGGACAGAGACTGAAAAGAGGAACACACTATGGGAAGACCCCCCTCCTAGGGGCCTAGCTTCTTGAGAGCTGAACTTGTCTCCTGGCTTTGAGCAAAGCAGATTGTACCTTTAATGGGCCGGTTGCTCTGAGTGTACTTTGGTTCAATTTTTCCTTACTTTTTTAATTTGTGGACATCAGTAATGAATTATGTTATATATTTTTTTGTACTTTTCTTCTCTTATCATGCTTTGTAGACCTACAAGAAGTTGTTTTTGGCCTAATTAATTCTTTGAATAAGCTCAGTGCTAAAGCAGAAAATTCAGGACTCGTGTACTAATTGCAAAAATACCAGAAAGAGTCAAATCACTTTAGTGTCATTAAAGAGTTATGAAACTGCATTACAGCTCTGAGGCTCTGCTTTTTTCTAAAAACTTTCAGGGACAACTTCTGGTGGAGGTGGAAAAGGTCACTTCACAGGCTGGTAAATGTACAGAAAATGTGACTGTCATTATCTCTCCAACCTTCAGCGTCTCCTAATGACAGCTTATTTGCTTTACTTTCTTTGTTAGTATCAGAATCACGCCTAATGCCGCTAATGCATCCACAATACCCAGGAGATAAAGAGACCCATCTCATCTTCTATATCACAGAATGCCATTGTTTTATTAATTGAGAATCATTAGATAGCTGTTAATGGCAAAGCGCTTTTCCATCCCAGAGCGTAATGAATCGACTTCATGCTGTTGAAGGGCTGGGGAGCTGCAGTGAACCCAGTGCAATTCTAAACCTTAATGGACCATTATGCTACAGTCTGAATCATTTTGCTTCCCCGCCCCCTCTCTTCTCTCTCTCTATTATAGAGGAGAAGAGCTCTCACATCCTCGGCTCTTCTGATTGATCGTATATGTGGTATATGTGTGCGCAAGTGTGAGTGGCTAAAATTAATTCAGAAGAACTCATACGTGTATGATCTCTCTTTACTGGCGTGTTGATGTAGTGAGTCACAAAGACTCATTTTTTAACAATAGTTAAAAATTTACGTGAGATTACGTGATGCTGTCAATAGAGTGGAGTGCTGGATGGCAGGTGGTCACTCTAACTGTGCTCTATCAGCTGTAATCTTTGTGACATCATCTGTAACAATAAACAAGGGACAGTACTCAGAAAGAAGGAGCCCAGTACTCAGCCGCTGAGGTGCTGAGGTCATAGATACATTGTTATGACTTTTTTCTATTCGGTATTAGTGACACAACCTCAATTTTGGTTCTGCCCAATGATGTAACCAGAGTCTTGTCTAGGTGAGGGGCTTCACTTCAGCTGCTACACTTCAAATTTGCACACTCACTGAGCTCCACACTCCTGATGACTTTCTGGATGGTAGTGATCCAAAACAAAGGTGCTAATTTCAGAGAGGACATCGTTTCTTTACAATATTGTCCCTTTCTTCATCTACCATGGAAAGCAAAACATAAATAACTAGCTAAATAGTAGGCTGCCATAAAGCATAACCCTAGCCTTTAAAAATAACAAATCATCATATCCACTGCTGAAGGCAAGCAAACAGAAAATAGCAGTTGGCATCCTCTTGTTTACATCCCTGCTGGCTTGTGCTAAAATTTACCTTTCACCAATGATCTTACATAACTCAGGTTGTGGGTGAATGTCTGAAGTGCCACAACTGAGCAGTGCACTAAACTTGCATTTTCTGAAGTTATATTCTTTTTACCCCGGATGATCAAACATCTTGGCAATCTAGAAGGTGTATGTAATATTTCTTATTTTGAGATTATTGTAAAAATATTATAAAAATAGCTAACGCATTGGCAATAGGCATTTCCCATTAGTTATGTTCAGCTAAATATGTATATACTGGTACAACATAAAGTATGCAGTATATACAGTACAGTATACAGTATACACCTTATGGTATGTAGCTGCCTGGAGTTTCTCAGTCACTGCGATGACAATTGTCTAAGCTGTTTAGCTGATGCTGATGGAATATAACATAACAAGGAACATAATGAAAGGCAGTAGTAAACACTGGTACACTATGCAAGTT
>CM067486.1:18897801-18943601 GCA_034552555.1 Semaprochilodus insignis
CTTTTATTTATATATATATATATATATATATATATATATATATATATATATATATAATAAAAAAGAGTCTGCTGTTCAGACAGCCATTGGAAGTTCATTTCACCCTCTGGGTGCCAGAACACTTTTTGTTTTTTTTGTATCTTGAAGGATGGTAGGTCAAGTCAAGCTGTACTTGAAGCTTGAAGGGCTCAAGGTACAGATCAACTCTTGACCATTGCCATAAGGTAGGGAGAAGCCGGCTTTGTAGGCACGCATGTGAGTTTTAAATCCTATGTGGGCAGCTACAGGAAGCCATCGAAAGGGAGCACAACAGTGGAGTGGCATGAGTGAATTTGGGAAGATTGAAGACAAGCCATACTGCTGCATTCTGCATCAGCTGCAAGGGCCTGATGGCCTGCAGAGAAAGACCAGCCAAAAGCAAGTTGTAGTAGTCAAGCATGGAATGTCAAGAGACTGGACTACCACAAGGGTGGCCACCTGAAAGAGAGAAGGGTCGATTATGTAAGATTTTGTAGAGGAGAAGTCTGCATGACCAAGGAAGGTTTGCAATATGTACTGAGAAAGATAACTGATCATCCAGAGCCAAAATGATCGAGATGTATCATCAGACAAAATGATCGAGAAGTTCTCAAATGAGATTGCAAGATCATAGTGAGGACCTGTAGTTCCAGGGATGAACAGCAGCTCAGTCTCACTGGGACTGAGCTTCAGGTGGTGAGCTGTCATCCATAAAGACATGTCAGCCAGACATGCCAAGATGCGACTGAACACCTGAATATCAGATGGTGGGAAAGAAAGCATTCGTTGAGTGTCATCACCATAACAGAGCAGAGGGCCCAGAACAGAGCCTTGAAGGACACCGGTGGAAAGACTGCATGGAGCAGAAGTAGACCCCTTCTATGTTACTTGGTAAGAGCCCTTTTCTATATGGGACTTAAATTACTTCCATGCAGTGCCAGTGAATCCAAGGTGGGAGAGAACAGACAGGTGGTTCCTGTGGTTCACCATGTCGAAGGAGAGGTCTAGAAGAATTCAAACTAATGACAAATTGGCTGCTCCTGCTGCCTGGAGTTTCTCAGTCACTGCTATGAGGGCAGTTTCTGTTGAGTGTGCCGGTTTGAAGCTAGACTGGTGAGGGAACTGGAGCTGGATCTGGGTGAGAAAGAGAAACTGATTATAGACTGCATGTTCAAGAATTTTTGAGAAGAAAGAAAGGAGTGATATGGGTTGGTAGCTGCTGATGTCTAAGCTGTCTAGTGTGGGCTTCTTCAGAATAGGAACCACCCTGGCAGTTTTGAATGGTGATGGAACATGACCTGATAACAAGGAACTGTTTATGATTTGTATTCAAAGTCAAAGTCAAAGTCAAAGTGAACTTTATTGTCATTCAGACTTTACAGCAGGAGTGCATAGCTGAACGAGAGTGCGTTTCTCCAAACTCCCATGTGCAAATGTAAACATAGTGCAAACACACGACACATACTAGTAACATAGTGCAGACGAGACATAAGTATAAATATTGTGGGGGGGGGGGGTAACAAAGACGAAATTATACTTTGAACTTACAGAAATATTGCATTTTGTGTAGAAAAATATTGCTGTTTCCAAGTGATAATATTATTGCACACTGTAACATATAATGTAAACATAACACTGTAGCTGTAAACTTAACACTGGAAAGTGGTAAAGTGCTTGATTATAATAAACAGTGAGATTATTGCACATAAATTAGCAGCATTAAAAAAACTGAGATGTGAGTTGCAATAAATAATATATATTAATATACTGTGTACGGCTCTGATATGCATGGGTTGAGTAGTTTGTGGGCCTATGGAGAATCACATGAGTACTGAGTATTTGACATTGTGTGTGTTCATTATGTGTGGGTGTTCAAGAGCTCAACAGTCCTGATAGGTCTGCATGTCAATCAGTGTTGAGCAGTCTAATGGCTTGTGGAAAGAAGCTTTTGCTGAGTCTGGCAGTCCTGCCAGCGTTTGCTAGAGGGCAGCAGTCTGAACAGTCCATGAGCTGGATGGGTGGGATCTCTGACAATCTTGGTGGCTCTGCTGCGGTAGTGTGACGGGTACAGATCTTGTACAGGTGGAAGTGAGGTCCTGATGATTCTCTCTGCTGCTGGTCAGGATGCTCTCTATTGTTCCTCTGTAGAATGTTGTGAGGATGTGAGGGGGAAGGTTTGCTCTTCTCATCCTTCGTAGGAAGTGAAGGCGCTGCTGTGCCCTCTTGACAAGGGAGGTGGTGTATGTGGTCCACGTCAGGTCGTCTGCAATGTGCACCCCCAGAGGTATTGATATTGGTGGAGATTTCAATGCAGTTTTAGACCCATCCTGGGACAGAACCCCACATCTACACACCATGCGCTGTTGGAACTCCACAGACACAACATGCTAACAACTAACAACATGAACCGAGCTTTAGATAGAGATTTAATACATCATTACTTAAAGATCTGGAATTTGATAACTATATTAAAAGAGAGTGGCCATCCTGTCTAGAAATAAATGATTCTCTAGAAATATCACCATCACTGTTATGGGTGAATGAATTAGAAAATTTGAATGTAAACAATCCAAGCAAAGAAAACTACAATAAATTAAGAAAACTTAAATACCAGTTTAAAAAAATTAGTAAATAAAAGAAAAAGAACCTACTACAGAGACTCAGACATGAAAACATTGAATATACCAATAAATCTGGAACATACCTGGCAAATCTCATTAAGCGAAATAAAGAAAAAACAACAATCTCAGTCATAAAAAACTCGGCAGGGGAACCCTCAGAGACACCTGATGAAATGATGGTTCATCAGATCATGAGCCAAAAATAGAAGACATTAATAAATTCTTGAACAACATCAATCTTCCAAAATTAACAGAAGAACAAAAACAAGTACTTGATGACCCAGTATCGCAGGAAGAATTTTATAAAGCTTTAAATCATATGCCCAACAACAAGGCACCAGGACCTGATGGTTTCCCTGCCGAGTTCTACAAACACTTTTGGTCAACCTTAGCCCCACTATTTAATAGACTGATATTAGAAATTAAACAAAATATGAAACTACCAACAAATATGAATACTGCAACTATCTCCCTTCATCTTAAACCAAACAAAGACCCTACTTTACCCTCCAGTTATAGACCCCTATCACTTATGAATACAGACATAAAGATTATAAGCAGAGCTCTAGCCAATAGAATGGAAACCATTATCCACGACTAAACACATCATGACCAAACAAGTTTTATCCATTTTTATCGATTACACCTCTCATCAAAAAATACCAACAGCAATCATCACCCTAGATGCGGAAAAAACTTTTGATAGAGTTAATTGGAAATTTCTATTCTCTACATTAAATAGATTTGGATTCGGAGAATCATTTATTAAATGGATTCAAATTTTATATACGGCACCTAAGGCCACAGTTAATACTAACAGGTTAATATCACAACCTTTCACATTACACCGAGGCACTAGACAAGGATGCCCACCCTCCTTTATCTCTTTACCATGTTCATTGAACCACTAGCAGCAGCAATACATCAAAATATAAATATAAAAGGAATACAGACACGTAATATGGAACATAAAATTAGTCTATACGCAGATTATATTCTTCTTTTCTTTACAGAACCATTCAATTCAATAACAGAAACCATTACTATCGAAAATTACTCATTTAACCATCGAAAATTACTAAAAAATATCTGAATATTCTATCAATTGGACTAAATCCACAATCCTACCCTTAAATATGAACTAACTTTGTGATATAATTAGAACACTACTCATTCCCATTAGTACTGACCACATGATATATTTGGGTATTAAGATCTCCCCCCAGTTGTCAGAATTATTCAAACTTAACTATAGTCCACTTATTAAAACAATAATCATATTTTATTGGAAAAATAAACTGCCCAGTATCAAATTCACTACATTACAGAATCCAAAACCCTATGGGGGCCTAGAAGCACCAAATTTTCTTCATTATGTTCTTGCAAATTAACTTCAATATATACTAAAATGGATAAAACCCAGCACATCAGATAGATCATGGATAGACATTGAACAAACATTATGCAAAGATATTGAAATGGCAGACTCTCCATTTATCAGTCAATCAATTAAAAAATATCCATGCTTTAACAATATAACTATATCTACAACTCTGATGGCTTGGTGGAACTTTAATAAGATAACTAATTCGACACATACACCAACCACCCATTCTCCCATTTGGAACAACCCAGACTTTCCTATCAACAAGAAAACGTTAAACTTTTCATCTTGGATTGAAAAAGGCATCACACATCTCAAACACATTTATCACAACTCTGCTCTTATCACTTCCACAGCTTACCCAGAAGTACAGCATTAGGAGCACCGACTTTTTACAGTACAACCAGATAAGATCTTATGTCTTCAAAAATCAATTCAAACATGTTACAATTATCTCTATCAGTATCAGAATTAATTAATATTTCTGCTTCTAAAAAATTACTATCCAAAATATATAAAACATTATAAAAATAGCAGTATATACTGGTTAGCATCATGGAATCTATTTCTTCATTTTTTGTGATTTTGCTCAATAATAACTCTTGCAATGTTTAATTAAGTAATATAAACCAGACAAGACACAGCGTAGTAGCGTCACATATTTCATTCAGTTTTTCAAGCATATGGGGAATAACAAGAAGTCATTAAACGATAGATAATGTCATTACCTACTGTAGTTTTAGTGATTTCACATCAAAGCTCCTGCCTGAAAACTGAATCATGGCTTTGTAAATATGAGCACATCCTGGATATGAATTTATTATAGCATCATTCAACGTGCTCCACAGTGTTCTCTGTTATTTTGGGATGATCTACAGCCCTGTTTATGATCGTTGACATATGAAATGTAAATTTTTTATCTTCCTTTTTTCAAATCTGTGATATTGCATAATACTTGCATACATCAGCAACAAAATAGGTTTAATACTCCTGAGAGCACTGACTCCAGTTCAGTATACACTGTGTTCCCTCACATACAGTCATCTACCGGCTCTTCAGAGGAGTGGAAAAAGAACTTGGTGCTCCACTTAGGAGGAGCTACTGTTACAGGTAATAATGACTCTTGTGTTGTTCTCCACCTACGCACTCCATGATGGTCCTAGCCGTGAGTACATGCACTTACAGTATTTACAATACATCTCTGACATCATTCCTACACATGCTCCCTTTCTCTCTCTCTCTATCCATCTTTTTTGTCTCTCTCTTTTATACACCTCTCTCTCTCTCTCTCTCTCTCTCTCTCACACACACACACACTTACCCTCTCCTTTCTTCTTTCTTTCTCTGTTTCTCTTTCTCACATACTCTCCCTCTCCTCTCTCATACATTCTTTCTATCTTTGTCTCCCCCTTTCTCTCTTGTTCTCCTTCTCTCTCTCTGTCTCTCTCACACAACCAACAAATACACTCACCCTTCTCTCCCTCTTTCTCCTCTCTCTCTTTCTTTATCTCTCTTTCTCGTATACTCTCCCTCTTACTCCTCTTTCATACAATCAATCTATCAATCTATCAATCTATCTATCTATCTATCTATCTATCTATCTATCTATCTATCTATCTATCTATCTATCTGTCTCTTTTTCTCTCTCTCTCTCTTTCTCTCTCTCTTTCTCTCCCTTTGGCAGCTGTAGAGGGAGCTGCAGTTCTTGCTATTGCATTGCCTTTACTGTTTCTTCCTTGAGACCAACATAAGGTTGTTAAAGTGATTCATTGTACATTTGGATAAACTTGAACATTAGAGTGCCATAAAAACATATATAACATTTCTCTGCCATTGGTTGTGTTTAGCTTTCTAAGAAAGTCCAGCAGCCTTAATAAATCATGGGATGTACACTGTGGCCTCTGGTTGAGGCTGTCACTGAGGTAAATACAATAAATAAACACACACACACACCCACACACACACCCACACACACATACACACAGTCACACACACGATTTTTGACTCTTTGATTTATATCTCACTTCATCCATTTACATTGAGGACACTTTCCACCCTCATGCTATCTTGTGATCAAAGCACCGATATCAGAGAATATTTTGCATCCATACGCAGAGCAATTACTTTAGTATTGATTGAAACCCCAATTAAATCTTTGGTCAGTTTGAATACCAAGCCCTTATGTTCATGGGCACCTTGCACACCAGGTGTGAAAAACGGCAAACTTTTAAATAACTGATAAGATCCAAAATTCAAATCTCCAGTGTCTTTCGTCCTTACCAAGAATGTCTGTGCATATGGCTGTAGGGCTGTCTAACTCATCTTGGGCATTAGGTGGAAAATTAGAGTCTTTTTGTGAACTACCAGAACGGCTTGCAGGTTTCAGCAGGTTTCGGAAGTAATACAAAAAATAAGACAAATAATACAGGAAGACTTACAAACATAGGAAACCAAAATGAAGTATTTTAGACAAACAATGTTTGAACTGAAGTTTGAACTGAAGTGCCCTCTCACTGCCATTTCTTTTAGCTGTGCTGATCTGATCTGATGACGTTGAGCATGTATGTCACAGAATGGAGGTCCAAAATCTAAACGGTCGGAACTAAATGGTTGGAATTCAGAGATTTAGACTAGGCGCTTGTCATTGTGTCATCTTAGGGGACTCCTCTTGGACTTGCTCTGGACTGGCTTGCTTCTGCGCCAGCTTCTGATCACGTACACCAATAGCTACTTTCTGAACTTATAATCTCTAAACCTAATGGTTTGACCATTTTTCAAAATCTGTCAGTTTACAAGCGCACGTCTGAGCCATGCTCTCTTTTGTATTTTCTGTGCTGTTCACCCAGATTTACTGCTTTTTTGTGATATAAAGTAATATAAATTAAAGTGATATAAATAGTGGTGTGGCTTTCCACCACTGGAGAAGCTCTTGGTGAGTAAAGCGATGAAATTTGATACCGAACTTGCAACATTTCTTCTAATCTGCTAAGCAAACAGCTGTTAAAGCTAACATCAAGATGGAGGTACTGTGCAAATGCTTGTTTCTTACGGTGGGGTGGACACTACAACTTGCAGGTAGTATGTTGCCTATTTGTTTGGAATGTGAATTTGACAGGTCGTGTCATCTTAAACATTGCTTTTTTAAAGCTCATGTGCTTTGCATTTAAAGTAATATGTAAATTTTTTACATGTTCAGTGAAGTATTAACAAAGACTAAAATTCTTTTGCTTCGTGTGCTATGAGTTTTCCCATGGGTTTGTAGATTTGTTGGAAAACATATTTTACATACAAATATTTTACAACATCTGAGTGGTTTGGAAAAGTGGTTTTGTGTAAAGACATAATGGCACATGTATAAGAAGTTGGTGGTTTAACTTTAGTGTTGAATGATTTAGGTACTATATTAGGTATTAAACTGGAAGCAGGCTAATCAGGTATTTTTCTGTGTGTCTTTAAATTGAAATACATCTCAGATATCAGATATCCTGTGGCTACGTTTAGTTGATCCCTCTGGTGATCACATAATTGATCTTGGGTAATAGTGACCTATACAGTTATTATTCATATGTGCAGTAAAACTTTACTGGTGTACTATCGGGTTTACATTTGGTTTTGACACAGGCTAAACACACACACAGGCTAAATTTCAAAAGGCAGCCCTACTCTATATATAGTGCACTATATAGAAATCAAAATACTGGCTCCTGCACCCAAACAGTGCATAACATGTCTAACAAATAGTCAATAGGGATTCTGCCAAGTGTGCACAATTACATTCTGGGCACTGAATTTCTGATTTCCTAACCAGGTAGAATAGGAAGCAGGGAACCATTTGAGAGTTCTGATGGAGATGAGTTTGTATATAATTTTGCAGTTCAAAATAGTTACTTCCACAACTCATCTGCTTTTCACCTGTGAACATTTGCACTTACCAAATAATCCTGAAAACTGCTGATTTGTTTACACTACTGCTTTGTTTGACATGTCCAGTATTTGCAGCACACTGGCATGTATCTTATGTCTTAGTGCAAAATGATCTACAAGATCTAGAAATGGTTTGGCATATAAATTGTACATTCAAAAATACTTTTTAGTGGGAGGTGGCAGTCCCAAACCCCAACTCCAAAATTTTATCTTAATGTTTACATTTATTTTGTATTTTTAAGTTGCATGTATCTGTTTTTAATGTATCATAAGTTGAGGTGTAAAACAGTTATGTTTGCTAGTCATGTTTAGAACTATATTTGCTAGTCATGTACTGGCTAGCAATTTTAATTTATGCTTACAATTAGTTAAAATTGTCAGTACTGAAACAATTGGTAAAGTTTCAGTAGTGTTATTATTGGGCTGGTAGTAACTAAAATAGAATGTTCAGTTAATATGAAATTCGTAATTTATTCAAGTATTCAATAATTCCACTGACTTCACAATCATATTATTACAATGACTGTGTCCTCTATAGGACCTACAGGATAAAGGTGGACACCATCCTAGAACAACAAGAAAACACTTTTATGCATATACACAGTTTTGTATACACTCACCTGTAAAATCCTTCACAGAAATTCATTAACCACCTCATTAGACACTTTTCTCATGGCACAGAATATTAACATTAATATCCTTAAGCTGCATTTGTACGTACTTTACATTGACATTACATTACAGCATTTAACGGACGCTCTTATCCAGAGCAACGTACAAACATAACAGAGAACTACTCATTCCACATTTGTAAGGGTTTGAAGATGTTTGAAGGCAGTATGCATAAAGTATGACAAAGACACATGAAAGGTCAAGTCAGCTCAGAAAAGAATACAGTAAGAGCTAAGGCATAAATGAGTTACATAAATGCAAGTTCAAATCAACCCTGACGATGATGTTATATCAAGAGCTTGCTGAATGCCACATAAGGGCCTAAATAGCAGTGTCAGAGTGACACAGGTACTTCATATTAATAATCAGAAGGTTGCTATTAGAAACTGCACATGAAAGTAAGATTACATCCCACAGACATGCAAGTCTAATATGTTTTCTCCATCACTTGACCTTACAGTTAAATGTAGAAGATGGCATGACAAAATGTGATATGTATGATCATTGTGGTGCATGTCATAAATGAAAAATGTGCTCTCCTGTATTAACTAAAATCCATGTCACCACACTCCATGCTCTGTTTCAACCCTCTTTCTCATTCTGTCCTTACTTCTTGGCCCCCTAGTTTGTCGTTTGTAATGCTGATTTAGTTTTTCATCTGAATTTCACATTTTCACAGTTTTTAAAATTGAGTTTCCTTTTTATGGATTATGCTCTCTTGGTTTCTTCTTGTCTTTTGAAGCCTTATTCTAGCATGTATCCAGCTTTACCACCTCTTCTGTCCCAAGTAGCATGATCTGTCAGTAGGGCTTGCTTTCAGGCTACAACTGGTCAACCTTAGGAACTTGTGTGTGATGTGTTAGCTAAGCACTAAAGGGTTCAACATATTCTTCTTTATTAAACTTCATAAGGCTGTCAGCTTGTACATCAAGGCCTCCATATATTTCCTAAGGTTCTTAGAATATAAGAGACTATGCCAGTGATGTTTTGAAACGGAGCTGCTGTCCATCTTAATGATCCTAATATATAGTGGAATGAGTCATAGCCTCTATATAGACCTCCTGTAGGCCATTCTGCTGATGGAATGGAATACTTTTCATTGTAACTCTGTCTTCAGACTGTCTAAGATAGTTGTTGGTGAAATCCTGTGTTGAGCTGCTAGCAATGAGGGGTGAAGGGGAGGGGCAGCTTCAGCTGTGTTGATATCTAAAAATGTGCACAACTGCCACAATAACAAATAGCATTTAAATGCAATACAAAGACTTTTTTAAATAATACATTTTCACCCAAGAAGACAGGAATGCAGTTCACTTCTGGTTTTGTACATCAGACACATTTCCATCAAACCGTATTGTATCAATGGTACAATGGGAATTGCATGGTCTTCCAAACCAGTGGAAATAGCAATGTATGACTACTGTAAACAGAGGAAATGATTAGTATATATCTGTTTTAGCTGTGTTTTTAGCAGTAGTGTTATGGCATTATGTCAAGTCAGTCATTGTGTCTATGACCGTCTTGTTTCTGTTTGTATACATTACGATTGCCACATTAGTATTCAATGTGATGAAGGCCCAGCAGGGTCGGAAAGATGTGGCTTGGAATAAATATCACAAGCGCCACAAGCCGTTTACACTTTCTTTCTTTGTTTTGGTAAGCTTCAGTTCCAGAACTGTTCAGTGTGTATTATGAGATTTCTTTTATAAAGAACTTACTTGGCGTTAGGTGCAACCATGCTCTGTCTCTCTCAAGTTCATTTCCTCTTTTCTATGGCTTGTACTCCGTCATCAGCTTTTCTTTCCTCTTTTCTTATTTTTTTCAGTTTTAATATCTCAATATCTGCTTCTTTTCAGTGTGGAAGAAAACAGTCGCTGCATGAGGTCTACTGTTCTGTACTTCATTCCTGTGCCTCCGTTTTTTTGTTCTGATCTGATTGTATGAAAGGAAAAAAGGGAGAATATCAGTGGCTATTATCATGCATCTGCACTCAGCCACTGCTCTTCATGCAGGTATGGCTGTTACAACACCTCTTGCAGCTTAATGGTTAGGTCCAACTTTACTGAGTTCTTTTTATCAACGCTATATGTCTAAAAGCATCCTAATTATTGACCCCTTTCTAATTATAATGCACTCAGTGCTGACACACAGGTGTTCAATTGTGCATACACAGCCTGTATAATCTCCATAGAAAAAGGATTTGCCAGTAGAACGTGAGCCTAAGATCACCATGACCGATGCCAAGCAACAGCTAGGAGAATAGTTTGTGATCAAGACTAGTGATCATACATTAAAGATGATAATAATAATAATAACAACACATTTTATTCTAGAGCACAATTTATACAGATAGCAACTTTACAGATGAGTGGGTAAAACAAAAATAACAAAAATAAATAAAAAATTTATTAAATACATTTTAATTTTTATCACCTCCACAGAAGAGCTGCAGTAATAGTCTAGGATATGAAATTGGCTGGAATGGTCTGGAATGATATTATCAGCCTTTTGAAACTATATGCCCTCTCCCAAATTTCATATATCAAAATGCACCCCCCAGTATACTGCTGTAAAACATATATTTAATATTTATATATAAATATTACACTCACTAGCTTTGTGTAATGATAGTCAGTGTTTCCATCTGTTGTTGATGAGACACTTATTATTCTAAAATACCAGCATTTTACTTCATCAAAGTCTTTATAGCATTTAGTGTCTCTGACTTTTATGAAAAGGGACTGTTAATGTCAATACATCATTTTGTGCTGGAACTATAATTGTGGAAATTAACAATACTGGTAAAATGTGTCAGTAATTGCATGAATTTTAAACAAACACTTATGTTGAAAATGGGCCAGTTTGCAGTGTATATAATTTAACCATCACTTATATTAGGTATCATAGCAAAGTTACCTGGAAAGTTAATTAGCCATGCATTGACATAGTGATAACAATGGTCATATATCAACATTAATTTACTAATGTTATATTTGTTAAAAATTGGAGTATAGCAAGAAATTTAGTACCCACAATGTTCAATTCAGGATCTATATACATTTATCGTAAAAAAAAAAAAAAAAAAAAGTTGCACCCAGAAGGAATCAGCCAGCAGGGATAAACCTTGGTGGGTAGGTTTGACATTGTGAGACATGCAAATGATTCAAGTTTACATGCCGCGCATGTGACATAAGCAAGGATGGGCCTTAGCACCGTACCTAACTGACCCAACAGCCGCAATTGTGGACGTTTAGCAAGCAGTGAAGACCTCTGTCAGTCATAGCTACACAGCATAGGACTACATGCACACAGAACGTTACGATGACTGCCTTAATCAGCAAGTTAACATCCCCAAAGACTGTAATGGTGCCGTGCCAGACTGTCATGAAGTGACAAGAATGGCAGCGTGTCATCTACAGTGACGAGTCCCGTTTTTGTCTTGGTTGACACAACCAATGAATCTGTGTGTGGAGGCACCGTGGTCAGCACCAAGATTATGTGTTGTCACGTGTCACGTGTCCAGTAGGCCTGTTGTCACTCCACCTTCACCCCTACTGCAAAATCTGCAGGAACTGTGTGAGAATATTCAAGCTGCATGGGATGGATTATCACAGGACACCATTAGGAACCTCTCCTGAGATGTCTGGGATGTTGCATTAGCAAACACGGTGGCCCAGCGCCATACTGAGACATACTACTTCAGTATTTATCATCATTTGTTGTTCCTAGTAACCTTTATCTTCCTTTCTGAATAGGTGGGAGCTACTATTTTTTTGACAATGAGTGTATATCCATATGAAAATAATAAATTCATCTTACAGGTGTCATTTAAACTGTGTGACGATGCAATACGAATAAATGTTTCAGGTCTGCTGTCTGTAATGTTCTTTCAAAAATTTGCAAGCAAGCAATCAGGCCTACTCCCCTCTTTTATTTTTATGCATTTATTTATGTCATCTTTCTATCCCTTGTTTTTGTTCTCTTGTGACTGAAAGCAGTCAAACCCTCACAGCAATGTTCCAATATCTATAGTAAGGAGGCCTCTCCTGATGAGTAGAGACTGTGGCGTTAGACAAGTAGTCCCCATGCGTCTAATTTAAATTGGTATTGCTAAGGAAAACTTGCTAAGTTACGCCTTGAATGTGCTCCATGGGGAGAATGCTCATTCAGGAAGAGTTCATTTGGAAATCAGATTTAACCATGTTGTGTACACTCACACTACTATATCTAAAGTCACAGTGAAAGAAGCTCCTGATTCGTTCCTGTTTCACTACATTCCAGACCTTCCTCCAGGCAGATAAACAATAAACTACCAGAAGTGCAAGGCAATTTAGGACATTGTGCACATCCTGTGATTGGTAAACCTTCTCCAGGAAAAGGTCAGGGAAGAGTGAGGCAGAATACTGCTGTTGATGGTTCCCATCACTTCCACTAAGAATCAACAGGAGAACATATAATCCCATGTACAAAAAGAGAGCTGTATAAGACAATTCAGAATTAGAGATGTCAAGGAATAAAAGTGGAAAAATGCAGACCTTCAGGCAGGGGCAACTTAACGCTTGGCTAAGTAATTTATTTACCCTTTGATTGGGTGTTTTTATGAGATTTATTTATTCCCCTTCACCAACTGGACCTACCCATACTGATCACAGTCTTACCAATCAAATGGGGGAAGAGTATTTTAATAAGCTGATTTTTTTTTTTGTAACGCAGTGAGACAATTCAGAATGATATACGATAAGTTCTTAAAGGTTTGTATGCCTTAAAATAGTGTACACGTCCGGTACTATTCAAATACAGCATATAAACCCAAAAAGGTAGTTTATAAACATGACATATAGGCAAAATTCCTCTACTAGTAGGCCACCATTATCACACTGTGATGATGTCATGTGGTTGCAATTAACTCAAGACAATCTAATTTGTTTATCTAGCTAAAGCTGGATAGGTATGTCACAATTAAATGAGATATCAGAATCAGAATATTTATTTCACCAAGTATGACACACATACAAGGAGTTTGCCTTGGTGAGAGCACACATGTATGACGTGTACCAAGAGCACAGACTGCTAACAGGTATTGCCCTAAGTGAAAGGTACAATAAGATACAATAAAAATAATAAAGAGGACGAAAAATAATAAAGAGCCAGGAACGGTGCTAAAAATATATATGTATATCTGTACTGTGAGTTCTGCCAGAAAAAACACAAAAGGCAAGTGATGGAAAACAATATTTAATCTTCTTTTTTTTTTTTTTGTTCAGGGTTTTTTTTTTTTATTATTATTATATCACAAAAAACAGAACACATTCCTTATCCCCAACCCTCGTGGTACTAGACATAATGACATCATACATACATACACATAAAAAAGGAAGGTAGTAAAGATAATTGATGACTAAATAAAAATATATAAATAAATCAAAAAATAATACCAGTAAACATATATTAAGAGAGGAAGAAGAAAAAAAAAAAGGGTTACATTGTCATACTGCCTGCATCCATATCCTCAACAAAGGTTAAAATAGGCTGCCAAATATCATAAAACTTCCCAGTGGACCCCTCAAAGTATATCTAATCTTTTCCAATTTAAGATGGTACAGGACTTCTCTGATTGAGTGACTGTATGTTGGTGGGTTTAAACAAAATCAATCTCCTAGCAAGGAGAGAGCAGAAAGCAAACATGTTTATGACAGGCATCCATCGGGACCACAGCAAACAACGCCATGAATGGGGATGGCTCCACTATTTTCCCTGGACTCCCTGGACAACAGGATCAGGACCAAGCAGGTTATGTGGGGGGCGTGGGGTGGAGGAGGAGATCATCGAAACGTCAGAGAGCAGCAGAACAGGAACGTATAAAGTATAAAGTATAAAAGTATAATAAAGTATTTTGCTTGCTTTATAACATATTTGAGCAGTGCTGGCCCTTGCCACCATAGAGGGGCCTATAGGTTTTAACAGTCAGGTTCCCTTTAACCTCACAGTGTGAGCACTGGAACAATCAGAATTCCTATTTCCATTAAAACATTTGAAGTGGTCTGATTTTTTTTTTTTAGAATAAGCCTTCCATTTGAGCAGAGAATCACTGAATTGTGTCTGAAATATTATACAGCCATCTGCTTTTACAATTCTCATGTAAGAAAAATGCTCCAGCTGTTTAAAATGCAGCTATTCATGTATGACCAGCTGAGAACAAGATGTCAAACAGTGAGAATTCAATACCACTCACTCTAAAACCCCCCGCTGTCATATGTCACCTGCATTTGAGGAAAAAAAAAACAGCCACTTTCCCGACATGATCACAGCATTATTGCAGTATTGCTCTAGGCATGTTCTGAAGAAAAACTCCAAAGCTTTAAATAATAAATTATATATTTCCTTTAAAAAAGGCATACAGAAATGTACCTATAGTCACGTAGAAATGTATGCCTTTGTGACAACTATAGACATTACTAGTTTCATGCAGTCATTAGCATACTAAATGAGTAACTCTAAAATGACAGTTCACTAAAAGGTTAGTTGGATGTTTACGTTTTGCATGTTTATATCATGTTAATGTGGCATAAATACATATTAATGTAAAATGCTTTTGAGATAATACCTACCATATTGCTTCTTTCATTTTAAACTTTAATTCGGACTTATCCACTGATTTGGTTTCCAGGCAATGCCTAATAAGCTTGATACCTATAGGTCAGCTGCTAGACCTATAGTCTAGCAAATAAAGTAATTGTAGGACTGTAGTGAGTCACCACTTCCTTTGTTTACAGAGTACACAACCAACTGGAGTGACTACACTCAATTACACAGTGATATTATTGAATATCCTGCTTACATAATGGCTGGTCCTGTCACATTTCCATATGTTAAGGCCAGTGTTCTTGTTTACATTGAAACTAATAGTCAATTTATTTATAAATATACTCAAAGAAACTGTCCAGTTAAAAAGATATTGTTGCTAACAATAGATGAAAACGAACAACCTCTAATTAACATTATGCAAATAACATCATGCTAATTATTGGCTACTAGCTTCATGCACTGTTGGCCACGTTAGCATGTTCGATCAAGTTATTCCTTTGAGCATTATCGGTCTGTCAGTAACTTGCAAATATGGTCAATACATGTCGAAATCCATTTTGTCATTCATGTCTGTAAAGGGACACGTGCCAATAAGTTGCTTACAACCTTCACACTTATTTCTTTCCTCAACCTTACTCCTCGTTCACGCACTTGTTTCTTCCTTGCACCTATTGATTGTTGATCATGTTTATTTGTATCTAAAAATGTATTTACTTCAGAAAGTCTTGAGTGCACGACATTAAATAAACGGTAACCTAGCTAAGATTGGTTCATATGATAGCATAATATGCAGCAGCACTTCACGACATGATACAAATGTGACAAGCTTTGCATAGTTTAAAAGCATTGCATAAAGTATAAGTGGAGATCTTTATTCACAGGTTACTGGTTATTTCATTCACCGTCATTTGCAACTTCCACAACAAAAGGCTCATCTGAAGTCCTCACACAAAAGTGTCACATGACAGGGGGCAAAGGATGTCACTTTGTGTCACGTTTTTTTTTTTTTTTTCAGTTCTTGGCTTAATGAATGCATATCAACAAGTGATACAGTTTTGAGTGATATGGCAACATCAATTGGCCTACCTTCAGCAATTATGGGCTACTCAGCAAAAATAAAACAATTATTATTATTATTCCTTTTTTCTCCAGACTTATAGCTCTGCCTAACAGTGCAAATGTGACGTGGCATGGGCAATTTCTGCCTGGGCTTGTAAATGCTGTTAGCAAACCCTAAAAGTTAATAGATTTTCTCAGGCAAAACTCAATAGATGTAAATCTATTGTCATATATACATCCCCAAAGGTTGCTCTCAAATGCGCTCAAGCCACGTCCAGCATCCAACAAGACATGTTTGGCTTCTTTAGTTTACCACTGGAGCTATGAGGCTACTGTTGCTAAAAACCTGAGAAATGCCTTATCAGTATTCATTGATATTTTGCTTTCAACTTTAAATAATGTAACTATTCTCTGCTTATAAGTAGATCTACATTCCTTTAAACAATTAAACAACATAAATGACATAAATAAGCCATAGTAGATCAGCAACACTGAAGTCAGGCTTTATTTTGTTGTTCCAGTACAGCTTATCAAATGAACATGTATGATGAATCTCAGTAGTTTGAGGTTTGTTTAAAGACGAAGTTAGGGTTAGAGTGAGTGTTAGGTTTAGGGTGAAGGAAGTAGATAAGTTAATAGGTGTGTAGGCATATGGAATGCGGGTTACAGACAAGGTTAGGGTCTATAAAGCATCTACAATATACTGATAGCTTGAAATGTGAAATGGCTTGAAAAGGGTAAAACAGAAATTAACAAGATTTAGTGCTTCTAACCTTTACTGCTGCTTCTATTCTTTTTGTTAGTATTTTTGGTTACATCTTCTGCTTCTCAATCCAAATAATCCCAAACACAGACAATGATGTTGAGGTCTGGGTGATCAGAGAACACCAGCAGCTTCTTTGTTTGATTTGCCAATTTTTCTTCACCCATTTCCTTTTCTCAGTAACAGCTTCTTGAGGTGTCTTCTCACAGTGGAAGAATGAACAGGATGGTCATTTGGACTCTGGCTTTTGCACAGTACTGTATGTTGAATGAATTTACGAAAAAGGGAAATTTACATTATAGCTTTTTGATCAGTATGGATGTTGTTAACAAGACCCTGAATTCTCTACAGATCCCAGGCAGTTCAGCATGTAAACGTGCACTCATTCTGTGAATAGCAGACCACTAAGTATGCTATTCATTTTAATTACACAAAGCCATCCAAATAATGCACGGCCTAACCTTGAAAGGCCGGTACAATGGAGCCCTGAAGCCTTGCAGCAAAACAGATGTATCCACACCCTCATTTCAATTTTTAATTGCAGAAATGTTTCCTTTTTTGTGAGGTCCAAATGGATTTGTGCAATCAAGCAGCATACGCAAGTTACAGTAGTGCTGTCCGCAAACTGAATCAATGTTGAAATGATGAGACGTGAACAAGTGTATGTGATGTCTGTGCATTCCTAATGAAGGAGTCTGAGAGCATTTGTGTGCATGACTCTGCCAGAGCTCTACGGGTTTGTGCATGGTTTGCTTCGCTTTCACGTTCTCTCCCAATTCCAGCGCGTCTGTGCCATGCATTCCTAACCCCTGCGGCACCTGGAGCAGGGATAAAAGGACACATACATCCCAGCAGCAAAAAAATATATGACGGGAGAGGGAGGGAGATTAGCAGTAAATGATATTTTCATGGACAGCCATAATTCAGCCTGCATTTGCCCGCATTTGAATAAACACCATAAATTCAGGTGGCGGCGGGCTCTTTTCTGGCAGTAATAAAAAGTGAAATGAATTGCAGGGAGGGTTTAATGCGCAGCACGTCTGATGTGGAGTGATAGGCATCTGCTGGGGCATAGGGACCACAGGATTTTGGGGGGGGGGGTCTGTCAGGGGGAGTGTGTAGGGGAGTGCTATTTCACTTGTAGATTTCACCTCTCTCTCTCACCCTTGGACCCTTGCCTAGCTTTTCCATGCATGCCCTCTTTACATAGGCAGTCATCATGGAAAGTTGACAGGGCTACAGCACTATACTGGATGGAGGGGTCTCTGTTTGACAGAGGCCAAAGACCTCTGGCAAGTCTGCTACTAAATCTACAGAGAGAGAGAGAGAGAGAGAGAGAGAGAGAGGGAAGAGAGATTAATCGACTCTCTATTGCTTCCAGGCATGTTTGTGTTTTCCTTATGATGCATGTGTCCACTGTGGTTTCATGCAGCGTTCTTCATATTTTCCTAGATACTTTCATGTTTTCCTCTGTATGTGTGCTCTGAACATCAGCACTGTGTAACTTCATCAACAGAGAGAAAGCCATCAGATGCAAATGCAAGATACTAGCTCTTTTCTTTTAAATTGCTGCTTTAAAGCATCGGCCTGACACTCTACTCCGAAAAGCACACATGTCAATGGATAAAAATAACTTCCTCAGCTGAGTCCCTGAGCAGGGCTGAATTTGAATGAATGTCATGCCAGAACATCTAACATCACCAAGGTGTGGGTGAACGTGTGTGTGTGTGCCGTATGTATGAACATACATGTCTGTATAGTGTGCTAATAATCTACAGGTTTCTAACCATTTGTAGGTTGCTGTAAAAGATAATCCATGTAATTAACATAGCTCTTGATGATTTCATCTGAGAATCTGAGTTAGCCGCACAGAATTCAGATTGCCTCATATTCAAAAAACGACAAATCTCGCTGATTGAGTTATTCAGGATTGCAGCAATCCTCACAACTGAGCTTAACAGTCAGCCAGAGGGCTAAAAAGCCCTCCAGCACTGGGCTGTGAGGCAGTGGTACTGTGTTCTCCGGAGTGATGGAGCTCTAGCCGATACCTCTGGGATGAGATTGCCGTTTGTGATCCAGAGCTAATCATCCAACATGAGTACCTGACCTTACTGATTACCCAATCAAATCCTCACAGAAATGTGTGCAACAGTTAGTGTAAAGTCTTCCCAGATGTTGCTGCAGCAAAGAATACCCTTGATTTCAGAAGAAACATTCTGGAGCTTTTCTATTGGTCCATTCCTGATAAAATTTTAGTTTGTTGTAAAGGGAAGCTGGTATTTTCATTCTGGAAAATGTACAAAATGATAAAAATAGAGATATAAGGCGTTGTTTTGACAGCAGCAGCAGAATATACATATAGTCCCACATTAGCCTTGGTGGAGGCAAACGACAAATCTGTGTGTGGAGGCACCATGGTCAGCGTCAAGATAAACGGTTTGTTATTCACACATCCAGAAGGCCTGGTGTCACTCCACCTCCACTCCTACGGCAAAATCTGCAGGAACTGTTTGAGAATATTCAAGCTGCATGGGATGGATTGCAGGACACCATTAGGAACCTCTACAACTCCATGGCAAAACATGTGGCATGTTGCATTAGCAAACCCAGCACCCTGACACGATACTGAGAGACACTACTTCTGTATGTGTAGCTAAATAAATATTGCCCTTATCAGTCTAAATTTATTATCTTTTATTGTTCCTGGTAACCTTTATCTTCCTTCCCATTAGCACTGCAATCCAACCCGTCCTGCTGGGTGCAGCTATTCTTTTGTTGATAAGTGTAATTTAAACTGCAGAAAACAAAAAAAAAAACACAACAAGTACATACTTTTTTAGTGGGGGAGTATCTCTGAGGTTTCACGCTTCTAATAGGGAAAGGAGAGAGAGAGAGAGAGAGAGAGAGAGATAAGTGAGGTGTGATATGCAATCTATTTCTCTTGTGTGTCGCATGTGTTTGTACATCAGTGGTGCCGAGTCTGAATCTCTCCAACCGAATCGATTGTTTTTGAAGCACATGATGAATTAAATGTCAAATTGCAGCCTCACTTTTCCCTTTGCCTTTTATGGAGTAATCTAGGGCTAGTGTTAGTCTGAAAGTCCTCTGTGCCTTTGTGACAGACAAATTCTCTGCAATAGAAAATCCTTTGCTTCTAACTGTAGTCTCGTTGAAATTTTGGGGTGCAAAAGGGTTTAGCAGTGAAGTGATTGAAGTCTTAAGTTTAGGTTGTCAGAAAAATTGTAGTTGCACTTTTCTGTGAGCTATTTAAAAATAGCCATGATCGTTCTCCTGAGGTGAGTGTTACTCATGGTGTCATTTTGGTCCTTGTGTTCCTGCTGTCCAGCTGAGCTGAGATTTTAAGTTTGAGTGCTTTAAACAAAGCTGACAGTGACAGCTCTTTCAGATCTTGGGTAATGTAGGGTGTCATTTAGATTTCAGACTTGTGCTTGTGTGCACGTGTCACGCTTTTCCTATTTTCCACCAAACCTAATGACAGCTTTGTGCATCCTTTGGTCTTAGGTTCTGACACTAGACTATACAACATAATCATAACTGACAGCTGTGGCTGGTCACAGCATTTGTTTGTGGTATTAGAAGCTCAGAAGTGTGCCGCATCAATTTGTTCCACATTAGGGTGTTGTTTTCTCACTGAATACTGCGTCGTGCTCACAATGCATACAGTTCGGTGAGCAGAAATGTTGTTTCTGTACATGACTTAATACATTTTTTGTGATCCAGTTACATAGAGTTGTGCCAAAATGTTCAGCAATCAGTTACAGCTTCAGCGTATGAATGTTTCAAGCAACGTTACCAGATATGCAGAACAAATGTTGTGTACGAAGACTCATGCCAGATATTCTGTTTAATCTTCAACTCCAGCAGGAACTGAGCATGATAAGGAAGTGAGCTGCAAGTGCACCAAAAGCCTTTTCATTTCTAATAGCTATAGATCTTGAACGTGTCACAGACGCCCATCTCTGACATGCCCATCAAACAGCAGCAAACGTGCCTGAGAGGCGGTTACGGGATGATGCACAGTTGACATGCTGTTAAACTAAACAGTGTTACACATCACTACAAAGCTTGATTTTACTACAGATGGCTATGCATGGCTTGACACCGTTCTGCAATCATTTTCCTATGTTAGAATGAAATACTAACATAGTCCATCCATAGTCCACACTAATAATATAATTTTGACAGCTACCAGATTATTCCATTATGTAAAACCCATTCTACATACATTAAAGCTAATCAATAAAGAAATCAGGAAAATTCAATAAATACAGGTTCTGGTATGCAAATGTTCTGTTAATCAGTTGCTTTTCAACTGTTTATATGCACATGTGTGCAAACATAACTAGATCACTCTACAGGCTCTGCAACCAAACATGAAAGATTTAATTCAACACTACAGTACTGGCACCGACATGAAAAATGTATACACCGATCAGTCATGACATTAAAACCACCTCCCACTGTCTTATCAGCTCTGCTTACCATAAAGGTGCAGTTTGTAGTTCTACAATTACAGACTGTAGTCCATCTTGTGTTTCTCTGCACACTTTTTTAGCCACCCTTCACCCTGTTCTTCAAAGGTCAAGACCACCACAGGACCACCACAGAGCAGGCATTATGTCATTCTCAGCTTTGCAGTGACACTGACGTTGTGCTGATGTGAGTGGATCAGACACAGCAGTGCTGCTGGGGTTTTGTCACTGCTGGGCTAAGAATAGTCCACCAACCAAAACTATCCAGCCAGCAGTGTCCTGTAGACAGCATACAGTGACCACTGATGAAGGATTAGAGAATGATCAACACAAACTCTGCAGCAGCAGATGAGCTATCGTCTCTGACTTTACATCAAGGTGGACCAGCAATGTAGGAGTGTCTAATAGAGTGGACAGTGAGTGGACACAGTGTTTAAACACTCCAGCAGCACTGCTGTATCTGAGCCACTCACACCAGCACAACACACACTAACACACCACCACCACGCCTGTGTATGTTCCACCACCCATATAACACCTGCTCTGTGGTGGTCTTGTCGGGGTCCTGGCTCTTGAAAAACATGATACAATGGGATTAACAAAGTATGCAGAGAAATAGATGGACTACAGTCTGTAAATGTAGAACTACAAAGTGCATATATATGGTAACTGGAGCTGATTTAATAGACAGAGAGTGTATATATGTGTGTATAAGTAGGTGGTTTTAATGTTATGGCTGATTGGTGTATATTATTTTCATTTGTATTTGACGCTACATCTGCAGGTCAGGAATGTATTGTCTTTCATGTAAAGTTATCATTTTGGAGATACAGGGTTTTGTTCCACCAGTGAAAAACGCTTGAAATGTTCATACTGAAAACAGCCAGAATGCTTGTATTCTTGCCTTGAAAAAGAAAGCACTCTCTTTCCACAAGGTTTCCACAATATAACCTACGCAGAGAGCAGTTAATATTAATGATGTAGAAAAAGTTCTGTAAGCATCAGGACAGCACTGGAAACGCCACAAGCTCCCGTTACCCTGAGACATCAGTGGGTGGAATTTGTTGGTCCTAAACCCTTGAACCTCTGAATGCTGATGAGAGATAGCAGAGCTGCAGCTGAGCTCCGAGAGGAGCTGAGTCAGAAGTGTTCTGGAGTGGAACCATTCCGTCTGGCATCCTGGGTATTGGGTGCAAGCCTTAGACTGTTCTAAATAAGCTTGGAAGAGCCGCCATCGCTGTGTGGGCTTAATGCTGCTTTTTTCTTATTATTTTATTCCTGCTCTCTAAAGTAATGAGAAGCTATTTTAGTATGTGATCCCAAACAAGTCTAAATTTGTCTCACAGTTGTTTTGTTCTCTTCTTATACTCGTTAAAGCAGTTATAGTCAGATCACAGTGGAACTGTACAATGCTGGATATTATAAATTGCCTGTGGTATGTCGTGATTTCATTTTCACGCTCTATGCACTATATGCTTGTACATGTTGTAAATGAGACTTAACAGTACATTTAAAAATGAAATGGACTATGAAATGATGCGGACCTGACTCATGAATGGATTCATCACAGTGTTGCTAATTATCAGCAGTGGCTGTTAAGGTGCCCAGTAGAGTAAAGAAGTGAAGACTTACAACAAGAGAGTAATGGCACAACCCACTTCACAATTTATCTTCTAATCAAGATAAGCTCATAAATGAGACACAGATGAAAACCGATGAAGAGAGAAAAAAAGAACACTGGAACAAATGGCCAGGATTTTAAAGTAGATTTATTTGTTCCATATACACATTAGATGTTTGTCAACCATTTGGTAATATCATTCTTTTTTTTTTTTTTTTGCATTAATTGAGAATTTACTGTAAGTGATTTGGAGATGAGAGTAGCTAGAGACGATAGCTCATCTGCTGCTGCACAGTTTGTGTTAGTCATCTTCTACTCCTGCATCAGCGGTCACAGGACGCTGGCCACAGGACACTGTTGGCTGATATTTTTGGTCAGTGGACTATTATCAGTCTAGCAGTGACACTGAGGTGTTGAAAAACAAGAATGGTCCACTACCCATACATTACCTGCTTTATGGTGGTTCAGGCTTAATCAGGCTGAAAGGGAGATAATTAAGTAGTGCAGTGAAACAGATAGACTACAGTATGTGATTGTAAAACTATAAAGAGCTGCTAGAATGTGTAATACATGTACATACAAAGTAGGTGCACCTAATAAAAGTATTGACATTTGAAAATACTTAGGAATGTGTATAGCTCTACTTACATTCATATACAGTATATAACTGATACCAAATAGTATCTCATATAAGCTCACTGTACAAAAAACTACTCACCTGTAACTGAAACGTGCCTAATAGCATGCAATACCCTCCCAAGCACAAATTACAGCTGCAATTCGATTTGACATGGACTGAATGTAAGCATCAAAGTTAAGCCACTCTGGCATCAAAGAATTGTGCATTTGGGCCAGTTTTGGTGGATGCCTGCTCTGGCACAATTCTGAGGAGAATTTCCTGTAGACTGGGATTTTTGCCACTGCTGGTAGACCAGTATGAGTGTACGCTTCCATACACCTGCAAAGTCATATATATATATATATATATATATGGACTTTTATACCCCTGCCCTCTCTAGTCTTTCTTTTGCAGAATCTCGAGAAAAACATGCTGCTGCCTGCTCAAGCAATTTGAATAATGATAGATCACAGTTGGCCTGTTAGTTGGTGCACAAGATGGCTTTGTGATTTTTGACAATTCTTCAAAGTCTTGAAGAACAGCAGCATCTCACACAACCTTTTACTGCCCACCATCCCACAAAAGTGCTAAGTGTCAAGGGCGCTTAACAAAAAATGTCTGCAGAACATTACAGAAGGTTGCTGCCCTGAAAAATGTAAGAATTCATGCAGAACTCTGGACATTTGACCACAAACCAAATCAAATGGATAGAGACCTTTTTCCTGGATACATACACTTCTAGAAGTAAAAGGTGCCAAAAACTCTTTGAAGTGGTGCAATGTAATGACCACTTTTGGTTCCCCAAAGAAAGTTTCAGTTCTTTACAGAACTGTTTTTGTACGTGTAAAGAACCTCCATATAAGGTGAAGGCTCTACACCAATGCCAGTGGATAGTTTTTCCTACCACTGTAGAGTATTAACCTGATTTTATTTCAGTTGATTTTATTTTTGATTTATAAATGTTTCCACCCAGTTTATACGGGCGATTTGGCTTGTTGTTTATCATGCGCTGTAGGGGTGCTTCTCTTTAGCATGGATTAAACCTAGAATGTCAATGTTGTTTTGGCTGTTTACTCTAGGCTTAGACCTAATCTGGGTCTAAGAAACAAGCCTATAGGGTAGAACACAACAGGTAGATTCACATGAAACATCTGTACTGAAAAAGATTATCTTTAAAGATTTCGTCTTTGAACTGCCGTGTTTACTGAACAGTCTGAGTGAACAAAATGAACAGTCGAGGAAAAAATCCATCGAGGTGAGCGTTCATTCTAAGTGGTTTCTCTGTGTTGGTGTGCACATGTGTTCACATGTATACATTCGTGTTTACTCTCACTAAAGATGATGGACATTCTGTAGGCCCAGGGGTGCATGTGTTTAGTAGAGGTTTAATTGACGCGGGCCAGAGTAATTTATCATAGCTAATAAGAATGCTTTATAGTTATCAGTCTAATTTGTCCTTGGCTATAACAATGCTTTATGGCAATCAGGGCATGTTCTGGAGCTCAGTGGCTATGAAGCCATCTGTTCAAACTACCCACTCTTGAATCAATGCCTGTAAATAATGTTGCCAAAGAGCTCGTTCAGAGTTTTTTCTGCACCCGTGGCTGCCGATCTGACTCTGAAAGTTAACAGAGCCTTGAATTTCAGGGAAGACTCAAAGGGGAGAGGAAAGGCATTGTCCTCACCTGTTTTGTTAGCCAGACACTTTAGTTTAAATGTGTCAATGACTGTGGTGATTACCTCATCCAGAGGCTGAGCATTCACTTTAGATTTCAGGTGCAATTTACCTTTGGAGACTGACAGCCTCAAACGGTTTGCAGACCACTTCACGTTATTCCGAAGGTGGCTGTCAACATAACACATTTCCTCCCGATCTGAATCAAAGCCCTCTGCTCTCCACAAGAGCCAAACACCCTTATCTGGTGTTACCTTTATGGCTACGCAGGGGGCCACTGTTAGTGTGCCCTGAAAGACAACGTTAAGTGTCCCCTCCAACTGCAGCAATTGTGATGTTTTCCTTTCTTTCCTGTCTGTGGAAGTCAAGCTATTGCAAAGTAGCTGCTTATCCAGTTGATATCAGCCAAAGTGCAGGGCAAAGAGGGATGGCAAATATTGGTAGGAAGCCAGGGGATACGTCCTGTACGTTTTAGTAACACATATTCCAGGCAGACTCCTGCACATTGTGACTACCTGACATTTCTACCAATAAACCTGAACAAAAGGTTGTGCAGGCAACTGCACACTGGTGTAGGCATCAGTTTAGACTCTGTATCTAAAGCTTACCAATTCCAGCATGCATGTTGGTGCATATGATGCCAATAAGAAGCTGCCTGCATAAACATTTATTGATTCCCGTGTCATTTAGGAAGGCCTGGCTCGCCTCGCAGAAGTCTAAAGATAGAGCCCTGCGAATAAATGCTATTCAGGCTTTGTGTGCTGCACATCAGTATATTTGTCAGCAGGTGTGCAAGGCCACGATCATGTAGGCTGCTATCTCTCCTGCTCCGCCATCTGTAATCAAATATCCCCCTTTTTACGAGTTCGACAACAGCCTCGCTCGCTTTTTTGCGAGGATGCTTTACTCATGAAAAAATTGAAGATGGAGAAAAAAATTAGAGACACTTAGAGGGGGAAATATATGTGTGTTGTCCAGGAGGAGACGGAGGGAAGTAATAAAGTGGATGCGAGGTGTAATAAAGCATCCGGCGCAGGGCCATCAATCTGCTCCAACGAGCACCAAACGCTTGGGAGCTTTCCCTGGTCTGCCTCCGCCCCTGGCAGCGCATCACCTGTTCGCTCCCAAGGACAAAGCTCCCTGCCCGGCCAGCGTGTGACGACAGCCCACCGGACAGCCGTCCTCCTCCACCACAGGAGGAATCTTCATCTCCACCTAGTGGCCTTTGCGAGATACTGCATCCTAAGGGAGCCCTCCAGCAGTCAAAGCATGACATAAAAGCATGCAAATGAGCCCCCCTATTCTGACCAATCATTGCAAACATGTTAATTTACTAAGACAGAGATTCAAAGATAGAGCAACTCAGCTACAGACATGAATATAATGGCACTCTGATAAGCCCTTCAGCTTCCAGGGGTGGCTTTGTACATGGATATTATCACTTAAGGCACGTATTTTTTTTTCTTTATCTCTTTTTTTCTCTCACCAGTCATTGTGCCCCCTGTGTCTGCTTGCGTGCTTGTTTTTGTTCCAGCAAATTTACTTAATCAATTTGAATAATTGGAGAACATGCAGATAGATGTTTCAATTTATTTGTTTGGTTAAGGTTCAGCGAGCGTGTGTCCCTTCTCCCGTGAGACAAAGTCCTGCTGGAGTCCTTCCACCTGTTCATCGATTTCATTATCTACATCTCGATGACATCAAATGACCATAAATCAAGTGCATGCACACCTAACAGAAACGACAGAACAAGTTACATGAAATCAGATCAAATTGATTGACTTGTTACCATCAATTACTACAAAGGAGAAGCCCATTGACCAGCTAATGGCTTGTTGGAAAGTAGCAGGTTGTTGGTGTCCTTAACGCAGCGTGCTCAGATGTTCCTGCTTTATTTGGTGTATAAAAGAAGCACTGCCTGTGGCACACAATAACAGAGAGGTCAAGGTCAAAACGCAGAAGAGAAAACCACCTGCTTACACTCACACGTAAACACGCACGCACAAGATGATTTAAGAGCGAGATTATTTCTAGGAAAGCGCACAGTACACATCTGGACATTCTCAGGGTCATTAAACTCTGGGCTCTGCTGATTGGAGGTCATGTAGAAGATGAAAGGGCAAGTTCAGAACACTGTGGTCATGTTCATGACTACGTTTTTACTATCTGAAGCTTCCAGATCCCTCTTCTGCTTTCTACACATGCCATAGAAGAACCACTTTTGGTTCCCTAAAGAACCATGTTTGAAAAATAGAACGTTTTACAGGTGTAAAGAACCTTATATGTAAAATGACGCAACCTACCAAGTTTATACTCCAAACAATAGGGTGAACATATTACTAGATGATATATATATATATATATATATATGTGGTTGTTGTGATGTCCACACTTATCATAAAAGACACACATCCTGTACTCCTCAGTGTTAGCATTAACAGTTGTTTACTTACCAGTCTAGAAAAAACATTGTGTGAGATCAGCAGCAAATTTCATCTCTGTACTCACCAAGAGTGTCTCCAGTGGTGGAAAACCACAGCAATGTTAACTCTTCTTTTGCTTCTATCGCAATTTAGTTCAGTTCTCTTGTTTGCTACTAAATGTGGATTCTTTATGTGAGTGGGTAGTGAGAGTCATTATAAAGGTCACTTGCCAAGAGCTTCAGCTGTGTTTACTCCTCCTGTCATTGACTATCTGTCCTTAAAAGATCTGACAGGCTAACTTTCTATATCGCTGCAACACTATACAATAGACGTCTGTGACATACTGTCAAAATGCTTAGTTCTTCACAGTCTGTTGACAATTTAATTAAATGTTGGAATGTTTTACACTAAAAATCTTAGACATTGCTTCTTTAAAGCCTCTTCCTGCAACCTTTACATTGGCCCATATTCAATAAGCATGTCAAAGTAGGACCATTGATCTAGGATCTGGTGCCTTCAGATCATGTAATTCCATTCAGTGCTATATAACAGCTGTAACCTGGTCCCAGATCAGCATTCTTACTCTGAGACTTTTAATAAGTATGAGTAACTGTATGGGGGTTCTTCAAATTACTCTTATACTCACGAAAACATATAGAATTTACTTAGATACTTGCTTACACACATTGAATTTACCACACACACACACACACACACACACACACACACACACACATATATATATATATATATATATATATATATACGGTATATACAAACCGTATAGCAAGCTTCTTTAGGGTCCCAGATGTCATTATTATGTCTACATGTCTACCTCATTGCCCATTGTTAGTTTCTTTTCATTCATAACACCTCATGCTAGGCCCTCATCTCGCCTTAACCTTAATCTCCAACTCATAGCATACTCAGGGGTTCACTAACTTCCAGTACTCTCAGCAAGTCCGATGGAAGACACAAGAAGGAAACTGCTCCACATTCATACCAGTTTGCTTTCATAAATGTTGCACAAGAAGGAAAATCACTCACCTGCTGGCACCCACTTTACTCTTACCACTCCTTGCAGCTTTTGGCCGGGAGACAGCTGTTGTGATGGTGCAGTGAGGAGTTGGAGGCAGTTTTGAGGCTTCATGTTTACTTATTGATGCTGCGGCTTCAGCACTAAAATCTTCCTACCATCAGACTTGCTTTGTATGTAGAGGCGTGTTCCCATCGTTAAATCATGTCTACCCCAATCGGGATACAAAAACAAGGCCCTTATCATAGCCAATGCAGCGGATACAATTAACGGCTCTGCGTGTGCTCCCTAAATACGTGCAGAATGCAAAGTATGGTTTTTCAAGGCTCTATGCTCTAAATTATTGATTTGGCAGTCACTGGAAAAATAAAGAGGGATTGAGCTTTAGCCCCTTGTGAGCTTTCATTTGAATGAGTTATTTCTGATTTGGGGAAAGTAATGTGTTCAAGCATGGCATATAGAATCAACGTACTGTTAGTGACTCTACGCCGTGGTCAGAGTGACTAGGCAATACATGGCCAAGCAGAACACAAAGCATATTTAGCTCTATCTTTGACATTTCATTCCTTTCACAGATTTCTTTTCAGCATTCAACTTTTTCTCTTCCTCCAAACTTAAGACTGAGCCTTAAACAAACACATTGGATTGCAGGACCATTTCCTGCCCATTCCATTGATAAATAGATAGGGCTCAGAAATTCAGCAACATTGTCTTGAGAAAGCAATTCCTCAGGCGTCACAACAATTCCGAGCTTCATTTTTCACATGTGGACAGAGGAGAGCGTGAGCGAGGGAGTCTGACTGCAGCTTTGAGGAGGGATGATGGTGACCTGGGGGGCACTGTACACCATAACCTTTCCCCTTTAGCTGCTTTAAATGGATATTATTCATAAATCCTTCATCCTTATGGTGCCAGTTTGCCCTTGCATTCAGGGATACGTGTGGAATATGAATGCATTTCAGGACTATTTTATTATCTGTGTATGTCACTTCATTTTCTCTTTGTGGAAGTGAAAGAGAGGCTGTTTGTGCAGTCATATGTGGAGAGCATTGATCCATCAGGAGGTTCTGAGGATGGAAAAGATGCAGAGCCAGCTCACTTGGAGCATATGAAACTGGGCAATAATTAACACCTGATCACTGGCCTCTGAGGGCAAGGTTTGGCGTGTTCAGACCAGCTTTTACATTCACTTTTTTTGGCCTCGGGCATTGAAGCTTGGCACTAAGCGCCATTAATCTGTTTGTTTATTGTAAATTGACTGACATTGAGTCAGACATTAAGTCTTTAGTAAATGGGAACACCACACACACTGAAATTCTATGCTTGGATTTTGAGAACATGTCGATCACAGCATATGTGTCTCCTATATGCTAAAGTTACCTTGACATGACAGCTTATATAGAACTATGGTGTTACGCCACTAAATATAAAAACAGTCAACACAAGAAGCACAACACTTAATGTGAGAATGGGAATCACTAATTCAGTACCACTTAAAGGATAATACCAAGAACTAAAAACTGATGAAACAAACACGTTTCCATCGTTGTTCCACTGTGCTCTGAAAAATAAAGATGCCAAATAGGTTTCTTTGGTGCAATGCCTTTGTAAGATATTTAATCATTTAATCATTTTTTCCATAATTTTCTACAGAATACAAATAACAGTTTTAATGCCTTGTCAAAGACGTCTATGTATCGTGATGCTAACCAGTCTTTCCTGTCTCATAATTCCACTTTCATGACATGAAGCACAGTAGTGAGTCACTGTAGTCATGGGTCTACCATCAATCCACCGTGTGGCGATGAAGAAATAGTACTGCCCTGATAGCGTTTTCCAACCTCCTGTTCAACGATTTTCAACCTTTATGTTGAATGTTCTGCTTCTGATTAGCTCACTTAAGGACAGGTAGCCAAAGAAAGGAAGAGTACATGCATTGTTTCTTACAATAGAGATGGACACCACAATCATGAGTGCAAGCCAGGAACCATTCAGAAGTCTTTATTTTTAAGAGTGAGAGAAATTTACCTTGTAGTCACAGACCCCCCAAGGAAACATCTCAGCAGGGCCTTCTAACCACTGGCACTGCCCATCTTGTCATAGTGATCACTCAGTCCTTATCACCTCCTTATCGACTGCATACAGGCCTACCGTTTACCTCTGTAAAGTTCTGCTTTGCTTTGTTTTCTTTGACATTTCTGAACCATGCCATGTTTCTTGTCTATCTATTTTGCTGTTTTTAGGTTTGGCTGAGTTTGCATATTTAATTTTTGTTAGATTGAATCCTTAATTAAAAGATTTGCTTTTTCTTAATTTGTATCCAAGACCAATTTGGCTAGCTCTTTATTCTTTAAAGAATTCTACTTTGAAGAAAAAAAAAAACAACCAAAAATAACCAAAAAACAAAACATCCAATACCTCCCATTGTGTTCCCAATCACATTCCATCAAGGATCTTCCCGTCAATGCCATCACTGTCATCAGCTGAGAATCTGGTGTGCTGCTGATTTATTAGAACAAAAGTTCCATCCTGGGTGAGTTGGGGATGAATAGTTGAATCACGTGTTTTACAGCAGGGAAAACCATGAAACTGTGTAGGACATTGTGTTCCCAGAGCTGAAAGAAACTGATTTAAGTCCATATTAATGCAAAACTTGACAGTATTTCGGTTATAATACACCGTACTTGAGCACTCCTCTTGAAGTGGGGTGTCAGTGATGGCCCTCTCTGGAATACTCGAACTACTGCATTGAATCTTGCCTGTCAGATGCCAGCGAGTTTAAAGCAATAAGCTTAGTAAATGTGTCCATTACAGGTGTAGAAGTCCTTGAATTAAGGTGGTCCATCACTGACACAGCAGGCCACAGGGTGAGATGTGAAAAGAATCGTGTAGCTACAATGGGGCTGAAAGGTGTTGGTGTCATTGCAAACAAGTGCTTCTAAGCCATTCAATAACTGTGTATTATGTAAGTATCTCTGGGGGCATGGATGTAATGCATTGTGACGGTGCAAGAATATCATTAGAACGCTTCGTTAGGACATTACCAATGCTTCTGTATTCCTCCAATAGGTTTGAATGCACAGCATATACAAAGTCGAGTCACATTATTATGACCACTTCCTACTTTGACTGCGGCAGCATATAGCTCATGAAGGAAGTCACGTTTTTGTGGCCTTTTTTGGGCCCACTCATTCATGTGGAAGGGACTCTTAACCAATTCGGATATTAATTGATCCTTGCACATCATGTACACCTATACATGCTGATTATCTTCCTTGGGGCGGATGGGATCTTCCAGCAAGACAGTGCAACATATCACATGGTTAGACCCTGGCCCCCTAATTCCCCAGACCTGAACCCAAATGAGCATCTGAGGGACAACCTTCATAGTTGTGTTCACTCTATGGATCCTCCCCCACACACCCTCCAGCAGCTGTGGGATGCACTGTAGTCAGCATGGCTGCAGAAACCTGTGACAACCTACCAGGACCTCACAGCAGTCACTCCCAGTCCATCTAGCTGCTGTCCATGCTGCACATGGCAGTTACTCTGGCTATTAGCCATAATAATGTGATAATAATAATGTAATAATGTGACTTGAGTGTATAGTTTGTCAAATGACTGCATATGACTGTCTTTTAAAGTTGCACCATGGCCATGGTCCCCGAGGACTAAGGATAAATTAGCACACAGGACAAGACCCTGGACATGGGTATGAAAGTTTTGTTGATGTCTTTCAGGAAAGTGGGATAGACTATGGTCAGCATGGTAATTGTTGGGTGTCACTGCATTCAGCACTCATCACAATGTCCATGGAAAATGTTGTTTTGTGCAGTAGATGGAAACAACCAAATAACAGTTTGTTATTCACAGGGCTGACAAAAGCCCTACTGCATCTTTTATACAATAGCTCTTTAGTCCTAACAGTAGCCTATATGATTGGTTTCCAGTGTGCTTTTTCTTGCGCCATAGAAGAAAATGACCTGAGGCTGCTGGTATTGGAAAGTCTTAATATGAGAAAACAATGCAACAATAGACACTACCTTAAAACAAAGGAGCATTAGCAGTAGTACCCCACACCATACACGCCTAAAGCCACAATCTCTAATGAAATAAAGTGTCCTAGAGCCATAATGCATAATATAATGGTGACTAAAAGCTGTCCTTCAGGGGTGTTTCCTCATTCCACCAAATAAGGTTCGCCAGTGTTCTGCAAAAGCAATCAGCCTACCTTCAAAGCGCTAAGTGTTTACCACCAATTGCACTGTTTTCATACAACACTGCATTAAATGCACTGCATCGGAAAAGCGAGAAATTAAAGCCATTATGTGATCCATGCGCGCGCATTAAAAAGCTGACAACTTCTTCGGGGTCCTGAATGCACGCGTGCACGGAGCGATCCCCCCCTATAAATGCGCTGCGCGTGGACTCGGCGCCTCTCTTCGGCGCGCTGCTGATGAGGCTGCAGCTCTAGTTGGGAAGTTGGCAGCCTGAGGCTTCAGAGGGGGGCTTTACTCTCGCGCTGGCACTTGCACTCGGGAATTATGAGCAGAGCTGGTCAAACCTGCACGCTGTTTTGAACCCTTTCTTTCCGAGCGTTTTGACCACCATGGAGTTCGGCAGTCGTGTGCTAGTCGCCTTCCTCCTCTCCCAGGTAAGCACAGCACGTTCCTTACCATGAAAGCCGTGTAATCTCGAGCCCTGGAGATCGACCGAGCGGCGTGCTTAATGCAACTCCTAGGGCTGTCCGTGGCGTCAGGCGTTTCGCCTCAGATCGCTGGCTTATGTGCGTAGTGGCGGTGCATCTGTTTAATTAGCACAGTTTTCTTTACAAGTCAATTATTCTCAGTGGGGTGACCGTGAGTGGTGCACACGACGGACTGGCGCCACATTCGAAGAATATCTTTATTATTCTTCTGTCTTTTCTTGTTTTCATAGTGGCTTGATTTCTAGTCATCGTCCAGCATACAATAGTGGATATTTGTGTGTGTGTGTGTGAGAGAGAGGGGGGCTGTGTGCCATCAACAGCGCTTGCATTCGCATCGTTATTCTGCTCAGCTCCCAAGTTCAGCGTTCCTTTGGCTCCCTTCATTAGGGTGAACGGTGTGAGTGTGTGCGTCAGAGAGAGAGAGAGAGAGAGAGAGAGAGAGAGGGGGGGGGGGGGGGGGATTCACACGGCGTGCTGGCTAAAGGGGTTCTGCCTCCGCTTCACTTTAGACAGCCGACAACTCACAGCCTTCGAGCTGAAACGGTCTGCGTCTAATCTCCTTTCAACCCCACCTTAAATGTATATCAGTGCTTTTTAATGGACATGAAAACTTGATGACGTAAAAGAACACCAACAGCTGCCTGCAGTCAATCACTGCCCCCCACTATAGTCTCGAGCCACTCTTGAAACGTTATTTCCGTGTTTTTGTGGTGTAATATTAATGGAAATTAATAATATGAAAGATATTCGGAGAGCCGAATCTGCCTACACTTGTTGTGCTGATGTATTTACTACTCCTAAGTTCGTGCCCCTGAGTGACAGCCTAGGAGGTGTAAGTTAATATGGCACGTTGGAGGGTGTTTTTAGCTACTACACATGACCCGTATGGAGGAGACTGACTCTGGAGGCTCCCAGGCTCTCTAGCTGCATGTGTGCTGCATTTATAGTGCAGAGAGCCATTCTGTCCATCCACCATCTAACAGACCATGGCTTTGCCAGTCGCAGCCTCCCCTCAGTCCAAGAAGTGGCGCGAAAACGCTGCGTTTCATCTATACGCATGGAAATGTATTAGCCCCACCGACTGGCAGCAGCACTGCTGTTAATGGCTATGACAAAACAATGTCAATACATCTACCGTGGCTCATCAGGTCCAGTTCTGTGAGGTTTCCACCATTAGCTGGGCTGGTTGTTAGCTGGCGTTCCCACGCATTAGCCTGTGGCTGAGGTGAGGCTTTATATGATCTATTAATGATCGTCATGCCCACTTGTTATTAATTCAGCTGTTTATCAATATCCGTTCCGTAAAAGGCACACATCCTCTTAAAGAGGCTCTTAATGGTCGTTTAGATAAAGTAGTGCATTCCGTACCAAACGCTGGCCACACGTCAGAACTTCTGCTGGAAGAGCTCGTGTTTCAACAGGCTCTGCGCTCTTTGACAGCTCGAAGTGTCTGTATCACACCGCGCTCTGATCGAGCTCACAGAGCAGCGAGACTCCTGTTTACCGTCTCTCTTAAAGTGATAAACAGATGCTCCGCTTCTCCGTAGATTTTCACCCAGATACTGTCACCACATGCATGCCTGGTGCGTGTTTCTCCGTGTCTCTGCCCGCGGTGCGTGTGAGCAGGTGGAGAGGATCTCGGTTGTAAGTGCGCGCGGAGTGCCAACTTTCACGCGCCCGGCAGCAGCGCAAAGACCCGCTTCAGCACGAAGCGCTCAGCAGCGATGATTCACAATAAGCGTCTCTCTCTCTCCCTCTCTCTCTCTCTCAAACACACACACTCTCTCCCTCTCTCTCTCCCTCCCGGTCTCTCTCATTCTTTATCTCTGCCTTTCACTTCCACCCTTCTTCTCCCCCTCTCTCTCTCTCTCTCGCTCTCGTTATTCCCCCCTTTTCCTCATCCTTCTTCTCTACCCCCTTCTTCTTTTCTCATTAGATCTCCCTTTCTCTGCCTTTGACTTCTTCCTCCCTCCTTTTCTGTCACTCTGTCTTCCTTCCCTGTCCCCGTTATTCCCCCATCCAATTTCTCTCCTGCTTTTCCATCCTCCTTCTCTCTCTTAGTCTCTCTCAGTCTCTCACCCTCTCTGCCTCCCCATATCTGTTTTTCCTCCGTCCTCCAATCTCTCTTTCCCCATTTTCCTCCTTTATATTCTCTTATTTCTGAACCTTCAGTATCTCTTTATCTTTCTTTCTCTTTTCTTCCTTTACTTCCCTCTCTGTGACTTTTTTCTCTTTCTCTGTCCCTCTCCCTTCTCCCTGTCTGTCTCCCCTCTCCTCTGTCTGTATTTCTCTATCTCTTCTTCATCTTCTCTCCCCTCTCTCTCCTTCTCTTCTTCCTCTCTCCCATCCTTCTCTCTCTTCTTCTTCTTTCCTTTCCATTGTCTGTTTATCTCTTCCTTCTCTCCTCTACCCTCTCTTTCTCTCTCTCTCACTCCCTATTCCTCTCTCTCTCTTTTCTCTCTCTCTCTTTTCTCTCTCTCTCTGTTTCTCTCTCTCTTGCTCGCTCCTTTTCTCACCTGGCTATTACTGTTGTGTTTTATTTACTTATCTCTTTTCCTCGACGGCCTCGGAGCAGTGATGGTAGGTTTAGGGAAATGGAAAAGTAAAACAGAAATGGGAAAGCAAATGATATCCCTCAGTGGGATTGAAGTCCTTGAGTGTGACAATTATGGGGGAAAGGAGGGCGAGCAGTGGCTTCATTTAACACATCAGTCAGTGAGATGCAGCGGTCAATGGCTGTGGAATATAATCCTGCAGCAGCGTCTACGTAGTGAGACTGATAGTATGTTTAGTAGGTCATATTTGATGCTTGTGGATTGGCCTTTTGGTGAATTTGTTGGATATTGAGCTCTGTGGATATTGAGCTCCATTTGGAGATGTCAACAACATCCAGGAATTCTTCGTTCTTAAGAGGAGAGAGAGAATGACGGAAAGAGTGTGATATATAGATATAGATATATAGAGAGGAAGAGTGAGAGAGAGATGGGGTGCAGGGAGTAGGAAGTAGGTGCTGTTGCGCTCTTTTGTCAGCTCTATTTATTGCAGTGGTAACAGGTGCGTAAGTGGGACTACATCCACAAACACACAATTCACGAGCACGCTGAGAACACCACACACACATACACATAAAAACCATACACTCTTTTTCCATTCCAGCTCGGAGCCTAGAGGCAGCCATGCAGAATGGGCTGTGTCTGAGATCTGAGATGTTCATGACCAGCTATGAAGCTGGGGTATATTTAGCTTCTCTCGTCTGTGAATAAGGGTGTGAGGTTGCAACACTGTCACCTGTGATTTGTCACTACGTTTCCAGTAGGAAGAGACAACTGTGACCCAGTAAAAACACTGACAAGTCTGATGTCAGTGTGCCACTTTTTAGTGCCTTCTGCCTCTTGTGTAGCTACACCTGCAGTAGTCTGTAGTACCTGTTAGGCCTTAGGCTTGCCAGGTACTTGTTCAGGCTCTAGCTTTGCCTGAAAATGTTGTGTAAAATAGGGATGTGCTGATAAAACTTCTTCTCTGAGAATTCTACTATCTGAACTCAGGGTGAACTCAGGGACAATACAATAGCTGATGCCAGTGTTCTGATAAGGCACTGATTCTTGGTAGTATCTCGGGGGTGTAATGATTCAGAAGATTCTGGGGGTATCTTTGGTTCCATCTTCCAGAATTTCTACCCGAGACCATGGAAGTTTGTTTCGCTTTCAAAATACACTCATCATCAAAAGAACAGTTGCACCCAGAAGGAATCAACCAACAGGATTGAAACTGGTGGGTAGGTTTGACATTGTGACATGGGACTGATTAAATTTCACGCTCGTCCGTCGTTGTCCTTATTTCTGTACCTGACTGACCCAACAGCCACAATTGCAGACATTCAGCAAGCAGCGATGCCCTCCGTGAGTCATGGTGCAGGACTACATGCATTTGTTGGTGGAGACGGCCTATGAATTTGTGTGTGAAAGCATTGTGGTCAGCATGAAGATGAACGCTTTGTTGTCACACGTCACCTGTCCAGAAGAGCTGGTGTCTATCCAACTCCATCCCTACCACAAAATCTGCAGGAACTGTTTGAGAATATTCAAGTAGCATGGGATGGAATATCGCAGGACACACCCTCTACAACTCCATGCCGAGACATATGCATGTCGCATTAGCAAACATGGCAGCCTGATGCCATACTGAGAGACACTACTTGTGTATGTGTGGCTTAATAAATATTGCTCATATCAGTCTAAATTTAGCATAATTTATTGTTCCTGGTAACCTTTATCTTCCTTCCCAATAACACTGCAACCTGACACTTCCTTCTGGGTGCAGCTGTTCTTTTGATGATGAGTGCAGTTACACCTTTAGTAGGAAACACATAAACAAACATCAACACTAGAGACAAACATACTGTAATGGAGAGGGACTCACACCAACGTTGTTTTAAGGAAACCAAGTTTTGTTCTGCTAACATGTTATGTGTGTTCATTAAACCCATACCCATGTGTCGAAAATTTAGCCAAAAATCAGTCAATGTCCAGTTTTGCTGTGAAGAAATAGAAATCAGACATAAAAATCCACGATTGGTACATGATGGTGCAGATACTGATCCAGTATATCAGCTTCATGCACCACTAGTGGAAATGTCAACAGCGTTTGAAACTAATGTGCAACATTATCTGTGCACATGCACCCTCATGTTGCTGCAGCAGACATGCCCATGTTTGTTTATACACGCAGTAGCCGTTTTTTTGCAGTGTCCCCACCTATGGGTTTGGTATTTAGAGAAAACTGTTCATACTAGGGAGGAAAAGCGTTAATTAATGTGGTTGCTGGCGGTGGAGCACAATAACGTAAATGAAGGCCTGTTAATGATGGGGATAATGAGCAGTTGGTCATTAGTGCTGCTCTGAATGGAATGCTCCCCACACCCTTCACTCTTTTGTGCCCAGCACCCTGCTACAGCCAAGGTCACTGCTCGCCAGCACCGGGACAGTTTAATTCCCCTACTAATTGCAGAAATCCGTAGTGTTTTGAAGTCCTTCTGTGTGCCTAGGTTCTAGATAAACTATAGAAATGATGATGGAATATGCTTGGGTTAAAGGTCAACGTAATGACTCTTAGACTAGGCTAGAGGACATAGCAATATGTCATAATACACACTTTCAGGTAGTGGGATTAAACCATGGGGAAAAAAAACATTTGTGTGTGTTCGTGACGCTAGTCTTATGAGATGCTACTACCGTCATAAAGGCTAGGAGGTAATGGAAAGCAATATCAAAGCAGAGAGCCCTTATTCAGCTCTTTGGATTCAAAATAGGACATAGATTTGAAGAGTTTGCATCATCTTGGTTCTGATGCCACATACGTGGTGGAAAGAGGTAAAAAAGGCAAAAATTTAGGCAATCTTTCTCTCTCTCTCTCTCTTGCTATATCTTTGTTTTCTCTCTCTTTGTAGGCTCATATGAACCTTATAGGCTCACTTAACCACTCATTGTTCTCTTACAACTAGCATTTAGCACTCCCAACCAGTTGACCTATCCACCCACAAAGGTGCTCCTTCATAGCAGCTATTGCAAGTTTGCACTGAGCATTGGAAACCCCCCCCCCCTTTTAATAGAGATGTATCATATTGTATTGTTATATTGTGAACATATTAGCTTGTGGCTAGATCAGGACAATACAAATCAGTTCCCAGTATTGTAATTGTTTAATGTTGTATGCTCTAATGCAGTGTTTCTCTACCCTGGTCCTGGACGAACCTTGCTGTGAACGTTTTAGTGCTTTCCCTGCTCCCAACACAGCTAATTCAAGTAAACAGCTCATTAACGAGCCTTTTCAGAGTTTCAGGGGTGTGTTAAAGCAGGGCATCCACTAAAATGTCAAAATGAACTAAAACGACCAACAGAGTGTGAAAAAATAACCACTTTGACTGTTCGTCAACTACATCTGTTTATTGTGTTGTAGAGATCTACTGAAGTTAGCATGCTGACCAGCTAGCCCCGTTCCTGTTGTGTCTTGTAGTACCACTTACCACGAATCAGTCCAACATGAGAGGATGAAGAAATAGCGCTGCCCAGACGGCGAATTCTAGGTTCTACTCCTGCTTAGATCGTTTAAGGACAAGTAGCCAATGAAAGGAAGAGTGAACGCAATAATGGCTGAAGCTCTTGGCAAGCAACCACCACTACCTATTCTCGGCAAGAATTCACATTTGGCAGCAAACAAAAGAAGGGATATATATCCTTAATGTTTAACGTAATGGCTTTAGCTTGCTGTAAATCTATTCTGCACCAATCGAAGGGGGTCAGGAGACCAGCTGCCTTGATGTGGTTCTTTTAGATACGTTAGCTGGCACACCATGTCTGGGACCTTGAGTGAAAGTAATAGGGGCTCTGCCAAAAAAAAAGGGCTTAAAAAGTATACGTCTGTTCAGGTCTCAAGCAGTGTGGCACCATATGCATCTGTTAGACTGTCGTAAGCTAAAAATATACAGACCCTTCAGCACACAATATTACAAACTCAGAATAAAGAACATACAACAATACAGAAAACCAACAGCAACCAAAAGCAACATTGTATGTCATCATGTTAACATCAACTTGTTCATGTGACAAAAAACTATTTCTGATGTTTCGTAACCGCGTGAACTTTCACACATACATATTCTGTGAAGTCTAAAGTTCTGTCTAACCTGGCAACAATTTGTTATGAAAGATCGCCTTTGCGGTCAGAGCACACAGGTCGAGACAGGTTCATTTTGCTCAGGTGCCTGAGAGAAAAGTCTTGAGAGTCAGGGATCTGGTACAAGGAGGTGGACATCTCTCGCTATTCTTGCTTTTTTGCTCGTCTGTGACACCTAAAGAAAGAAGCAGAGCAGAAAAGTCAGAGGGAATGTTCTGTCTTGCAGCTGAGCCCGCTCCTCACCTATGTTTGAAACCAGGCCCGTATCGGCTTAATTAAGCGGAAGGCCGTCAGATCTAAATTCATTAAGTGTAACTGGCTGAACGAGTGAGCGTCCAGGGAAAATGAAATGAAAGCTCATTTGTGTTCCTGCATGTCGCTGTGAGGGAGAGTAGGAGGGGGCTCCAAAGAGTGTGTGAGAAGTACCGGTGGGCGCGTGTGTCTGAGATTGTTCTTCTGCACAAGGACACAGTGTAAGCATGAGAGCAGTTGTAGAGAGACAGAACTAGCACTGCCATCCTCATAATGTCTTCATGCTTCCCTCTCTCTCTTTTCTCATTCTCGTCTCTGTTTGCAGAGCTCTTCCTTCCGTCAGGCAGATAATTGCCAGGAAGCCACAAAGCCAGAGTTGTCTAATCCATTGCTCAAACACACAGCGCGCAGTGCATACAGGCTTAATCTCTCTCTTTCTCTCTCTCTCTTTCCATCTTTCTGTCTTTCATGCTGCTCACTTACTTCTCATATATTTTCTTGAGTGTTCAGTCAGACAGTGGTGCTGGGGTAATGGCAATGAGTCATACTGGTAAATATGGATCACTCTTGCTGTGGCAATGTGCTTCGTATTCACTACATTCTGATTAGTTCTGTATTTAGGATTTCTCTTTCACACTGTGCATGTTTGTGATTTGGCACACTAGCGCTAGAGGCAATGAGACTCTCTCTCTCGCTCTGTCTCTTTTTGTCTCTCTCTCTTTCTCATTTTCTCTCTCTTTCTCTTTTTCCCTGTAACACACTTTCTCTTTTTCTCTATTGCTCCATCAGTCTGCTTCTCTTACTCTTTTCTCTCCTTACTCTGTTTTCTATCACTTTCTTATTCCTCAAATTCTCTTACTTTACATCATCATTCATCATTCATTTTCTCTCTCTCCCATTCTCTTTCCCACTCTCTTTTTCCTCTTTCTCTCTGTATACCTCTCATTCTATCTTCCACATTTTTCACTGTCTCTCAAGCTCCTGTTTTTTTTCCTTCTCTCTTTCTTTTTCACTGTCTCTACTTGTTGTTTTTCTTTCACTTTGTCTCTTTCTTTTTTCCCTCTTTCTTTCACTCTCGCTTTCTGTCTCTCTTTGCCATTGTCTCTCATACTCTTCCATTCTCTCGCTCTCTTTTTTGTTTTGTCTTTCTCTTATTTCTTATTCTCTCACTCTCTTCTATTTATTTATTATCCACCTACCTCTGTCCTTCACTTTCTCTCTTTCTCTGCCTTTCCTATCTCTCTGTTTCTCTGTCTCTCCTTTACCTCTTTTTCTCTGTCAATCTTTCTTTCTTCCCTCTTTTTCTCTCTCTTCCATTCTCTGTCACTCTCTGCCATTCTCACTCTTTTTGCCATTCTCTCTCTTTGCTATATGCTCTCTCTCTCTCTCTCTCTCTCTCTCTCTCTCTCTCTCTCTCTCATTTGATTCTGAATGGGGAGAAATGTCATGGTGAACATGGTGCATGTTTATCTCTAGATGCTTATGCTCCACATTCCCTTGGGTGTTAAAAGGAGGCCAAAGAATACTAATAGGTATGCTGAAGATTGCATAGCAGGGAGGATGCCTGCGCTCCTGCCGAAGCTTATGTGTGTACGACTGAGAGGAGCATGGTGTGAGGTGACTGAGACTGATGACAGACTGGCGATAAGTGGAAGGCACAGATCTGCATCCCGGTTATTTATGATCGGATGTGTGGATATGGCCATCACCGCTGTCCTGCTGACCTCTGATCTAGTGGCAATCTAGTGGCATTTTGTAGACAAACATACCTTCACACAAGAGGAAGACATGATAAAGTATGCACGGCTTGTCTGAAATCTGTCCAGTTAAATGGTCAAACTCCTTCCTTACTGATGTCATTAGGGTTGCAATAAATAACAATTACCAGACAATACATTGTCTGGTAATCATTATTATGATATTGGTCTTAGAAATACTGTTATTGCTAAAGGCTGGAATATGCAAATAACCCTCTAACCAATCATAGTTTTTCACGATGTGCTGATGATTCAAGGTGTTTTTGTAATCCTACAAAAGTATTTTGCAGATGAAATGCAGTCTTGCATTATTGATTCATGAATAGATTTTAATATATTGCAATATAATACACCAATATAACAGAAACACTGGTAATACTGTGTTCATGCAGCTCAGCCGGGTCTTGGAAATCAATTTACTGTTCAGTTAAGGTCGGAAACTGAAGCCTGGCCTTACTGTAATCCTAGATGCTGTGTTTGCTGGATTGACCTGTGGGTCCAGCTCTTATCCATCTCTCAGCGTCTCGCCTGGCTCTCTGTCTCACCCCCACAAAGCCATGGACAGAGGGTCATGTTTGCTCCTTGCTGTACTATGTTTCTGCTAACTGCTTCTATCCTCATTGGTTTTAGACGTAGCTGAGAAGCAAGCTTCGATCTGAGGGGCCGGCATAACCCCTCTCTTTCTTTGCCGTGTTTCACCTCTCTCGCTTCCTGCTCCTTCTGTTGCTTTTAATTCGCTCTTATCCCCAGCACGTCACCTAGGCCAAGTGTCACATTTGAGAGCAGGCGAATCAATCACTGCCAGGTGACCCCCCTGCTCGCACTACCCTCTCCTGCCTCCTAGATGGCGACAGAGTGCCAGAGATTTTTAAGGCATGAGCAGAAGCAGAAGCTTTAAAAGGCCTGCACATCAATCCCCATGCGCAATTGTGCCTGCCAATTTGTTGTGAAGACAGATTGCAGAATAAACCCTTAATTTTTGGCTCTCAAAGGATCAGCACCATCTTTTGACCGCTCTACAAAAAAAGAGTGCAGCAAGTGCGCTATAGCTGCCTGAGGAGCCCCTCCTACGCAGCTGTAGGAAGAGACAGGCCTGGGGTTTTATTGTGGGTTATGGAGCCGCAGAGTTAGAAGAATGAGCTTTTTGCCAACACTTGGCTCTGTCTCTGAGAAGCTGAACTTCAGCCGCGTTTCTGTAAACATGATCCATCTTGCCTTCTTTGTGATTTCTCTCTACATTTCTCTATACAGCAGAATGGAGTGTGTGCAAGGCAACACGCCAGTGATTGGCACGGTTTAATTCAATAACTACAGTCAAATGCTCGGCTATTGATCTGGCCAGTGTTTTCACGTTCCTTGTAAAACAGAAAGATACATTTTATTAAGGTTTGGTCACGCTGCTTAGCTTCTGTGTACTTAGTGTACAGTGATATGTACATAAACTTGACTAAACAGAAATGGAAAGATCTTAAATCACCATAGCTATTTTTTTCTAGTGCTCTTTAAGATACAATATAATACACAGTACTACTGTATGCCTACATAGATTTTTCGGAAGGAGTTGTCCTGTGGCAGTCCATCCCATGCAGACAATGAAAAAAAGACAATTCTGAGCTCTGACCTCCAAGTCAAGTCTAATACAGAAATGCGGTTTACTTCAATATTTCTTTTGAAAGAAGCTCCCAGTTATATTTAATGTGCATTTTTCAGATTCTGTAGTGCTCTTTGGCTAAGCAGTCAAATCACAAATTCTGTTCATTCCCTCTGCACTTCGTAGATGAACTGATCTGCTAATCTGCTACATAAATGAGCAGAATAGGGAGATTAGTTAAAACAGTTCATGGTGTAAAGACTAGCCATACTCATGGTTAATGAATATATAGTCATTCAATACACTGTGTAAATGTAGGAGAGTGTCCTCCATGAATGTCTGCTATTACCTAACTAAAAACCTATCATAGCTGGATTGCAAGGCAAACATTATTGTGCATTTAAATATCTGTTCAACAAAGTATCTGATGAAGATTTAGGGCTTTTATAAGAATGTCTACTTTTAAATCTAATTTTGACGAGTGTTTACAAGTAGGTGCATTCAGTTGGAGCAGAGTTGAAGGCTTAGTTTCACTTAAATCTTGGTAACTGTTTTAAATGAAGCAAAAGTAATTTGTATTCGCCTGGCATATCGATTAAGTCTATGCAAAGACTTTCATACAGTATGTCATTAGTAAGAGAAGAGCTGAGTACTGTAATGGGGTATATTTTGAGAGTGTGAAACGCTGTGGCAGCCTTTTTTACCAAGCACTAAGCCTTGCCTCCTATAAAGACCTAACCTTCTTTGAAGCTGCGTGTACATTCTTCCAAGAAAAGAAGACGAATCTTCAATGCGGCAGCAACCTTTTTCGCTCTGCTATAAAAAGCCCCTGGCATGATGCTTATGTGGCAGGGACGTGCCACTGATTAGCGTATCAAGAAATCTGCAAGCATGTTAGTCATTAAGTGGCTTTGCCTGGCTATTTTGGGTAGGTATAGGCTTCGGGGGACTGTAGGGGGTAGACATTGTTGTGGAGGGAAGAGCGATGGATGGGAAGGAGTGGGCAGATTCTAAAGGAAGTCGGAGTGTGTGAGTATAGAGCTGGGTGTCAAGCGACTTGGCCTTTTCCTGTGTGAAGCCGTGGCTGAGCGGCGGGGGACATGGCAGTGCACTCAGCATGAGGCTATGACCCTCAACTGAAACCAGCTGGTTAAGAAAGCAACGCTGCAACTCGGAGGATCACATTAGACCTCTGAGCTGCTGTAAAACCAAGCAACTGAAGAGGAGAACTGGGAGGCAAAGTTCAGCTTATTTTCAGACAAGTTCAGAACATCCCATTAAACTGTTTAGTTTTTTTTCTAATGTGTGTTCTTCAGGGTATGTTCCTTCAGCACTTCACTTTAGTCGGGCGTGAGAGGTGAGAAGTTCATTAATTAAAGGTTGCCTTAATTAAGAGTAAGGCCAAGAGGCAGCAGGCTATGTTTGGAGTCTAGACTACCAGCACTGGAGAGGATATTAATAGTCTCTAACTGGCCCAGGCGCTTCTACTATAATGGACTTGCACAGCCAGAAGTTCACTCACCGCAGTGTCTAAAATGAGTATTTTATGTAGACTTAGAAGAATACAGTGGAGGGATTATTTGAATTAGAAACACAAAATACAAAAACATGTCAACATGAATGTAGTAATCCAGCATGTTTCCACCAGATCTCCTCCTGCCATATTGGTAGTGCATTATCACAGACGATAACTTCTGTGTAGTATTGATGCACTGAAATGAAAATTCTTAGCTGAAGCTCTGCTTACATAAAATCAAAATTGCTAAATTTATTACAGTATATAAGCTTCAGCCTACATATATCCAGTAATCCATGCCATGAATTTTTTTAGGTCTTTATTCATCGAAAGAGTAGTAGTAGCTTCTTTTGGGGATTTACTCGCTAGCGATTTTGGTGACTTGAGCCTCTTAGTGTTTGCCCTGCCAAAAAA
>CM067486.1:18943975-18963837 GCA_034552555.1 Semaprochilodus insignis
ATGGCAATTATCCTAATATACACAATTGGCCTGAAAATGCCAGTGGGGTTGGGGTGACAAATGAGCTGACCAGCAAGGTTTTATTGCTTGTTTTCTTTCCCCGCACACAATTTAGTAAAACACTGGAAAAAAAGAAAAATTCCAAACTGGAAACTCTGGCATGCGGTGCACACACACACACACACAAAAAAAAACGGCCTTTCCATTTGAACGGGATCGGTGACAACCGTACTCACAATACACACAGCAGAAGCCAGTGAGCAGGTATAAGTGAGTTTTAAGGCAACACATTTTCTGTTCTTTTCTAAGTAAAGGGAAGCATGTGAATGATTGTCGTAATGGCAGTACACTATAGACAGAACTTTGACAGAGAAAACATCGGGATACCTCTTTACTTGCAGATATGTTATTTATTAATCTGTGTACGTCGGCTGTTGTCTGTTTGATTTAAAATGTCTAGCATTATTAAATCAAGTTTCTTTTTTTTTAAGTGAGACATTATAAAAAAACTCTTTTTAAGTTCTTGTGCACGTCAACCCACAAACTATCAAATGAGACAAATCAGTCAGGTTTTTTTTTTTGGCTGCCTAGATCAGAAAACATGTATTCAGATCTGGCACCCCTTCCCATGTCAAGTGCAGGCTTATTAAAATAGTACCACCCCCATCTGAGTAGTTCTGCCTATGGCTTCAGAGCTACATCTGTGAAGGTGGACACTTTTTCTCGTAAAGCCTGGAACTGCTAGTGTAATATGAAAGCTATGGGCTGATCATGAGCTCCTGTGTTGTTGGCTGTTAATTTATTTTTTGGCAACATCCAGCTACAAACCAGCAAAAACCTGTATGTGACTAGAGTGCTTAACACTTTGTGTCTGAAAAAAAGCTGAAATTAGCTTCTTATTTGTCAGCTTCTTGTCTGAATTTTCCCAGTCCTCCTTAAATGGTGTGGCAGTTACATTTTGGTTCCTCTGGCAACTGCTGTTAACTTCTGCACTGTTTAAGGTGGAATGGAAAGTATAAGCAGGAAGCTGTTAAATAAGAAGCCAATTTTAGAAAGAGTGTTCAGCACATTTACATTCATGCTATTTAGCAGACACTCTTATATGACTTACAAAAGTGCTTAGTGTTCAGTCAGAGAATGTATCCTAGCTAGTACAAATAGGTTAAAGTCTAAATTACCCTTGTGCTCAGACAGTTCCCGAACACAGGGCAGTGCTGATACTTAGAAAGAAGAATGCAGAGTTAAATACAGCATAACACCTGGCAATCCCAAGCCAGTGCTGTAACAGAAGAAAAGATAAGTTAAGCTCAGCATAAATGCAGTACAATGCATTTCAGAAAATACTTCGATTAGTGCTCACTTAAGGGCTTTGCAAATAGATGAGTCTTCAGTCTGCTTTTGAAGACCACGAGGGAGTCTGCTGTTCGGACAGCCAGTGGAAGTTTATTCCACCATCTTTAGTTCTAACTAACACTAATAGCCAGGGTAATATAAATTACTAGCGTGCTTGTAATATCCTGGAAAAGTTCTTGCTGTTAGTCGCTGCAGGATCCACAATAACATTAACGCAATTATCTTGTTAGTTTAATGCCTGTAAAATCAACTTTGCTTCATCAACAGGTGAATAACGTGGGAGAAAAATGAAAGGCCTGGTGTAGATGTCTCCAGGCTGTTTCTTGCTATCGTAGTGCAAAATCGTCCTTGCATCGTGTTGGCTGTCCCCGCCGAAGATGGGGGCGGGGTGAGCAGTGGCTGATTATCATTTCAAGGAACAGGAACCCAAACTGGCCGCTGTGAGCCAGGGTGTTTTGACAGGGTGAGAAAGGAGCTGGGGTGCTTGATCATTGTGGTGTTTCGACCAAAGCATGTCACAGACATTGCATTAAGATCCCAGAGAACTGTGTTAACTTGTAGACAAGGCATATAATATAGCACCTTTACCAATGTAAAGTTTTTTTGGTACTGAATGACAAAATCTCATAATTCTCACAAGTTATTATACACTCATGCATACATGCTGACTGTAAAACAAACCGCAGAGCATGTGATTATCTCCTTCTCCTCGGACGGTCACCTCTGCGGGGAGGTTGTGATGTGTGGGCAGGTTTTGCGGTGAGCAGGAAAGGGAAATATGCATGGCACTGGATATGATTTTCATTAGGATTTCATGTCCAGCCTGTCACATCCTCTGTGCACCCTACACGCTTTGCTGGACACAATTTTCCGCCCCTGTGGAGCCACATGGCCTGGCCGATTTCACCTTTTTTTTTTTCTCTCCTGCTGTGCTGTCCATGAATCGCTCAGGCAGCCTGGTTAGCACCTTTCTACCTCTAAATCTGTGGCCATATTTGTCCACTGTCTGTCTTCTCCCCTAAGGGAAAGTATCAAGTCATTTGTTTGATGAGAAGTAAGCAAGGTCATGTAAAGTGTTTTAAAGAAAGATGGTCCGTTCCAGACATTTATGGATAGGATTTTCCTTTTTATGTTTATGATAAGGCAAGGGTCACCATAGTCTCGCAAGCCAGACCGTGGTGCCCTTCACCCTGGTGACTAAGAACCCTTTTCTTCGTCTTTGTCTACGTGTTCTTAAATTATCTTACAGACAGCAGGGCCTTGAACATGATACACAAAAAGTAAAAATATGCCATCAGAACAGTGCTACTTCTTCATCCTCTCATGTTGAGCTGATATGACTTGTCACTACAGTGACTCACTATTGCCTCTTGAGGTACTAAACTGTACTACGAGACAGGACAGTAGATAACTTCAGTAGAGAAATCTGTAAGATACAGATCAGAAATCTGTAACATAGTACATAGGTATCTTTGACATGCAGTCAAAGCTGTCATTTCTTCTTATTCTGATTCTGTTAATAATTTTAGTTAATTATGGAATGTATTAAGCTAAAAGAAATTACATATTGCTCCTTTAATGCATATCTAACACAGTTGCTGTGCACAGTTCTGCCTTGGCAAGTTTTTCTACAACAATGCATAGAAAGTTTCATTGAATGGGTTTCCTTGGGTGAGCAGCTGTAGCCAAGCCTTACATCACCCATCGTAATGCAAAGTGTCGAATGCAGTGGTGTAAAGCACGCCGCCACTGGACTCTAGAGCAGTGGAGACGTGTTCTCTGGAGTGACAAATCACGCTTCTCCATCTGACAATCCGATGGACGAGTCTGGGTTTGGTGGTTGCTAGGAGAATGGTACTTGTCTGACTGCATTGTGCCAAGTCTAAACGGTAGATAACTTCAGTAGAGAAATCTGCAACATATTACATAGATATCTTTGACATGCAGTCAAAACTGTTATTTCTTCATATTCTGATTCTGTTAATAATTTTAGTTAATTATGGAATGTATTAAGCAAAAAAAAAAAGTACATATTGCTCCTTTAATGCACATCTATCACCGTCTCTGTGCACAATTCTGCCTTGACAAGTTTCTCTAGAAAGGTCTACATGTCATTAAAACAGTCTGAATGAGTTGTTTTCTTCTCATTTTGAAAAATCAGTGGAACACACACACACACACACGTACACACTGATGGAAATACAGATTCAGACGTCAGTAGCCTCAAAGGATCAGCCTGCTTGAACGCTGCCATGCCATCAGTGACTGATTAGCTTCTGGAAATAATTTGGTGTGTCAGAGCGATAATGAAACAGGAAACAGACGGACAGAACAGTATCATTTCTCGTCCTCCACCATTTGACATCCTCACTGAGATGCCAGAGGGATGTGTTTACTTTAACAAGGCAAACAACACACACAGCTCTCACTGAGAGTCACTGCTAACCTTCACAACTCATCATCACGTGCTGAGCGCTAAGACTAATTTAGCCTCATGCAGGCAGACATGTGAATTCCACTGCTGGCTCCAATTAAACACTCACTTGTCGTAATTGGAGGTTTGCTTAATTATTTTTTATCCCTCCACACATTGATCCCAGTGGGTGCAGATTTGTGTTAAGGTGTAGAGAGCCTGTTTTCGTTTCTGTAGGTCACTGTGTACTTGCAGGGTGATGCGATCCCGGCAACTGCGGAATTTGGCCATGATTCAATGTGTCAGGGGCTTGATCCCAAACGATCGCCTCTGCAATTGTGCCCTTAAGCAAAGCACTTAACCTCAGACTTGCTGGGGGGGAGATGGGAGGGGATGTACATGCTGCCGGCTTGTAAAACTTGCTTTGGATACAAGCAAGCTAAATGACAGGACTCTGCTTAAATGTACATATATTACAGCAAGAACATGCAGATGCTGCCTGTCAAAAGTTTGGTGACAGGTTTTAATCTCTTGAACCCTAGACGTATTACCCAATCATGTTATTAATCTTGCTACTATAAATGATGTGTGATAACTGTGAAACTAACATGAAAGTTACATAGTGATGAGCGTGAAGGATTTTGTGATCAAATTAAGCAACTGGCAATCGGTCGATTTATCTTTTTTTTTCTGTGTTGCAACATTATGACGTAAATAACAAAAGGTGAGTGTGCTCATGCCACAGTTGCCAAAATTATGCATGACTCATTGTGCTTCATGTCAAGCTGCATGCTGCTTCTAATGTGCACATTATGTGATTAGCTTTTCTTAAATATGCGACTGATTCTTATCAATTCATTATTAAAATTTAAAATGCCATTTTGGCAAATAATATGATTTGAGAGTTTGTCTGATTATCATGATTATTAGCATTATTGTAGTACTGTTAAAATACACAGACTGACATCATTTAGCCAAGTTTTGTATTGAAAGCCACAAATACAATTAGCAGCACTATTCACCTTTTGTAGGTTATGAAAAGTTTAAGTAGCTAAAGAGATGTTTTATTATGTTTTTAATTATTCTTTTAATGCTAGTAACATTATGCTGGTACGGTATCCTACCGTAGTTTTAATACTAGGCTGAAATTTGTTTCCTCTTCGCCAGGTTCTTGGTTGAATTTCCCATTCTGCCTTACGTGGTGCAGCAGTTGATAGGCTGAACTGATAGGCTTTAAGGTGATTAATATCCCAGATATAGCATTTCATATACAGCTACCTATAAATATATACATTTGCGCTACAGTAGGACATTTTGAGAAGGTAGCACAATCTGTCCCAACACATTTGGTATAACGTAGTGGATGGTGTTCAGGAAAAAGACTCTTTGCTAACGTTGGTTGATGCTGGATAATTTTTAGCGTGAGTTTTTTAAGGCGTGGTAATCAAGCACAGTTAAATTCATGATTGATGCATGCCTAGTTTAAATGGTTTATCCAAATAACCATGTTTGTTGACAGTTTACAGTTTACAGTTTGTTGACAGTTTACAGTTTACTTAATTGAAAAGTAACACTGAAATCGACATTTCGAGACAAAGTGTTTGTAAACTTTTGTCTGGCAGTGTATTTCCTATCTGTTTTCTAAGACGAGATGGCCTCATGCAGTATAATGTGAGGAGTTATCGACAGACTTGCTGTATGACATTGCTGAGCGTAATTGCCTTTTGATGGGGAAAATGAGCTGCAGTGTGGCTCAGCTGCACACCGAGTGGGTATTCTTCAGATGCACTCTGAAAGGAATCATTAGTTGTAGTCAGTAGTGACCAGCATGCACTGCCTATGACATAAAGTAGGTGCTTGTTTTCCATGTTGCTATGTAATGGCTACAGAAAAAGCCTTAGCTGTTGTCCTGTAAGAATGAAAGAATGGCAAACGTGTTGTTGCTGTCATCCAACTGTCCCTCTTTACACTTTTATTTGTCCTTCCTATCAAACACTCCCTCACGCTAATCCCTTTAGATGTACAGACACTCTTACAGGGATGTTTTGGTATGAGTGTCTCTTTTGTCAATTTTAACTTGTGAGTTTATTTTACCTCTTAGAATTTAAAACCAATAACTTCTCATTAAATTTAATTCAGAATAAAATAATAATAAAATCTCCCTTCTACTTTCAAAATAAAAGACTGTACTGAATTAAAGTTTAGAATCCACACTTTTTACAGGATTTCTCCACTTTCACAGAGTGAGCTATGAGTGAGCAATAATTAATATTGAATTAGACATTGCCTTTCTTATTGCTGGTAATAACTAGCACATCTAATGGCTAAATCCCAAATTAAAATCACTTAAGCCTTGTGAATTTGGAAGTTATCGTGAGCATAATGTATCTCATATGCCAGATGATGCAATGCCATGTTGGATTTGATAGTTTCAAGCAGATTTAGGCATGGTCAGTATTTTATTGTTTCTTTGAAGTTTAGAATTTATTACATTCCCAGCAGGGAAATGAACTGGATATGAAGTACACCGTAATGTTTATTGCATGTTCTGCTTGCAGTATTTTTTATTTTTATAACAAAATATTTAAATATTTATTTAAAAAAAGCCAAGCAGTATATCTAGACATCTAAGTCACGATTGATCACTGTTGTAAAAAGATTAGAGGTGAATTAAGGCAGTATTTGAATATTGTGGTTAGGGCTATACATTATGGAGGAAGAACCATATTATTATATGTCCATAGATTCCAGTGAATTAAAAAACACGAGTGAACCCTCAATGTGACGGAGGCCCTGGCATTTACTCACATCTCAAGTAATCTGATCACAAGTGGACAGCAAGGAAGTTGTTTATCAGGCATTTGTTTGGTCCTTCAGTGCTGTTGGGGATCAGGCTGCTTTAGAGGTCATATTATTAATGTTATGTGGTGATATGAGTCCCTGGCCACCTCTAAGTGGATTTAAGTGATTGGATCACAAAGCATCTGAAAAGACCCACTGGAAACTGTTTAGCCTACACCTGTACTTAAATAGGCTTTCTGACCTAAAACTAGAGTTTAAAGCCCCCAGCCTTGTCAGATTCATAGAATTAATAAAATTCTTAAAACAGTTTTCATTTTCTATCATTTTCATGTTTTCCTTCGTCAGTTTTGTCTCACTACAACCCCCATTACACAAATACATTGTATTTCCATTAGGAACCCTGCAGCGTCAATCCATCTTGACTGCTTGCCTAGGCCTTGATCTATAGGCTAACAAATACAGTCAAGCTACATTTGCGTAACTGTTACATCAGCCAAATAACAAAACCGTGGTGTCAACCACTCCTAGCAGCTAATCTAGAGACTGATATATAGGCTAATTGCCCAGCTAGAGAAACCAGAATAGATTAGCATTGATGGGCACCAACATGTGGTGTGTTTTGGATGCTGGTATGCTGGTCAGCAGTAATAGACGTTGCTAAGCTGATCACCAGCAAAACCAGCATATGTTGTTTTTTGACGCTGGTAAGCCGGTCATTCGGCATGTCCCTATTGCTGTTACCAACACCAGAACATCATAAACCAGTATAGACCATAGGGTAGCATAATGAGTAGTCAATTTTCTTTATTATAATGAAACAATTATTGCAGATATACAGCCACAATAAGCAATAACGGCTATCTGCGTTCCTGCTGCATGCACCAGCTAACAAGAAGTACTTTTTCAAACACCATCATAATCATCATCAGAAGGGAGTTTCCTAGACTTTAAGTCAAAAAATCTCTTTTTAGAGAATATACTCAATGCTCAAAGCACAAAGTAAAACATTGATGGTTGGAGGCTTGTATGCATATTACACAGTTCTAGAGTGTCTTTGTTTTGATAACAATTAAGAAATGTTTTATAATGCAGTGCTATGCATATGACTGTATCATCCCCTGTGCTGGTTTAGAGGTACAAACTGCATAATTGAGATCACAAGTGTCCTGTCCTAGACTGCACTGTGTTGTAATAGGTGCCCAGAGAATATCCCACTATGCTTTCTAAAGTGGCTAGCTCAGCTTAAAAGCTGTCATGATTGCCTGTGGCACTCTCTGTCAGCAATTGTAGCTTTTACCAGAGCTCACCCTGCAGTGGCGTTTGCCCAGGTGAGGCCGAGAGCAGTCAATTGCAAGCCAAGTACTTATTCATTACTTCCAAACACCATTCTAATTGCAAACTCAGACTGCAGACACTGTGAGACTATTAGAGTCCATTTGGTTTAACACAGCAGAAACAAGCCTCATTAAATATGTCCAGGGTGAGAGATTCTTTCCATATTTCGTCTGGTTATTTCCAGATTTGTGTGAACGCTGTGTTTGAGAGCCTGAGCTGCTGCAGCCATTAATCCCTCCTCTCTCTGCTCCTGCTGTTGACAGGATGAAGAAAGCAGCTTTCTTTTCTTAATGACCTCTTTACCCAGCCGTGTTTACAGGAAGCCGAGAGGTCGCCGCTTTGCGTGTTTTCATTAAACGCTGCAGGATTTGACTTCTCGCAAGGCTGTGTCACGGTTGCTCACACCGGCCTGCCTCGAGCCTCCAAACCCCCTCACCACTCAGCATCATCACCTCTGTAAAAGGCCACAGGCCTAGCGGCTATAATCGCTCTTTTCTCCCAACTCTCTTTCATCTCTGTCTTGCTCTCGTGGTGCACAAATGCCATCAGTGGGAAAGCTATATTTCCACCCTCATGCAGACATCGCTTAGGATTAAATGTTTTTGAAATGCATCACAGCGTTTTCACTTCTTGTGTTCTCCTCTTGATGTGTGAAACCTAAACATCATCCCAAACATCGATTTTGGAGCAGCTGCTGTTTTGAAACTCAGACGAAATAATGCAGCCCCTTATTATCCTCTCCAAAGCTTTGTCTACAAACCTAATATTTACGTGTATGCAAAGGTCTGTGTACCACTGGACAAATTGCATGTTCTGTTCATTTTCTAAGAGAAAATTTGTTTTAATAGTTTTTATTTAGTTAAAACTGGGAACACCACATATCCTTTGTAAATGCCACATTTTGTCCCCACAGTGTCATATTCAGTAGATAAACAGTAATTGTACATTACATTGTTCAGAAGAGTATATTGTGTACAGCATTAATGTGTAAAACAGGGGTTCTTAAAACAGGGGTTGCATCCCCCTTGAAGGTCAAGACGTAGTCACATGGGGTTGCAAGTGTGGTGCCTCAAACACATATACCTTCTAAAACTAACAAACTAATAACTGCCACAGAAGCCACAGAAGACGGTCTCGTGATCACATTGAAAGTGAGTGAAATCTTCCTGGCAATAAGGCATTTCTGATAAATGGAAAAGTGGAAAATGGAAAAAAAAAAAAAAAAATGGTAAAATTTTACTTCACTCTAATTCATCTAACAACTTTATTGAATCCAAGGAGGGCAATTCATATGCAGTACCTACAAATTCAACTACTCACAAAGTAGCAAATTCAAAAACTACAAATTCAAAACTCACAAAGTAGCAACAACAGATCAACATACAGTAAATGGGTCAGAGCAAGGTTGTTACAAGGGAACAGCAAGCAGCTGTAACAGTCATTTAAAATGACTATTGTCAGCATTTGGTAGCCTAATAGCAGAAGGAATGAAGGACTTGGAGCAGCGGTTTGTTCGCCTAAGGGGCACATTATAACGCTGGCCTGAAGGCATTACAGAGAACATGGACAGAACATGGTGAGATTGACTGATTATTCCTTTTTCTTTCCAAGACACCTGTTTCTCCCAAAGGGGTCACAAGTGTCTCTGCTGGACTCCAATTATCTCTCAGCAAATATTCACACTGCCATATAGACTATTCTTGTCCCTCACAGACAACCCATTAAACCTGCAAATGAGTGAGGAAGTTTGAATACTTTCAATAATTGATTGATATAATTACATGAAATAATATAAACAAGCATGAAAAGCCTGCTCTGTGTGAACAATCTGAATTTCAAACCTGTGAAAGATAGATAACAAAGAGCTGAGGTATCTTCTTCTAAAAACACTTCTTCGAAAAACACTGACTGCTCCTCAGTCAGTGTAATGCTGCTTGACAGTTACAGATGGAAAAAAAACAACAAGTTACAACAGTTCAACCTTCTCCGTCTTCAGTTCCTCCCAGTCTAGAAGAAACATTGTGAGTTTAGGATTAAACATCATCCCTTTACTGACCAAGAGCCTCTCCAGCAGTGGAATACAACACCAATGTGAACTCCAGTTTTGAGTCTGTTTATATCACTTCTTTTGTTTGCTGCTGAATGTGGACTGGATGAACGGCCAGCACAAACTGGCCCAGGTGGTAGACTCCTTTCACTATAATGGTCACTTGCCACAAACTTAAGCGATCATTGCATTCCTATCATTGGCTACCTGTTCTCAAATGATCTAACTGGGGGCAGGACCTATACAACCCTTTTAAAGCCACCTCAAACCATGACGTGTACTCACTTTTTGTTCATGCAGAGTAAATAGCAAGGCAGCAGTCCGTGACATCTGCCTTACGTTGATTATGATTTTCTGTTGGGTGAGGTTGTTACTGAAGGAGGGGCTTATTCAAACTAAAAGAGTGTACTGCATTTTTCAGTGCGAGGCTAAAAGTGCATGGTTTGTGTTGTCCCATTAAGTGAGTAGATATACTATTTGTTTAGTTTGTAATGTGTATATTGGTACATGTGGCACGGCCTGAGGGAGCGGCCTGAGGAGACGGTTTGAAGGGCGTTGTGAAATATTAATAAGGGCTGCAGTCACAAAGTTTAAGAACGCCTGGTATAGAGGATGGAGATAATTATTTTTACTGGCAACAAAATCCAAATGTATAGTTTGACTAGGGGCACCCAAACGTTTACTAAGTCTTATCTTCTTTAACATGGGTGTTTATAACCTGAACAAGTTGTGTTCTCTTATTTAATTAAGAGTTTAAGAAGCCTTATGCAAACACAGTATAATCATTTGGATTTACAGTGTGGATAAAGATGATCCTAGAGGTAAAATGTAGAAACAATGGATGGCAGGGGATGATATCCAGCCTGCTGGATCAGGTGATTCTGTGTTCTGCTCCCGGAATGGTCCCCGACAGACTCATCTCTCAGGCTGAGCTTTAGCCATCATACCAGTGGTGCAGGTTGGTGGATGCCCTATGCTCCATTTGATGAATATTTATTCTTCTAGCGGTGGTAGAGATCGATTAACACACTCTTTAAATGCCTGTGTTTGAGGCCTCCAAAGCCGCAGGAAGAAAAGTAATAATGCGACCCTTCCTAACCACTGTGCATCGTGCAGAGGTCATTTATACACCACAGCCAGGGGCGAGCATACAAGCGACAGCATTTAAATACATTAACCGGGAGTGGCTCTCAACCTGAATATGGGCATACAATTTACCAACATCGCTCTCAACCCAGCGTTGAGAGTCTGACATTTCCAATTCGAATGCCATTCGTGCTATCATACAGTATGGGATTTAATGGAAGAAAAAGTGGCAGAGCTGCTGGAAAAAGAAAATGTTTTCTCGTCACAGACGTTCATCTTGCTCTTATTCACACCATCCTGCTTCAATTTATCTCTCGATTCCAAAAGTAATTTATCTCGCTATCTACTTCATCAAGTCTTGTGAGCTGGCATAGAGATTAGATCATTGCCACGCACTGCATATCACCGGCAGCCCCCAGGATTAGCTATATCCCTCATAGCACAAACAGGTGTTTCTGGGAAGGAGTCCAATTCCAAAACGAGAACAACGCAGCATCACTGCACCTCTCTCGCTTTAATGATGTTGTCATATGGTCTTTACATCGATTATCTTTGTTCATCTGCGTTTCATAAACATCGTTCATTTCACCCCCAGTGATATAGTGATGCTCTGTGTTTGCATGGGTGCCTTTGGTACACGGCCAATAAAGGAAAGATCTGTTGCTGTTATAGTTTGTCATTATCCGCTGAGCAAATATGTCTTTTCATCCTGATGTGCTTCATCTCTCCTCTTTTCCGAAGACAAATGTTGAATGTGTTGTGCCATTATGATAGATATAAATCTGTGAATTACAGCAATATTATATTAATGAAAATGTACGAGCGTTACACTTTGATTTGACTCTCCAGGCTTTCTCCTTTCTGAGTGCAGGAATGAAACTTCCCGTCTTTGTGTGTAATGTGAATATGAATATGAAACTCTAATGCCTTAGAGGTTTGACTCTAGGGTCAGGTAGGGCAGAACCCGTGCCAATGTAAGATGTTACAAGATGTTATACCTATATTATTATACAACAATATAATTTTGCTCTATGTGACTTTAATACAGCAGGTATGCGAAATACCACCTTATATTCATGGGATCCATGTTGGCTACCTTCTCCAGCATTGGCAGACTGCTAACTCATTCGCCAAAGCAGAGCTGACTGTTCAAACAGTTCTGTCCCACACATCCCCTCGTTTGTCTTAGGTTTGAGAAATGAGTAGTTTCATGTAGGCAATTCACTCTTTTACCAAACTCTTGAGAAACAGGGATAGTATGCCGCACCAACTGGGTGAACCAGTTTTGCAATAGCGCCAACATGAGACCACTGCTGCATCTGTAGCTAGTTAGGAATATCAAAGACAGAAGCTCACCAGCTGTAGTTGAAACAGCTAAACAATAAGTTTTCCCTGTATCTGTATTTGAGTGTCTGTTATTTCTTGATGGACCACATTCCGTCATAATAGGTTTATTTCCATGATTTCAGCTTCCCAAGATTTTGCTCTTGAGACGTTCAGGGGATTCAAGAGATTAAATATGGGGTCCCCTATCCCCAGGACCAGCTTTTTTTGTACAGCTTCGATGCAGTGCCTTCTTGATGCATATACACAAGCCAGTGAGAGCCTTGCTCTTCTTCTTTGTGGTCAAAAATAAACTTTCTACATTTGACACAGCCTCCAGTTATAGCTCCATTTTACATTGTCTCAGAATGTCATGATTGTTGGACCAAATGATCCAGAATGACTCGGAAAAAGAAGAAAAAAAAGATTGTTCCATTAACTTCAGTTAAACGTTGAGAATGTTTTTTCCTTCTTTTGAGAAAATGACCTTTTGGGAGATACAAGATATTCCCCCGATACTTTTGAGTTGTTTATCAGAAAGCAAAAGCAAAAAAATCAAGTTCAAACTGGTATTTAATCCAAAAAAAGCAGCTTCAAAACTCACGTCAGTTTATTGATTCATATACTAAAGAATAGTCTCAGTCGTCTTGCTGTTGCTGGCCTACTCTGTCCATCTTGCAGAACTCCGAAGACTTATTAGGCACACAATCTACAACACCTTTAGTTAATAAATAATTGCGTTTTTCATTCTTTTGTCTTTTTTTCATCTTTTTTGAACAGATAGATTAAAGGAAAAAACAGCCTGATATTCACTTCTTGTTTCTGATGTGTTCTCTCTCTTTTTTTAATCAAAGCTATGGGAGTGCTAGGTTGATAGCGTAGTCTGCCAGAGGGAATAACAAATCATGTTTGTTTTACAATGCAGTTGCCTGACTTCATAAAGGCCTAGGATTGGAGTAAGTCCTCCGTGGTGGAAAGGAGCCCTCTTGCTCTGATGTGAATGCGATCATGCACGAACGGAGGAGCAGGAGAGAGGGCGTGACTGATAAATTCAAGTCGGTTATGTTCTTTCAGCAAATCAGATGGGAAGATTGGGCTCGCTACCAACAGTCAGGCTTTTTTCCTTGCAGTACATGAAACCGACAAGACCCGAGCTTATCACAAGCATGCAGTACTGTCATCATTGTTGGGTTGAGGTAGGCTGATATTAAGAAACGTTAGTATCATAGTACCTCTTTTGAAACATGATCTAACTGTAACCAAAACAACACAGAAACAACTACAGTGCAAATAAGTGTAGTAGAGTCAACAACTAATAATAATTATTCTAATATTTGAAAACTGATTTGTGACACCTGATACGTATAACACTGTTTTTAAGTTTTATGACAGATTCAACTCACAAATGCTCTCTGCATCTTTGAGATTCAAACATCCTGACAGTAAGAGATTTCCTCAGAATTACAGAATTTTTTACACCACTTAGAAGCTTCATCCAAGGCTGCTTTCACATTCCAAACCTCATTGCTCAGTTTCATTTTTTTTTTTTTTGCTTTGATACGACATAACTTGATGGTTCACATTAATTTGTAAGTGGTAAGTCAAATCTGTCGTAAATGTGAACGTCATTAACATGCATCATTAATACATGAATGAACCATGTGTGTCCTGAACAAACACATTGTAACCAACATAACAAGGCTTTGTCACAAATACAGTTTGCTCTAAACAGCTCTCAGTTGTTCATTATTAGAGCAACTGTGAGGCAACTCAGAGGTCAGGTGCATTGCTTTGTAGTGTTTATTGACATTAACTTAGGTTAGGTGCTGCTGCCACACTGAGTGTGTTTACATGGACTAGATAACCTTTATCTAATTTCTGCAGATTATAATATTTGTGCAGTTATCTGGTTATTCAAGTGGTTATGTAAATAGCTTACTCAGATTTCTTTTGGATTGGATTAATGCCCAGAAATCTGATTAAGAAATCCAATAAAAAAGCTGTATTTTAGCTCAGTACTCAGATTTCTCAGTGCATGTATAGCCTTACTCTGATTTCTTTCAATTTTCTTAGTCTGCACATAAACATGAGCAAAAACAGGTTGCGGTACTGGAAATAAGCAAATTGAATGTTCTTCATCTTCTAGATGACGTATGTTCATATTTTTAGTTAAAGTGAACATTGCTGCATGGCAATGGATTTTACTTGTGTGTCACATCTCTTCTGTGAGTGTATTGGCATTACTGATTGCAAAGCGGAACCAAACCTGGAGTTTTCCCATTGTCAGATTTTCCAAGTGTAGATATGTTGATTGAGCTATTGACAAAATCAGATTTTCTACAATTATCAGATTATTAAGTACTTCTAAACACCCACACTAAAACTGAATGATGGTACATGCATGTGAAAAAAACATGTTGTCATCTTTTGCATGACAGTGGTGACATTTGACAGTTTCAGCTCAGTTCATGTGTAACGAAATGCTGAAAATCTGATACATACGCAGCATTACATTCTCTGTTAGAACAGTCCGTTCATGTTTATCAATCAGTCCCACTGAAGTTTCCCCATTATTGTATGCAGGTGGAAACAGAACCTATATGGCAATAAATTATAAATATGATTGTTACTAAACACATTTCACAGTGTGGTTGTTTTGCCACCTGCTGTTTTGCCCACGTTAAAGGTCAGTGTCATGTGTTATTCTTAGGGAAAGGTAGAGAACTTGACTGGCCCTTCCTGAGGAAGTAATTGGAAGGTAGGGAATAGGAAGATCTTACTACGAAAACCACCAAAGTAGCATATTCAGAAGGATTTCTTTCACTGTCTAAGACCAACTCAGCACAGCAGGTGCTGCACAGGCTGCCATCTGTCTGGTCGTAGTTTAGCTCCCACCCTGAGGCCAGCAGGTAGTTCTTATCAAAGACTGACAGGATAGTGCTTTCCTATTGCCAGCAACCGCATGTTATTACTGAGCCGCTAAAAGTTATTATCGCGAAGGGACACCAAGTTCTTATCGTAGTGGGGAGCTTGTGGTATCAGGCTGCAGGAGTGGACTCTGTGGGAGGGGGCAGCATAGACTTGGGCCCAGGCTGTTTTCTCAGTGCCTCAGGGATGAGTGTCTCTTTAGTGGGCTTTAGAGATCTGGTTCATGGCTGTATGGTTACATGTGAGTGCCTCTTTTCTACCTGATCAAGAGCATGTGTTTGTACTGAGGATTGAGCCATGCCACTCATGACATATCCAGCCACTCAGGGGCGCAGCTTGAAGGGGCAGGTGAAGCAGAAACTGTTGGTTGTGCTGCATAGTATTAGTACAATTCCAAATATGCCATGACATCATACAGTCTTAAAAATAAAGTTGTCAAAAAAGCTGTCAAAAGGGGTTCTTTTGGAACGATGCAATAGAAGAAGCATTTTTTGTTACTTAAAGAACCTTTCATTGTATGGTTCTTTTAAAGAAAATAAGTTGTGTGAGAGTAAAGGACTTTGTTAAAGGTCAACTCCTAAAAGAGCCAGCATGATTTCACTGTAAGGGGATATTCAGTAACTACATGCAGTGCAGCATGCCTTATAGGAGTGAGGACTACCTATTGGCAGTTCAAAAGGAATTACTGCCTTGCAAAGTATCCACATAATGTATAAGAGTCTTTACCAGTTAAAGTTATTCATATAAGTGTATTTCAATTAATCTTTCAAACAATTAAAACAATCAATAAAAGTAAGCATCATATAGTGCTGTTAAGTAAGGTTTTTTATCTGTCTATATCAGTAACAGGGAACCTTCAGGGCCTTCTAGGCATTCAGAGAAGTCCTAATTAGTTCTCAGAATAAAAAAAAAAAGAAACATGTGTCCATAATTTCTATTTTGTTATACAATAGAATCATACCTGAATGTATTTAAACTCTGCAAATATGGCAGTACTATTCTAGTTGTATTGTTAATTTTTGATGCAAACAAAAGCGTTCAGTTCTTGAACCAAAGGAGAACCTGCCAGTTGATGTTCTACTTTGTGGCATCTTGATGGATATAGTTCTCCTAGGCGGTAAAGCATCAACCAATGATGCTTTGAATAGGTGGGACCCAAAAAAAAAAAAAACTTCTACAAGTCCCGGGTATGTCACTGAATACCAATACCTGGTTACTGGTAAGCAATATATTTTCCAGCAGAGACAGAAGAGATGTGAAGGTAGAAAAGGGGAACTCCTGAGAGAGAAAGTGGTCATCATATGCCAGTAAAGATAGAATGGTGGGAAAAGCCCAAGTAAAAGAGGAGGTGCGATGGGTTATAGACAGAAAGGACAGCCTAAGGGGACTGTTGATGAGAGTGTGAGTGAATTTGGAGTGTGTTAGAGACTTTGGTTCTTCTATGAAGCAAAGTCGTAGCTCCTGTCCCCAGAGTACAGCTTTAGACAGAGAGAGTAATTCAAGATATCAGTACTCAACAACCACCCCTATGGTGACTTTAGTGAGCCTAACAGAGGGTGTGGCAGATCAGGGTAAAAATATATTCCAACATATTGTGAATGTGAAATGCCTCTAGACTAGACTAGACTAGACTAGACTAGAATCTGTCTAGATACCTATCTGCAATTTCACTATTGCAAAGGATAATACAGTGATAATTAACAAAATGATATATTGTACAGCCCCCATCTAAGGTGATGATCTTCCAAGGATGTTGCATTTTGAATCATTTGAATACAATGGAAAAAAAAGCGCACAGAAATTTGCATTTAAATAAATAAATATGTATAATACATTTTTAATGAGAACTCATTGCAACAAAAATGTATGTTCATCACCTGACAAATGATTGAAGCAACCTATGTCTTCTGAGCATATTCCTATTCTTGTTCATGAAATATAATGACATCATGGAGGAAAGCATAATTCCTGTAGCTACCGCATCAGTTGCTCAAAAATAGGAAGGCAGAGGGCTGTAATATAGCAATATTCTCTGCGAAAGATCCACGGGTTGCAGCTTATACAGAGGCAAAAAAAAAATGACAGTATGATGGAGGGATGGTGTATTGCACCCCTTTGCTTTTGATATTGAAGTCATCTAATGATAAAAGTGCTTTACATGCGAAAGAGCAGTGCTTCATTATAGAAAACAATGTTTTCCAGTCCTCTGAGTAGCCCACCCTGTCAGCCTTTAGTGTTATTGACTTTATTTTGCCAGACTTAATAAATATAATGACATATTTAATTGCACAGTGTGTTACACAATGAAGTGCATTTAGATGTAGTTTACATTGTATCTCAGCAGCTTTGAGTTGGCGCTTCAGGCGTTGTTTCAGTGTTAAACAGTGACAAAATTGTAGCCACAACGTGAAGGATGTTTCTTCCCGTCCACAAAACAAGAATGTATGAACAACAGTAACTTCTAAGAGTTAAAGCTCCAGTTAGCAGTGTAGACATGTGTCATGTATTGCTGGTCTTCAGAGCTGAATAGCAGCTGTTAATTTAAAAAGGTGTACATGGGTGGCCATCACATGCATCTGAGGATGTCTGAGACCATGAATGTTACCCTTCTAGACTGACTGTACTGATGTTTTGGCCATGGCTGTTTTGAGTTAAAACACAGGCAAAAATATTTCCAAGTATCAGAGAAACGTTGGATGTTATAAAGAGGCAATATGAGGATGATTTACTTTAATCTGTCATTTACTTCATTTTCTCCACCGCCTCACATTGCTCACCCTTTTTCTCACAGACTCAAAGACATGATACTGAATCATATGTGCACCCAGGGGACTTACTTTGCCTTAAGCTCTGTGTTCTTTCAAATATAATTTACTTCAGAAAAATCAACAGTTATGCTTTTTTTTTTTTTACTTTGTCTGAACTCTATATCACTTTGACTTTGGAATTTTACCACCCACTCTTGTCAAGCGCTCCTTTGTTTGGCTTATTTGACTTATTTCCTTTTTATATCTTTCTCTCATTAGTCCCTGTCCTCCCACTCCCATGTTCTTTCTGATGTGTGGGGGGTGTACAGTTCTGCTCCCTCCCTTCTCGTTTAAGAACCCCCTTACGGAAGAGCTCTATGCAATCTTTGTTTAACAACACCACCCCACCATATATGTTTCTGAATCATGGATAGACTACTCATCTACAAGCAGAGAACACTGACCAACACCTTAAAAGCTGTAGACTTTGTAGAGTAAACAAAGCCTTAATATACACTATATAGCCAAAAGTACGTGGGCACCCCTATACCTTAATGAGTTCAGGTTTTTGAGCCACACTCATTGCTAACGGGTGGGTAGTATCAAGTACATTGCAATGCAGTCCCTATAGATAACCACTGGCAGAAAAATGTTTCATACTGAAGACCTCAGTGTCTGTAAACATAGGATGCCTCCTTTCCAAGCTTATTACATTTCTGTCCTGCTTGTTCTGCCCTGGTCTCCTGGTCTAGGTGCTATTATTGTGAAATATAAGGATTTTGGTGCAACAACACAGAATGGGGCTGTGAGTGCTAAAGTGCATAGAATGTAAAAATTGCATATCCTTTATTGCATCACTCACTACAGAATTTCAAACTGCCTCTGGAAACAACATCAACACAAGATCTATGCTTCAGGAGCTTATGAAATCGGTTTCTATGGCTGAGCAGATGCACACAGGCCTAAGACCAGAATACGTCAAGCAATGCCAGGCGTCGGCGGGGGTAGTGTATAGCACACTGCCACTGGGACTCTGGAACAGTGGAAACCTGTATTCTGGTTTCACACTTCTCTATTTGGCAGATGGATGGAAGAATCTGAGTGGAAGAATCTGAGTTTGGCACATACCCAAAGAACACTACCTACTGAAATGCATAATGCCAATAGTAAAGTTTGGTAGAGGAAGGATAATCGTCTGTTGCTGTTTGCCAGGGGTTTGGGTCCCTTGGTTCTAGTGAAGGGTAGTGCTGCTGTCCAATTTTGTGGCAACAGTTAGGGAAAGACTCTTTCTTGTTCCAGCCTGTCCACAATGGCAGGTTGATAAAAACATGGTTTTGTGTGAGTATACCTGCACAGAGCTCTGATCTTAACCCTACCGAACACATTTGGGATGAACATAAAAACGTTGATTCAGAGCCAAGCCTTTAATCCAACATCAGTGACTGATCTCACAAATGCTTATTTAAATGGATGGACACAAAAAAATGCTATGCTATGCCTATTCTTTCTGAACAGAAGTCCCCTAGAATTTATAAGCAAATTCTTTAAAAAAGGCCTTTTGGGGAGGGATACATAAGCCCATTCTCCTTTCTGCCCACTTTTCTCTGATTAGATTTGTGGATGAGTTTCTGTCATTGACAGTGGCATCATTAACAGAACCCCAGAGTAACTCTGAAGAGCGTGATAGCTATAAAAGCAATACACTTTTAAATACACTCCAATGATAGCTTTATTTTTACTTCTTGATTCTGCATATACATGATTTACTCTTAAATTATAATATTTATTATAAGAATATCATAATTACTATCATATATATATATATATA
>CM067486.1:18964234-19014578 GCA_034552555.1 Semaprochilodus insignis
ATAGAGAGAGAGAGAGAGAGAGAGAAAAATAGAATAGAATTTTATTATTTCATTTTAGTTGTAATGTTTAGGCAGAAACAAAAGGCTTTAGACAGGAGTATAAGTGAGTCAGTGGAAAGACAACCTTACAGAGATTCCAATGAACTACCAGTTTTTATCATTGACAATTTATAGAATTACAAAGTATAGAAGAACTAAGAAGTGAGATGTAAGAGGAGTGACAGAAAGGAAAAGTGGCCATGCCCTGCTCATTTGCTGCCCTATAGGGCTTTTTACACTACCGAGGATTGTCTCTGGCCTGCTTATCCTTATTATGCCTTACTCTGAGGCTCAATGCTGGTCCTCTGCTGTTCCACGCTGCACTGTGATGTAGTGAGACGCAGCGTAATTATTCCCTTTACTTTGTGAATGTGTATTTATCTCTTTGTCCTGACCTGGCTATTCTGCCATCGAGTCACGACAGCCAAAGGATAACGGAGCAACTTTCCTTCCTCTTGGTACTGATTTATATAGTGCTGGTGTAACGGAGCAGCACAAATGGGGGATGATGAGAGGTGTGACTGGCAGAATTAAACATTGCATCAGTAGGGCTGGCTTAGAGGTGCGTGATGGATGGAAGAAACTATTACAGTGAGGTGTTAGGCTGACTGAATGCTTATGGATGTGAGGAATATGAAGGAGATCGATGGAGGAAGCAGGCTGAGTTATAGTAGGGGTGATAGGTGTGGGAAACGCAAAACCTGGTGGGAAAAAAGCAAAAGCCAGTTTTTCCCCCCTAGAGGCTGTTAACAGATAACACTGGTAGCACACAGGCTTAAAGCTGACTCATATTGGACCCTTTGAGTAGACTGAGAGAGAATGCCTGCCACATTCAAGTGAGGGATGCTGGCACGAACAGACACAGGCCTCCACACACTCCTGTGTACACAGATAATCAAGCTCATACAGTTCAGTCAGATGCACTCATTTTACTCAGCCATGAATAGAAAAAACTTACTTTTTGTTGTATGTGGTCCAGCTTAGTCTCGCCACTGCCAGTGCAATGGGCAAAAGCAATACCCAAGAGTCTTAAAATGTAGGAGATAATCGTATTAATCATATTTGTTTATTTATAAGCTTCTTATAAATGTATTTAATGCCTTCAGTGTAGCATTCCATTTACTGTTGTTTTTGTTATTTTTGCTGCTTGTTGGTTGCTCACTAGGTCATCTGCGAACACCCGTCAGCATAAGCCACAAAGGTGTTCTCCCATGCTAATGTTGATGATATTGCTAGTGGTGGTTTGCTGGTAAATGTTACTTCACACTTGTATAATTCATTGATAAGCAAATTCATGGCATGGCGTGAGCGGGAAATAACTTATTAACAGCACCATCAAGAGAACTTCAAGGCTATTTCAACAAGAGGCCTATAGTCATAGGGTCATAGCAACAGCCCAATAGCAGCTAGGGCTCAGGAAGGACCTGGTGAAATGACATAAATGTGGCAAATGTTTATGCACACAAATAACTTCAGAAAGTTTGTAATCAACACATATGAATTGTCTTCTTGTTTAAATGAGCTACGAGACTTCATAGGGAATGACATCATGTAGTTTTCTTATTGAGAGCTACGACTGCTTAGGGCTATTATGGATAACTGACTGTTTTAAGGTGAGTGAATATTTGAAGAGTTTTGTTCCAAAACGAATTAAAGACCTTTCAAGAATGTTTGTTTTTCCCATAATGTACATTGTTGGGAGTGAGCTTTACACTATGCTAGATTTTATTATAAGAGAAATAAGAAAGTGTTTTCCATTATACATCAGCTTTTATTCTTGCTGTATCTGTGTTACAGAGGGAGATGCAGCATTTTGGAATTAAACTCTTCATTTAGGGTTTAGCAATTAACCCTCTCAGGTCAACAATGTTGTATGCAACATCAAAGGATGTTGTACACAATAGAATAGATCTCGGGAACGCTGCATGACTTTTCCCGGAGGCGTGCCTGTTTTATCAAGGGCATGTGCTCATCTCTTCTTCTGAAGCTTTTTAATCCAGTCTTGAACTAAAATTCCAGGATGTTAAATCCAACCCTGAATGTCTTCTTTGAATAATCATCCATTTCTCTGTGTTAAAGAGAATTACCGTTATTGTTGGCATGGCTGTTAGCCATCCACAGACTCCTTGGGTTTAGTCTCTCAACCAGTCAGAGACTGTGTTCCTGACTTGTCGACCAGTCTGTGGCTGTGTTCCTGACTTGTCGTCCAAGCAGAGGCTGTTTTCCTGACTTGTTGACCAATCAGTAGCCATGTTCCTGACTTGTTGACCAATCACAGTCTGTGTTCCTGACTTGTTAAAAAGTCAAATGCATAGTAATATAATGTTGCATACAATAATGTCAACCAGTCAACCAATGTTAAACCAGGCCTAGTAGATGGTCTATATGTGCGGCGTGCTACATGGGAGAGAATTCCACTTCCTGCTCCAGTGGTCTGGGCAGATCTGCACAGATTCTCTTCAGTTGGTTTATAACCTTGTGCTTATATACATAAGTGGCTTGAGGGCAACTACCCTGTCATTTATTTGCTGAATCTGTGCATTTTACAGTGTACTTTACCACACATTATTCATCTGCTCACTGGTAAATGATAAGTTTGTTTAGTGGTTGTGTTGCTTGCTGATCAGTGTTTGTTACATGTAGCAGAAAGTATCTACATCTCTGAGAGGGCCAACTGTTCCTTGCATCACTGTTGCTCATCCTGGTTGGTTTTAAAATTCAGTAGATGGCCTGTGCCTTGCACAACATAGGCCCTTTTTTTCCAAGTGTGTAAATCTTACACCTTGCATGCCTAACCTCAGGCTACACTTCAACACTTCAATTTCACACTTGTTGGTTGGGAGAATGTCCTAATTCAATTTAGCCTGTTTAAGAAATCACAGACATTTCCCCTCTCAGGGCAAGTATATCACGCAGCAAGAGCTTGGACATGTCAGGTTTGGTCAACAACGTATACAAGCTTTTCCCGCCATTAGTGGTCGACTGCAGTGAAATAAAGTATGTAAATCAATCTCGGGGGCAACAAACCCATTAGGATAACCCAGGCGAACCAGACAGCCCCCCCTCTTTAGCCTTCTTTTCCCGCACTGTCAGCACTTCTCTGAGAGCACATGTCAGCCATGGGACTCTTAATGCTTCTGGATGGTCCTTCAGCATTCTCCTCAGCCTGGATATGCCTTAGCTTAGCTTATTGCAGTAATGAGAACTTCAGTCTCAGCAAATTGATGAACAGCGTCAGCCTATGACAGGGTAAAAAGAGTGCATTCTTTGCTGCTACAGTATGTCTGATGTAGAGAGGCAGTCAATGAGTGATGCGAGTGCGACATCTCCAGACGATTACAGTGCGTAATTGCTTTGCATAAATGTGCAGTGCTGAGGAAATAGTTGAGTCTGCTTTCTGATTGATGGTCATATCAGCAAAGCAAGCATGAGATGCTCAGTGCCAGGGCTTGTAAAAGCTAACTCTCGAAATAGACAAAAGCCTTGTAACAATGTCCCACTGACATTTAGGCAGTCATCTAATACTGGCTCAAGGACTTGGCATCCATTGTACAGGGTGGCAATGAGCATACGTTATACATTTCCCCCCCATGTCTCGCTCAAAGTACAAAAGCGTGACGTATTGTTTTACATTTTCTTCTTTATCAGCTGCCTCTTTCACTTGTCCATTGTGTACAACTCACATATTTGCTTACAGCTGCTGTGATTATGACTATATATGTTTACTTGTGTCCAAACCAAGTGCAATAGTTACAACAAAATGAAACTATTCATATCTTAATTGCCTGTGTTGCTTTAATGAGGCACAGTAAGGTTCAGCAACGTTTGATGTGCAATAGAAAGGGACTCCATGTAGACTAAAACAGTGTGTAGGCTTTCAGGGAGAAGCTTTTAAGCAGATGGCCCTCATTTAAAGTTACTACTATTGCTACTACTACTACTGCTACTACTAATTATAATAATAATAATAATAATAATAATAATAATAATAATATCATAATAGCTTCTGACACAGAGAAATAAAACTAATATACTATCCCCGGCTGGGTACTGCCCTGTCCTTCTGCCGCCATCCTGTCTCTTTGTCACTTAAATATACCTGTTAACGCTTCTTTGTGTAATTGTCTCTGTCGAGTTGCTCCTTCTTGCAGAATTACTCATTCTTGCCAAGTCTGCTTGCCTTTGCCATTTGTGCATTCTATAACCAGTGTTGATTGCTGTCTACTACAGAAAGGGTGGTGCCCAGGACTAATCGAGGGTGGATGCGCTCATATAGGCTACCACACCGTGGGGATCCTTAGCGGAAATTTGAAACTATTGCTCTTAAAGAAGGTGCACACCACTGCCGATGTCTGGTATTGACAAGCACCATACATTGGGAACTTCCAGTTCAATGTGGAACTGAACTGAGCAGTAAACCTTAACATCTCGCTATTACTGTCTTGGATTAAAGTCCGAATGAGACTACACACATCACTAGCAAATGACAAGTGACATGAGCAGAACAACATGAAAATAGCAACTTAATATTTTTTAAAAGAAACAAGTCTTTTAATTTGACACCAGCTAGTGTTACTAGCATAGTCACAATGTCTCTTTTATTTCACCTTGTAACTTTTAGCAAGAAACTGAGGTAATTTTGAGATGACTTTAAGTGCACTATGGTCCTCTTTCTGCCTCTCTTCCTATGTGCGCTTTGGCTTATCTGCTAAGAAGTGCTACATGATGCTGTGCAGCATTTCTCAACTTATATGCTTTAGCCTTTTGTTTCTTCAGTTTCTTTTCTAACTGTTTTGTTGGCACCTGTTTGCTGTATGCTCACTGAGTCCAGCTATTAACCAGTTAATACACTAAACTCACACATGTATTCTACTTCTGCTTCATTACATGTACAATAAAGAGCAAAGTATCAAGTTGAACTTTAAAGCCTGAACTATAATAGCAGCCATGACACTTTTGATGATAGAGCTTCGACCTCAGCGTAGCATTCAACACGGACCCTGGAATGTGAGTCCTTAGGCAGGCGACTACATGGTGGTTCATGATCATGGGCACCAGGCCGTTGTCAGGGTTAAGCAAGAGCCACGCACAGCTGAAAAAGCACCTGCAGGCCCAGTGCTCATGGTGACATTTCCTCATGAAGCCAGTGCCAGGCTGCATGTCATTGCCTTTTGATACTTCCTCCTCCTGCATTGTCTGAGCGTCTGTGCAAGAGAGACAGCTTGGCAGGAGGACGGCGACAGGCTCATAAAGGAGAGGCCTTCTACGCTTGCCTGTGTCTTCACTGCCTGACCGCTGGGGAGAAGGGCCTGGCTCCCAGTAGATGCTGGCTCTGTTTTTGTGAGTTTATCAGTGAGGTGCAGTCAGCTGGAGCTCCCGTAGCCAGTGTGTGTGTATGTGTGTGTGTGCTTAGAGACTGCAGAAGCCTGCTCCTGGCCCCTAGGGGCCACGTGAGTCCCACACCTGTCTGTGCTCCATCACAGGCCTCTCTTGTTTCTCTATTCATTGCACTGTAAGTCAGAGCAGTCCAGGAGAACTCTGCAGTTATTCTTTTTCAGAGCCCCTACCCCAGGCCTGTTACTCCATCTAACAGGCCTTTACAAAGACTCAGGCTGAAACACACAGAAGAGGAGCAACCTGAAGAAACAACAGCAATGACAAATCTGACAGCGCAATTCAGTAATCATGTCCAAATATGGTGACAGCAATGAGTGACTGCCACCCACTGATGCGCTGATAATAATGAATACCGTATATTGTTGACATGACAAAGAATGGCCAAGCTGATGGAACAGTTGACCCATCCATGCTCTGCGTTATTTCGTTGTTAAGTTGGACAGGCTTCTTCTAGGGAAAAATCTCATCCAGCCTATTATGAAGCTGTACTGCATGCCTGAGAATGGACAGGTCAACTGAATAACTGCAGTCTTCACTGGAATTAACCTAAACAAAACATCAAAACCAAAAACAATAGCCTGCATAAAGAACATAGGGGAGATTTTGGAAATGTCTGAACAGAATTCATTTCAGCTACAGTGCTGTAGTGCTACTTAACCAAGTCACATTTGTGCTCTTACCTGTGCTAGCTCAGCTGTGTCCTTTCCCCCTGATGAGGCAATGCAAATGCCTGTGGGGAGGTTTGCACCCCTGCTCCATAAATATTAGAGTGCTCTAGAATACAGGGGTTAGGAGAACCGAGCCTCATTATTACATCCAAGGTTACAGCATTCACAGAGGAGAGTGCTCAAGCACTTTTTGCTCTGGTAATTCTTCAGCTTGAGCTCAATTACCCACCTAAATTTATTTTTTGCATGGATTAGCTTTCTACAGCAGGCAGCAGCTCATCACACGTCGCTTATTATACGGATCGGAAATGTGAGATATGGGGTGCCGGCGAGGTGATGACTAAACATGTGTGTGTCTGCGTGTGTGCTTGCGTGTGTGTGTGTGTGTGTGTGTGTATGTGATGGATTTTTCACTCTCATTTCCTCGTGTTCGTGGGCAGCACACTTTGAGGCAGAGTGAGATGAGGTTTAGCTTTAACCATTTGCTTAAATGAAGGCCAGTTCCCCCAGATCAGCTCCACATTTAAATGCATGAAAGCACAGAGAGGGCCCATATATCACTCTGACTTGAGCAGCAATGACAGCCTGAGGGGCTGAGATGACCCATTACACAATATTTCACAAAACTTGCGGTATACATATTCTGCATATTAAGCCGCCATATGCCGTATACTGCACATAATATTGCATCATGGAACCTGTAGCATTTGGGATCTGTACACAGATATGGACTGACTTCTTCATGCTCTTTCGTAGCCACTGATGAAAAGCTTAATGGTTTAACAATGCAAGAATGTTTGGAAAAACCTAATTTAACAAACTGTAGTGACCTTTGGTCTGGGTTCGGACAAAATGTTGAGATTCCATTACACACACACACACACACACACACACACACACACACACACTCTCTCTCTCTCTCTCTCACACACACACACACACACACACACACACACACACACACACACACACACACACACACATATATATATATTGGACATCTTCTGCATTTGCTCATTGTCTTGTTTATGTGTAGGCAGAGACTTTTGCTGGTACCTCGATGTTCCAATTGTGGTAACACTAACTGACCTATCCATACTACACCCACAAATATGCTCTTTCACAACAACTGTTATGAGGTTGGACATAATGTTGCAAAAAAGCTTTTTTAGCCTGATGAATTTAGGTTGGTGCTTAGGTAATAATGTTTCAGGGACATTAAGCAAAGCTTCCCTGCTCAGCCATCATTTGCTACGACAGAACACATTTGTGGGCAGAGCATGGACGTGTCTGTTGACTGATGCATCAGTTCAGTGGAAGTTCTGAAGTGTCAGTGACCTTTGGTAGTCCCCATTACAGATCTGTGTTGAAGAGCTACACTATATGTGCTGTTCACCAAGATTCCTAACCATCTAACCAATCATACATCCTGTTGATACTTGGGCATGAATATGAAATGTTGCTGGTGTGTGTACTCTGCTGCTGGTGTGAAATGAGGCATCATTGGGCAGCAGCAGGCTGTGAAATTGAGTTAGGATGGGTTGTTAACAGTGGGATGGCATTGGGTTTGGAGGTTAGAGTTTGGTAGCTGTGGGTTGAGGGATTGGGCCTGTGGAGAATGTCATTAAATCCTGCCCTGCGCCTGCGGTCTTCATCTGGCCGCCCCCGCCCCGGCCTCCGCAGTGGCCTGCTGAGTGACACATTGATTATTCCTGTTAAATCACCTTTTATAGGTGCTTGTAAAGTTGGGGATATAGGTTTGTGTTAGTCCATCAGGAGGAGCCCTAAGCCTCACAAACCGGGCAAAACGACGAGGTGGTACAAGCTGCATGATGGGATAAATTTTAAAATAAAAAATGAATAAGGCTCAAACTAGGCCAGAGTGAACTGCAGTGTGTGCGTTGCCCTTTACGCCTTTATGTTTCCTCTACAAAGCAGGGGCAGCTGTGTAAGAGAAAGGCATTGAAAGGCAAGAAATGGCCAGAATGCTGCAGATTTAGCCCCAAGACATAGAGCCAGAGCCTTGCGTGTGCTTTTGTGGTGGTCGTCCGTGCACAGGGGCCAGGAAGTTATGCATGTTAGTTGCATTCTGAATGGACAATGCCATCAGCCACCACATGTCGTAAAAGCTGTGAATGGCCATGCTTGTTTTTCCCATAGTCCCTAAGGCTAAGGGCTTGACTGGGTCATCTAATTGACTGAGATGTCCTGTGCTCACAGGACTGTCCCGCCTTTTGTAAAAAAAAGTCACAATAATACACAATACATACATTTGTAGGACGTTATTACAGCTCAGTATTATATCAGCCCAAATAAACTGAAGTTCGCCTTTTCCCAACCTGAATATCGTTACGTTACTCACTTCTTAGTGTGACTGTGGAATTTTGATATTATAAAATATCATAAAAGAATACGTTATTTCATGATGTGTACTCGTACTTTTGTACAACCTGCAAGTTTGTTTTACTGAGGGTTTTTAGTTATTGATTGAACAAGTATTTTTTTGGGATTGACCTTTCCATGATCTGCCCACAAAGACACTCTTTTGTGTCCAAGGATGCAAGGATGTGAAAAAAAAAATCTTACTTAATGAGAATTGTAGCGATCATTGTTGTTGGAAAATTTTCCAGTTTCCAGTACCTGTTATGTCACTGTGTAATTATAAAAAGTGTTAGTCTTTTTGCTTTGAATCTCTTTTACATGTACTCATTATATTGTTTATGTGTAGGCAGAGACGATTGCTGGCAGAGACCATTGCTGTGGTGTTCCAATTGTGGCAACAGTAACTGATTTATCCAAACTACACCCACAAATGTATTCTTCCACAGCAAATGTTGCAAGACTGGACAAGCTTTACAGAACACTGCCAAAATAACAATCCCTACCTAATGAATTCATGCTTTGCTCTCTCTTGGTGGGTAGGATGGTCCTTCCCCTCCATCCGTTAGCATAATGCTAAGTGCCTGTTAGCTGACAAAGGAATTAACAGTTAAGTTTTCCAATGACATTGTGTTAGCGCCTGTTTAAAAAATGTGATGTGAGATGTGACTTGGAGGAAGCATGTGCTAACCTAGGTTTGTGTGATAGGTGGGAGACCTAGCTGGTGTAAACTGTATGACCTTTTGCATTAGGATTAAAGAAATTACATGTCTGAAAAACCTTGTGGTGGGCTGCAAAGAGCAGTACTTTTGCCAGCATACTGTAAAGATTGTTTAACGTAGCAGCGTTTGCTATGAAAGAACACATTTGTGGATGGAGCATGGACAGGCCAATACTTGTTTTTGATCACTCTACATCTGTGAGGGAAGAGCGTGCTTCCCCTGTGTCACTGTCCTTGTTTCGAAGAAATGTGGTTTTTCTCTCTTTCACACTTCTGCAGCTTTTTCAGTCATTATTATTGTCTAGCAGCATGCAGTACAAACATTTCATCCATTTCCACATCTTGACCGATGAGCCTCTTGGGCAAGCAAACCTTCCTTTTCCACAGCAGACCTTTCTAATGAATTGGCTGTTGTTGCACTGTTATTGGGCTTCAGATATGCTCACAATAGACAGATGCTCTACCTTGATGGAAAGCCCAGTGTGTCAAATTGCTCTGTGGTTTCTCTTGGCACATATTCGTCATGCATCTGTTATGATTTGGACAGTTGCTGACTGCAAACGCAAACAGTCTTGAATACAGAGCGCGCTGCATGCGCAGTGGCTGATAGAATGTTTATAGGCATATATATTTTTTTGTCGTGCTGACCTCATGCTTTGCGCTGATGCTGTGTCTGTTTTGCACTGGCGAAATATAGTGTCTCTGTTTATTCCATTTTTTCCACTGATTTTCCTTTGAAATTGTTTTTTCCCAGATTGCAGATTCTAGGTGTGTGGGTCATGCAGTGAGTTTGTCCTGGGTGCAAGAAAAGGAGATACAGTAAGAAAGAGAGAGGTAGGGTGAGGAAACATGAAGAGTGAGCTTTGCATGAAGATGTGAAGCTTTCACCACTAGGAAAGCAATTTCTTAGGCTTTTCCTTGGCGTCAATAGAGCAGGATGCATTGTGTATCCATCTCCTCACAAATGAATGTGTTCCTCATCTTCTGACAGGTTTATGTCTATTCTTAAGGGGATTCTTCATACAATACTGTGAACATAGCTAGTGGGGGCATGGGGTAGCTTTTTTGCATCTCTTTAATGATGTTAGCATTTTTGAGTGAAGTATTCCATTAAAGTAGGACCATGACTATCTCTATTTCTGTTCTATTCATATGTAGAACCAGCTCAAGCCCGGAGCGCCTCTCTGGCAGGCCTGCCATCAATTAACTTAACAGCAAATGAAAGGCCTAATCTAAATGCATTATGTGCATAGGCAGAAGATCCTAGTCTTTGCTGTGTTTTATTATTTTTCTGACAAAATTATCCATACTTACAGCATGTACATGTGCGCGCGTGTGGGAGGATGGGTGTGTCGGTGTTTGAGAGTTGAGTGCTGCAATCAGGTCCTCGCATTTACCAAGATTATCTCCTCATGGCCACGTCTACTTAAGTCCTTAAGTGTGAGACTGTCAAGCGTTCTGCTCCTTCACCCCGACACGCTCTAGTCCTCGAAACTTCCCTAAGTAGACGTTTCTGCTATGATTTAATGGCTGCTTTTATTAGTTAATGAAAGATCTTTCTGGTGTTTAATTACTGGCCTTTGAGCACTTGTTTCAGAAGGGAGAAATAGTGGAAATATTCTCTTTTGAAAAAAGCTGCTGTTCCTGTGGTCCAGGCTTTGTAATGCTAAAGACAGGGAACTGAGCACATCTAGGACTTAATGACTTCCACTCAGCGCCCTCGACTGCACTCATCCCATCTTCAGCTAGTCAAAGCTAACGGATCACTTACATTGCCTCATTAATAACATTCATAAGAATACAGACAAGGCCAGCGTATTGCCGATACCGCTTCATTTATTACGTCTATGGTCCACTGCCTCTGTGGTCATGACAAGCTCGACAAGGTTAACGGATCACTTTGTGCGCTGTCGTTTATAAAGCGTGACTTTTTGCATTTATGGATTCAAAGCAGAGACGTTAAGAGTAAAGAAAAATGAAAGTGTGGCCATATTCATCACATTGTTCTGGTGCGCTACCTGCCTGTTTTGTTTCAGCCCTGGAATGCCGAGCTGGCACCCCTTAGATACGGTTCAGCCCCCTGTGCTGGCATGAAGGGCGCATGCAGAAACTTGCATCAATCATGTGCCAGGATGGTGCCAGTGTAAAGCTTTGATAAAGAGTGTCGTTTGAGCCGAAACCCTGTCAAGGTCTTATTAAAGCGCCGTCTCACAGTGATTAACGGTTGGCCCAGCTGCGCCAAGCTCTGACTCTCTCCAGGACTGCAGGGTGAAATGAGCATGTGGGAGCAGGCCTGGAACACGCCAACCTGGTTTCTGGCCGCAAACTACGAAATGGTAAAGAGATAATAAATTGTCGGACTTCCTGTGAAGACGATAAAAAACGGATCAAAAACGTAAATACAGCCTCTGGCCATTTCATTAACCCCTGAACCCCTGTCTTATGCAGTTATTAATCTTATGATTGATTATTCAGTTACTGCAATAAATTATTCTGCAACCAACTCCATAACTAGGATCTGACCAATCTCAATGCTAAATAAATAAATAAATAAATAAATAAGTGTGCAACTGCACAACTTTCTAGCTTCATTACTAACTATGAGTGGTTGTGAGAGTGAGGTTGAAAAATTGCAATATGGTGTCTTTCTTACAATATAACATATTTTATTTAAGCAATAATACATGAGTTCTGAAGATCAGTACAGCTGTACAAATATCTCACGTTATAGCACAAACCTTGAGTGTATTATTGCAGTCAGTTCCATTGCAAACAGTTCCATTATCACTGTTTAATGTTAGATTTTAGGATAAAGAGAACAGAAAAATGATTAGTTGATTTATCAGCATTCTGCAAGGTAAAATAGTTCCATTCTCTTAGGCACCCTGCTGCTAAAACATCATCATCACGCTATGCCCTTCAGTCATGATAATCGAGGAACATAATGCATAATTTTCCAATTATCAGAATTACAAGCAACGGCTAAAACATTAGGGGAATTAACTGCTAAAGCTGTTAAATATTAAGAACTTATTTTATGCAAAGGGAAACTTTGTTTCGTACTCACTCTGTATTCTAATTATTCGTCCTACCTTAATTGGTGCAGCAGATCATGCTCTCTCTGACTGGCTTGCTATTTCTGTGTCTCAAACCACACAATGGCGTCTTTGCTGGGTTACGTGTGTATGTGTAATACTTAAAGAGCTTCAGCCAGAGTCTGTTGATGGTAGTTTCAGTGAAAGTGGCATTAACTTTTAGGAAATGGTTGTATATGGTTCTGTTCTTTTAACCGACCTGTACCTTTTACAAACCAGTTCAGTCATTTTTTTTTTACTATAACAAAAGACTGAAAACGTCAAAACCTTGTTTACTACAACGTCTATAATTTATACGCCTAGTTTGTAATTAAAATGCAGTTGTAGAGCATTATATCGTTGTTGTCCAAAGAAAAATAATTTTAATGTAAGTTTTCCAAGCAGTTCTGGAGCATTTCTGTTGGTCTGTTTATCGTGAAGTTTTCACACAGTGTAATCAGCAGCTGCTCTGTTCAAATGATGCATAAAAGTAAAAACTGACAAAATGGAGATACAGTTTTTCTTTGGACAGCGACAATACGAGAGGGAGGAACTGAAGTATGGACCTGCATACAGTCCTGTAGGGTTTAAGTGGTTAAACTCTTCTTAAGTTGTTTGTGCTCTCTCTTTTATAAATACAAGATTTTCATGGAAAAGTCACATCCTCACAAACTGGATACGAACACATTCTTGCACTGCAGTACAAATGCACCAGTTTGTGTACCAATAGCGCAGTCATACAGTCAGACATTATCATGTCTTTATGTCTATCTGCTTTGTGAAGAAATGTGTTTACTCTGTTGAGTTTTCTCTTATATTCCTCGTTTCTCCTCTCCATCTCTCTGTCACACACACACTGAGTACTTGCTTGCCCTCGCCGCTGTTTTGTCGCAGCTGAAGAGTAAAGCCAATGCGAGCTGTGTGATTGCGCCTGTGTCCCAGCTCTTTGATAGATCTGAGGTGCTTTTGAATGTTTCTCACTCTTTTGCTCGGTGAATTATTAAAGATCACTCTTGTACCAAACCGTTTTAGTGGATACAATGGAAAGGCTAGGCAGCAGCTGGCATGAAAGCAGACACTCTCTAAGAGGACGTGTGCATCTCCTTACTGAATGCCAGCACACTCTTCGCTTCCCTCTAGGCGCTTCCTGAGCATTCTCACGCACAGATGAATTAACGCAAGCTAACAAACATGTTACAACATTTAGCATCATCTAACTAACATTTACTGTATCAAAAAGCACATAGCAGTATGTGTGCTGGATTACCCAGCATGCTGCAAAGAGTAAATCACAGTTATTCATGTGGGAAATATGTACGCATTTGAATCAAGTGAATTCAGTATATTGCATATTTTCAGTGTTTTTCTGTGAGCACCGTGAGCTTGGTCTAAAGTCGAACACTCAGGGCAGAAGAATGCACGAGTGCAGGTGCAACACAAAATATGATGCAACTCCAATTTGGCTGAATTTAACATTTAACAGTTTACTAAGATGCCAGCTTGTCAATCAAATGCTGAAGTGGCCCAATTGCAATTTTCCCTTCGATTTTCACTGTATCTATTAAACACTGTGCAAAAGAACAATGCTTCTCGTGGCACACTCATCCAGACGTAAACAGTCATGACTGCCAATGAAAGCAGGTCCACTCCCAGAGGTTTCTATCTAACAATAGATGACTGGTGAGCTCACACAGAATATGTTTGAGCTTGCTGTAAAAAAGTTGCGTTATTCAGTCACAGCCACTTCTTCAGTTCACGTCCTTGGTTTTTTTAAACTTCAGACTTTCAGACTTTTAATCTTTCTTTCACACTGCAGCCTCAGCTGGATTGACGTGAAATTAAAATCTGACTCTTTGGACTCCATTGCCGCATATCAGATGCATATTGGGCTTCAGTACCACATATAAAGTGTCCCAAATAGGAACCAGAAAACATCAGACTCTGTGTGTTTTGCTGTTCACATATGAGGAAAAAGATCCGATTTGGGCTACATTTAAGTGCTGCGTGGACATAGCCAGAATGCATGTTTCCCCATCCACTAAGTTCTCGTTTGAGTGGAGTAGGGTTAAAAAAGGAAGTGAAATAATGATAGTAATGTAAATAATGGTATGTGTTCTCACATATGTACTTCTGATCAGAGAGTTTAATTCATGCACATGAGCTGTTAGCTGAAGGTGTAGGGTTGTATGGCAGTTTTGTACTTAACATTTCAACAGAACATGTCTGAAAGGTTCTTTAAATAGGCACAAAAAGCTAGGTCTACACACATTGTCAGATGCAAAAGCAAGTTTGAAATATTCATTTTTTTAATGAAGCACTAGCACTAGCAAAAATCTGCTGGCACAGTTTAGCTTGTTTACTCCAAAGACCAGTTAAAGTGACTTTCTGTCACATGGAAGGCACTCTAGAATCTCATACAAGCCACATAAATTATGCATGAATGTGTGATTCTGCTATGTGAGATTTAGTGGTGAACCATGACTATTAGAGCTTTCAGTTTGGGACATAAAGCTTGTTCAAAACATAAGGAAAATCCCAAATTGACAATAATGCTAAGTTCTGCTAGTGACCCTGTGGGATTCTTATGGCTCATTAGTGCTAAGCTAACTGCAATTCGCATGAATGCATTCTAGGTTAAACATATACATTTAAAGCTTCTGATAGACATTCCATGTTTTACTTGAAGCTTGTAACAGACGTATCGACATACATGTTGCTCTTAGAGTAGAGAGGCCTGTTTTCCATTTCTAACTCTTTCATTGATTAGGCACCCGCTTATATTTGCAGTCAGTGAAGTATCTGAGACGTCCAGAAGGCCTAGAGTGATATTTTTCCACATGAAATTAGTATAGGAAAAAACATGACTGGTTGATTCCTCTGTAATTATGCTGGTGGTTAATCTGTGTTGTTAAGACTCAGCTGTAGAAGTACTAACAGATAAGAGATTTTGGTTAGCTACATTCACCTAAAACTGCATGTGGAGAAAGATAATTCCTAATTTTCAAAATTGGACTTTTCAAATACTTAACTCTTTTTTCCCTATTCAGAGCTCAACAATGAAACAACAATAGTGCTGTAAAATAGTACTGTAATAAAAGTTATATTGACCATGAATATAATATGATACTGAATAAAAATGAACTAAAAAATTATAGACATTATATACAGTATCATTTAGCTCCCCGAAATCATTAGGCATTCTCTGAAGGCCTACAAGGCCCTAAGGTTTCCCCTCAGGTGAGATTACTCTGAATGTGGCACCTCACCTTATGGCAATTAATAGAGAGTGCTTGCTCACTGGATTTTGAAGGAGCTGTAACTCTTACAAATACCTTGAATTTGACTTCAGAAAAGGTCTGAGACTTTTGACTCCAAGAGCGACTGTGCAGACTCCTACACTTACTCTCAGAACATTGCATGCATTTTTAACAGGCGTTCCATGGGCATTTTTCCCATTTTTACCCAGAGTGCTTGAGTTAAAATTTTTTTTTTACTTATTGATGAATCTGTTCCAAAAGCCCAGGATGTAGATGGAGAGTGTTTTGGTTTTAGGCTTTCTGCCTTTGCAATGGGCTCAGGATCTTTAGAAGCTGAAGACAAATTTGGACAGAACAAAAAAAAGTCAAGCTGAGATGTTTCCATGTGTGCATCTGCCTGCAGGAGTTAAGTCCATCATAATTCAGAAATGTTCTTTGTACTTTTATATTTGTGTATATTTATATGAACACACATAGCTGTGTATTTTATACTGTTGCAGAACTTTCCCTGTTTGCATATTGCGGTATTATGATTTCTGTAATCTGCACCAACATCTATTTGTCTAATACAACATAATGTTCGCACATAATCATACCCCACTGATCTATGTTGTAATAAAATGGGCCTCTTTGAGCAATTCGAAATTTTGTCTTATGCTTACCGCTTTATGCAGTTTTCACGAAGATTCTGAAAATCACCAATGTTTTCTTAGGACATTAAGAACAAAGTTAAGAAAAAAACATATTGGTGAACGGGTGAATAGTAAATACAGACCGCTTTATTAGGGGCACCTACCTTGTATCTAATCATTACACTCAAGAGTTAGACAAATCTGGTGTGAGCAGATGATTCTAGTTTGTGCCTGATTTACTATGATTTACTGTTGAACCTTTTTCTGTATTACTGTACCAATCATGGCACACTTCTTTCATTCACTTCTGGGTTTTTATATATCAAATAATCCATCAAGACGGTAATGCAGTGAACTACTAAAAAAGCTTGAAATCTTAGGATTCAATTTTTGGAAACCATTTTATACTAGGTTATTCACAGCAGTTATGAATACCTCATTTGCAAAAACAGGCACTGAACAGACACTGAACAGGCAAGTGCTGGCCAGTCTGCAAGGTAAGGGTGACTCGGTGCTTGTAAGCTGAAGTAAGCAAGCAAACTTAAAAAAAAAAAAAAAGCCATTGATCAATTTAGAGATTTATAGGTCAGGAGGAAAACAACTTCACCATTCTAGCCTATGTTACTCTGTGTCAGTATTTCATACAATGTTTCGGATTGTTCAGAAAAAAGTTTTACCTTTCAGATGAGACCCAGCTCATTGCGGTAACACAAAGTATGTGGAAACAGCAGAACCTTTTAGTTTGGACTTTCCTTTGTTTAGAAAAAAGGGGCAACAGTTAAGAGGCTAAAAGACGTCATTCATAAACTCAAGGTGCTAAAATGCACATCCAAACAGAGCTTGTTTCAACCGATCATCCACAGAGGAAAACAGACAGAAAGAAGAGACTGCATGCGAGTGTGAAGCACTTCGAGTAAACATATGGCACTACTGGCCTTCTGTCAGCACTCGCAAGCTGCATGTGAGCCAACGATGGCCTACAATAAAACATGCTTACTTGGCCCACATGTCTTTAAAGAGATTTGAGCTACTTCTGGAAGAAATATGGCATGTTTTTTTTCTGCTAACTGAAAATAAATTACAAAACAATCTGCCTCAATACTAGAAACACGACTAAATATCCTAGTCCAGACATCCCACCCTGCAGAAACTCATTCCAGGGAGGTAGCATTAAGATCCCAAACCCAGACCTTCTCCTCCAACAACCACCAGCCCCACAAGCTAAATTATACATATTTTGTTTTTAACTATATTTCGTTTTGCAACCAAACTTTCCACATAGTTTATCTAGTTTAACTCCCAGGTAACAGTAGCAATGATAATGAATGAATGAACATTGTTAAACTCACCTCAAGATGTTTTTACAGTCATTTAACCCACAAGCAAGTCACTGTGTGCAGCGATCAACACTGTCATTATTTTTTTACTCCTATTAGGCTCTCTCTCGCTTGCTCTAAAAATATATATCTTGATTTCTGGGATGTTATCTATAATTTATGGGCATCAGCCGCTATTAAAATCCTGGAGACTCCCAGAACTTCCTGGAGAGGCTTGAGCACTCTGGGAGATGGAGTCCGGGAGATCGGAAGCGTGACATTAGAACAGCTGTCAACTGTTCCAAAAAGGGGGGAAAACACATTACTGTCACCTCAGGCTTTTATTAAAGCTGGCCCTTGTTGTCTGTTTTATCAGGTCTACTTACCACTTAGGTGCTTAGTAGTTTTTGAACTATGCAGAGCAGTAGGTCAGAACATATCTTCAGTCTTAAAGGCATAGCAACAAAAACATGGAAAATGGGATAATGCAGTGTTTCTCAGCCCTGGTCCTGGAGGCACCCTACCCTGCACATTTTCAGCCTCCAGGACCAGGGTTGAGGAACAATGGGATAACGAGTAGTTGCAAAATGTGGATGTACAAATATGTTTTTTGGTACATTTTTGATTCATAAACCTGCACAGTTGTTGTCAGATAAACCCCTAAAACAAAACACTAGGATACAGGACACTTTACAAGTGAAAACTGGGATTATAAATGGGTTTCTGTAATTGTGAAATCTTTCCTCAGCCAGAAAATGTTATAATTTGTCCTTAAAAAAAGTCATTTGTTTTCATGGAGTGGAACAGCAGATGGTCTTGTTTACAGCTGTGGTGGACATGCAAAATGGTCTATGGTTACAGTTCAGTAGGCTTCATTACCTTGTGGATTGTACAGTACTATTTATGCATCCTATGCCAAACCCAAAGATTGGAAAGATGCTCTGTTTTAAGCAACTAAGCAGCCTGAATTCCACAGTGCTGGGAGCTCATATGCTTGAGTTTGTTTTATTTCTGGATTTATTGAGGTTTACTTTTATTAAGTGTACCGTTTCTCCAGAGAGCGCCACATCAGAGACTAGAGAAGGGCTTAGTGAGTAATACGGACCATATCAAGCTACTGTGTCTATCTTCTGAATAAAGACTGCTGTGCTTCAATGCATGTGTGTGTTTCTACATAGCCTAGGGATGAGGCTCTCCTTGGAGATTCTGTCCACACAGAATATCTTAAAAAGAGAGAATCTTTGGCTATATATAGGGGAAGTGCCCTAGATTAGGAGCTGTGAGAATGGGAATATAATTGCAGTCCCCACTCTGGAAACTTGGGCTCAGGATGAGTGAGCCTGTGTTTGTGGAAAGATTACATGATACAAACTGTTGGATTTTTTTGTGGACATTTTCTGTATTATTATTCTACCATTAGTAAAGCTGAAACGATTGAAAAATCAAAAAAGTGAAAATCTGAAATCTGAAAATAAATCTCCAGTACACTCCAGTGTCTTCAGAGGGATATCCCATTTGCCATCTTTTGAAAGATTCCACTGCCAGTGATCTAAAACAAGCCATCTGGGTGCATCCTGTCAAAATAAAGTGGGTTAAAGGGGGAGGGGCTTATGACACACACCCTCACTCAGAATGACTGGGCTGTTTTTCACTATTTTTCACAGTTTTTGGGGTTGTGATTTTAGGGACATATTTTGTTAGAGAGCGGCACGGCAGGCATAGATAACGTTAGAATTGAAGAACTTTTATTTACCCCAAAGAATCTGTAATATCCAAGTCCAAAAAACATCTGCCCACTCTGAGCCTTTAATAGCAAAGCCCTCAGGCAGTACTGTTGTCAGTGAGGGACTGTGTTTTACAGACATATCCTAACCCTGGAATTCTATCTGTTTAGTCATTATGACAACTTCAGTTGGGATTGAGTTTAGGACAATAGTCATTACAGAATAATAATTCCAAACCTCATAATCATATCCAGCTATAATAACAATGTAACAGAAAGATCTTAGACAAAGCCTCCTAAATACTGTCCTAAGTAGGAGAGAACCTCAGTGGTGTCCTAACATCTGTTATAAACTTCTGTTTCTACCGTTAGCCGTTCTATTGAAAAGAGAAGGTTGGCGTTTTTATGCAACTGTGACAGGCAGCTTAACATCACACACATCTTAACACATCACTATAACTGGCATAATAGTGTTACATTTATTCCTATTTCAAAGCAGCAGTCTGTGATGTGAGTGATGTTTTTTAATAACTGTGCAGTTATCCTGCAGACGCGTTCTCCCTATTACCTGTCTTAACCTGCATGGGTTGAAAACCTTGATGAAAACTTGCCAAAGAAAATATTGCAGCGATGGCCGTGAATAACGAGGAGATAACATGTGAATATTGAGTTGAACATGAGGCTGTTTATTAGGAGGAATAATGTCCTAAGCTGTATTACCATAACGTCCGTTTTTTAGAAAGTGATGACCTCAGCATTAAAACTGAAGGTCTGATAGCCTGTGGCTGTATCCACAACTGAAAGGCAGCTGTCTTGATGCCTTTGCTGTCTTATAAGACTGTGCCTTAGGAGGCAGCTTAATCCACTGTGTCAGTGCTGGTGTTTTTTGCGGTGTGTTCTAACCGCATCAGTGCAGACTCCATGGGTTATGGCATATGTAAAGCAGTGAACCATAAATCTACACTGCATTCAAAATAAAGTATTTGTTCTGTGTTGTTTGCATGCACATATCTCCACAGCAGGGGGAATTGCTTCCTGTTTATGCATTTACTTATAAGGTGATTGACTCTTTTAGGGAGAGGTGGAACTTCCTATAATACAGCTGCCCTGTTGAGCGTTTTGAGCTATCCATTTAAGCTGGTGAACCATCTCTTTGTCTTCTAATAATCTCTTTAGTAATATTTAATTAAATCTGTAATATGTTTGAAAATCAAGTCAGATTTTTAGCTTTCTTTCAAATCCCATACACCACTTCTTACACATCAGTTATTAACAGACTTGGTCTGGGTTATTAAAAGTAGGGATGCACCGAAATTAACATTTTTGCCCAAAAAAAAAAGAAACATTTGGCCCTTTTTTACGGTGTTTTATTAATTTTGCCACTTTTTCATCATTGCATAAATTTAATAGGCTAAAGGCCAGATAGCAGGCAGATGCGGGGCACATCTGGCAAACATATGGCACTGCTGGCCCACTGTTGGCACTGACGATCTGCTGTGAGCCAAAGGTGGCCCACATATTTACAACATGAATTTGGTCCACCTGTCCCAAAACAGATCTGGTCCATTTCTGGCACAGATACAGCAAAGTTGCCCTTTTTTGGCTGAGGCGCATCCCTTATGTGGTGCATTTGTGGCCCACATTTTTCTAGCGGTCCACCCAAGTGGCATCAACCCATCTGGCAAGTGGGCCAGATGAAATTGGGGAATGTGGGTCAGTTTCGGGACAGAACTGTTTTGCAACTGTTACAATTACTTAACTGCAGATTAAAAACCCTGAACACTTTAACATCCCAGCAGACATACCTACAAAGCACAATATGATAAAAACAAAAATATGATCCCAGCTGACATGGTGCATTCACAAAGGGCTCCTCACTCCACGCTGGCTGTGATTTTGTGACTTTGTAAAATTGGCTTGAAAGAGCAAGAAACAGCGCACGCATGAGAGAGAAAGAGAGCGTGTGCGTGCTGAGAAGCTGCTATCTGCCTAATGGCTCTGTTCTGTTCTTTCCATTTGGCTCGAATGCTTGAAACTGAGTAAAAGCCGGGATATGTCAGCGTGCTCTGGTGTGACTCGCTGTGGATAAATAACGCATTAAAGGGGGAATTACCTCTTAGCAGATGGTGCTAGCCATGGAGCTAAGTAAAAGTCCCGTCTACATCTGGGAACTAGAAAAAGGTAACAGGATCATTAAAAACGTTATTGTTCGGCATAAATTATTCGGTCTGTTCACTTATTCGGCAGAAAAGTGGAAGTGGATTTTTTGCCATTTTTGGCTGAATAATTTTGGTTGCTGAACATTCGGCGCAATTAAAAGTAATTCAGATGATTTTCAGACAAATTCTTACCAATCCCTGTTTAGACCAGCGTGAAGAACACCGCTCACATAATGAGATCAGGGAAAAAGACTGGATTCCCTAAAATTATTGTGCGTGTGTGTGTGTGCACATTTAGCTGCAGAGAAGACGAATATGCTTCTTGATAGAATTACCTCCATCCCGTTGGGCTCCTATGTCCTCTTGTAATGTAGATTGGTTATTGCCTCTAGTCCTTTTAATCCATATTAGCGTAGCTGTGTTAAAACAACCCCACATGAATTATTCAATCAGCTGATTGTTTTAATTAGATTTTGCATCGCCTTTTGAGCAGCCTTTTGTTAATTACTGTGTTATTCGCTTGATTATAATGTGCTGTTTGCCGTGGGCAGTTCGCCCACTGGAGTGCAGAGAGTTAAACTGGGAAAAACTAGAGTGAAATATGCAATATAAAGAAGTCTGCGAGAGCAGAGGAAAACAGGAGGGCAGTCATGCATTAGACTCCATTGACAAAGGCTGCCGATAATGAAATACAAAGCTATTTATTCCTGTACCTGCATGCAGCATGGCTGACACACTGTTCATCTGATGGATGAGATGAGGAGCAAAAACTGTTTCAGTGTTACCTAGAACCAGGGATATGATGAGAGGAGGTGAAAAATAGAGGGAGAGGGGATCAAGTGTAATCAGCTTGAATATATCCTCCAAATGGAAATGATAGGAGGAGGGAAAAGACTGATGAGGCAGAAGGTACCTTTATGCATGTTTGGCTTTCACCTCTGATTATTTTAGTTGTAAGACATTAGGGGCCCGGTCCCCATTTCGCTTGTATTTGGTCTGGCTGATATTACTGTGATCAAATTGGAGGTGCCAGAAAGGGTTATTTGGAGTGATACCACAGAAGTAAAATTGTCGTAATTCACCGGCCGCAATTTCTCCAAGCATTTACTGTTTATTTACAGCGTTTATACTGTATTATGGAGATTTCAGTATTTTACTGTATTTTCTGAGTTCATTACTGCATTTGTGTTTTTTTTCCCCAGAACCCCTGTATTTCTAATGTACAGCTCATATGTGCTCCAGTAAATGTACAGCTCATATGTGCTTGCAGCTCATATGTGCTCCTTTAAATCCCTGGATTCATACTAAATGTAATGTTCATAGATGTATTAATATTTAGCACAAAGTTTGTCCCCACTAACACTATTAAAAGGTGCCTACTAACCGGAAAAGGAGAGAGAATCTGTGACATCATCTATCAGTCAAATAAAAGGTGTGGTTATTAAGTAGAACCAGTGGGCTGTATGGGCGGGACTCAGGGTTATGCATAGTAAGAGTGTTGATAAGTGTCATTATTTGTGATGTTTTTTTTATACAGGAAACATCATTAGTTGTATTACTGCTCAAACACTGAAATGATTAAATATTGTTGTAGAAAACCCAGCCACTCAGCCACAGACGCTCCACTCACACATACATGGAGAGTCTGATATTTTTAGTGTGTTAACCTGGCCACACTGTAAGGATTTCGCCAGTTGCATTCTGTTTGGCTATCCACACTTTCATGGATACGCTGGTGCGACATGAATCAAAGGTTCGCTATACCAACTATGTTCAGCTGAGCAAACAGTAGTCTCAGCCACAGATGCTATGCCCATCATGTACTTCTGTCTTGTCATTCGAATTTCCTTTTCCTGCAGTAGTAGGTGGTTCTTGACCAAGTTAAGCAGCAAAAGGTACCAGACTCTCTCTTTAAATTGGCCACACACAAACATGCAGGTAAAACTAATCTTTCTGGCTAGCTTTTGGCAGCAAATGAGCGTTCAGGTTTTACATAGGTCAGTTTATCAGTCTCATTAACTCATCATTGCATTACAGTAGTTATATCCACTTATACCAGTCGTTAAGACCAGCTCTTCTATAATTATAACATATACATGTACAGCTTATACAGTGTTTAGAGACAGGCTGCTCAAGACTGCGCAAAGTCACTGGAGGCAGCAGTTTTTATAGCTGTATTTAAAGGAGCAGTGTGTAAGCTCCAAAGGTGAGGTAGGGCATTGTAACCTACTGACCCCAGATATGGTGATTTAGGTAATCAAAGCATCCTAATTATTCTTTTAATGCTGGTAACATTTTCCAGTAAGCTTCTTCTTCAAATTTTGCTGTTCCCCCTTAAAAGGCCTTCTAGTTAGTTTTGACACCTGAGGCATTATAATATCTGCTGTACCATTGAAGATGGAATAAGAAAATTTGATCAACAACAAGAAGGTGGCAAATAGGAATCCGATGAGGAACCTTCATTTTTAAGTGCATGTAAGTAAACATTCTGTCATGCAGAGTTCTCATGAAAGCCAATTTATTCCATACTTTCTTGTTAACTTCCATGCTGGTGAAAATGCCTCATTGAGAATATTGCTCACATAGTAATATAAATCTGTCAGGATTTATAATCCAAGCACGATCCCGGCTTAAAATGGGTATGCTATTGATATATGTAAATTTGAACACGGTTTGTGGATTAAACGTAGAAGTCGTCAGTGAGATGTTTAGTATTAGCAACAGAAGCTGCAGTTAATGCATTTGCGCTTGCGTTCCATTATATCTGCCAGCGTTGCATTTTCTTCCCATAGCGGCTTTATCTAAATGACTGAACAAATTAATTCACAGATGTGGATGTCGCACTGAATTTGAAAAATGATTTATTTCTCTACAAGACCGGTCAGCTCCCATGGGTTTGACTGTGTCGGGATCTTGGATATACAGCGCTTTGAAATGCGTGGTCATTCATTCTAGAGGACAGAAGCCTGTTCGGCACATAATCATCAGTCTTTTGTGGGAAAATAAGTGGAATAAATCACTGCTGTGCTCAAAGGAAGGCTTTTCATCAAAAAAGACTTATCAAAAAGAATTGGATTTGCAAAGTGCTGTCAGGTTCCTGAAGGTTTGTTTAAATAAAATGTTCAGAGAGTTCTCTAGGTGTGAACTGAGGGGCGTTCTCCAGGTTTAAGGAAGTAAACCTGTCACTTGGTCACTTGTATTTCTAATCAAGGTCCATGCTAGTCTGAGTGCTTTTGCAAGGAGACAGCTCAGCATTTTGGCAGAGGCAAACATCTCTCACGTAATTCTCTTCCTCAGAAGGTGCTGTGTCAAGTTTGCAGCGTAGACGGAAGGTGCGACTTCTTCTCCTCGCGCCTACAAGATGTCGGATGAAATTTGTGCACTTCATCTCAGCTTCAAAGGCATTCGCACAGTGCAGTCCCGTCACCAATCAGTGTTCCCCCATTTGCTTTGAAGCTGTGATGGCCTATGCCCCTCCTCCCTTCCTCTAGCCTTGGTATCTATTGATGAGCTTGGCAGCCATCATCAGAACACATTATTGATGCGAAGTTTGCTCATCTGTGGAAGTCCATTAAACTCCCTTTTTCGAAGCGCTGTATTAAACGCCTAATGTTCCCCCATAAATTACCTGACAAAGTCTGTGACACCGGTTTCTTCATAATTAGAATTTTGCGCTGAGATGAATCCGCTTGTTTCCCTTTTTTAAATGGCGAAACCTAATTAACATAGAATTAATTTCCTTACTTGGGATATTGGAAACAAATAAGACTCTCCTCCACTTCTGACTGGATGCCAGGCATCTACCCATCAAGGGAATGGATTCAGCTTGTGTGCTGGCATTAAGCGCGAGAGAGCCCAATAATGAATGTGACATATCTCCACCTGCCTGTCTGTCTGTCTGTCTGGCATTCTTATTCGTGCTTTTAAATGTTGAGTCCTCCCATCTGTGCCGTGACTGCTATGTAATTGCTTCTCTTTAATTAGCTAAAGAAATGAAAGATAGGTTAATGAGTTCATGGAGTTGGGTGGAGTAAAGCTGTCATACTTGCGACTGCCTTTGACAGTTGGCAGGTGTGTGAGCACGCAGGAGTGTCTGCGTGTTTATGCAGCTGCATCGCTCGTATTTGCCAGTCTGTCGCAAACCTCCACATGCGCGACTGACGGCAGCAGGATAGTTTTCGCAGCTACTCTAGACGGATTGAGCCCCATTCATAATTTACAATTCATTTTGCTCTCTCTCACTCTTGCTCTTGCTCCAAAATGGTCATTCCATTTATGCAGCTTGCTGTTTCCTCAGAGCAGACCTAGGTGAGGGACCTTGAGTCAAGGGTACAGATCAGTGAGACAGAACTGTGAAAAGCTGCCTGTGCAGTTGTATGAAGGGCAATTCTTTGTGACATCTGCAGTTAATACCAGTAAAAATAATGATAATAACTCCTATTGCTCTACCATGATAGATCTTTCCTGTACTGTGGGCTGGTGAAAGTGAGAGACCTCTCCCTCTCGATCTCCCACTAAACACAGAATCTGATTCCTATAGCTCTGGACAGCTAGCTAGGCCAGCATGCTCCCTAACCGTTATTTCACCTACTCTTTGGCATTCCTACTGAAACTGTGATAGCAGGTTGTGACCTGGGGGAAGCACTGCCGCTGCTCTGAAGCAGCACTACCTCTGCTCTACTGCCAGAGATTTACTAACGTAAAGTGAACAGTGGAACCCCAGACTCAATCAGTCATATCAGATCTTGTAGGTTGTAAGCCAGTCATATCTGACAGGGAGGGTCTCTGGTTTAACGCAACGCAAATGCATCAGTCAGCATCCACTGAAAATCTATAGTATATAGAGCAAAAGAGTCTTTAAGAGTAAATGCAATGAACTGGAGGCCTGCCTTCTGCCCAATTAGTCCTGGGATAGGCTCCAGCACCCTCTGTGACCCAAAAGTGAAAGTGGCTTAGAAGATGAAAAATGAATGAATAAATGAATGAAGGAATATATGACTGAATGGATGGATGGATGGATGGATGGATGGATGGATGGATGGATGAATGACTGACTGAATGAAAAAGTGAATAGTTAGCGAGAGAGAGATAGGAATAATGAAAATGATAGATTCTAATATTTATTGTTATACATATTCATAAACATTACATATTCATAAAAATTATTAGTTTGTTTTAAACTGAGACCAGTATTTGCCATCTTTTCTTGTTTACAGTAAGTTAATGCCAGTAAGAAGGTCATACAGTGTTGATCATAACACATTTTTATTTTCATCAATTCCTCAGCCAGTCCTTTCTGTGTGGACTTTCCTCCCATAGTCCAAAGACACGCAGGCAGATTGGAGATGTTCAATTGCCCCCTAAGTGTGAGTGTGTAGGTGACTGTGTATGTCTGGGTGTGTCGGCCCTGCGATGGACTGGCAGATCTAGTAAAATACTACTAAAAGCCTAGCAACCCTAACCACAAACTCCATCTACTCACAGCCTTGGTGTTAGCTCTTCCATATTTTTAATATTATAATTATCAAATTTTTCATTGTTGTTGAATATTTGTTGCAGCTCACTTAGCACATCAAATAGTATAAGTGTTCAGTCTGCTACTAAACGTCTCTCTGCTAGCTCTTCTAAGTCCTCGTGTCTTTGAACGTGCTTGTGGAAATGGTGGGGCAGATCGTTCTCTGCTGCTCTGATGGACCCGTCATTCCAGTCTGTTGCCCTCAGTGGTTGGCGTGGTGCAGTAGTGGTGGTGCCATGCTGGGATGCTAGCCTAGCGTGGGTGGTGGTGGCATGAGCCGTCATGGTCTGGTGCGCGCTCAGCTGTGAGGAAGATACTCACACCATCTGTCCAACGTCCATCCACCTCCAGCTGTACGTGCTCTTCCTTGTCCACTGCTTTACACTGCATTGTTGTCTTGCAGTCCTGCACACAGGGCAGATTCTGCAGTATTTCTGCCTTAAAGAGATGTTTTAAAGCATGTTTTATGGCTATGTTAAAAAATGTTTATAGTTACGTTTTTTCACATTGAAGTGAACCGGATAAGTAGTATCATAAGCCTCAGGAGCTTTTAGTTGTTTGATTCCAAGCATATTAATCATCCCGGAGCTGCATGCTGTTAAAACTGGTGTATTAATCAGCAATCGACAAAGCTTTATGTATCCCTGGAAATGCTTTCTGCCTCCATAACAATACACTTTTCACTACAACACCTACTATACACCCTGCTGGGTTTTGCTTTAACATTTACAATTTACATCCTGGGTAGAGTTTTGATTATTTCTTCTAGTGGAGTTGTCTTGTAATGTAGACTCAAGAGTAATTACTTTCCCACTGGAATCATGCAGCTGTGTGCCTCTGAACATGCATCTGAACATTCACACTTTGTAAAGCATTGATTGACCCCACACACAAACGTGTATCGACACAGTGTATTGTATAACTGAATATTATATAATTGCAAGAGGGTACTGAAAGAAAAAGCAGAAATTAAAGCATTTACTTTGTAAACTGCAGGTTTATTTGTCCTTCATCATCCAAGTATCTCCAGGCAGGCTAACACTGTGCAAGTTTGTCATGACGATGGTGTCACAGATAAAAACACCCTGTGAATGAATTGTTTGATCGTAGTAGAGGGTGGTGTGTTGGTTCATCCACTAAATGAGTTGAAAGTCTTCCTCAGAACTTTGTCCATTTGAAATGGTCAGGGCAGTGGAGCAGCTGGTACTGACTGTAAAACTTTCCAGTTTTTAGCGGTGTCTGATAATAGAAGGAATAAGTACACAGGACACACAACAAATGATTTGAGAAACTAGAGTAATTCTGCAAAGCTGAAGTAATTTGAAATTACCATTCCACCTTAAATGCAGTAAAATGTAACTGCTGCCTCCATTCAAGGACGATCAGCATTTGTAACAAAAGATTTAACAAAAAGCTGCTGAATAAGTACTACCTTGTAGAAATAAACATGCAAAGCACCAATTAGCATAATTGGGCTAGGGTTAGAAAGAAGTAATGATGTGGGTCTATCTAAATATTGTTTTATATATATATATATATATATATATATATAGATAGATAGACCCACATCATTATTTCTATATATATAAACTTGTACAGTGTGGTGATATCCTGGCTCTAGAGCGTCAAATTTAAAGTTAAGTCAAATGTGCTTGAACAGGGAAATGACCGTAATGTGCAGTTATCCGGCCCTCCAGGACCAGAGTTCCTCACCCCTGGTTTAACGTAACATGCTCCACAACAGCTGATCAAAGTGCCTTTGAATTAGAGACAGGCCACAATAAAATTCCAGCAGTGTTAGTAATTCTGGTCCAAAATCTGTAAGTGTTTACATCTTGTTTTGTGTTCAAATTGTATCTGAATAAGCATTGGGCGGGATCCATTGACATGTTTCACTTATCCCCAGTTTGACCGGATAACATCTGCTTTTACTTTCACATGTACAAAGTGTATCAACACACCCATTGTTTCTGTTACTTTTGTTTACTTTTTTTCCTGTTAGGATATGACAAGTCCATATTCCCATGATAAGTCAACAAGCTTGGTATGGAGTGCAAGAAGCAGTTGGTTTGGGGAAAACTCCAGCCTCCAATATACTCCTTCCTGTGTTTGATTTATACTCTTACCTGCTAGTGAGCGCTGGGCAGATTCAATTCTGCTCATGTAATTGAATCTGGATAACAAAAATGCATTTTCATTTACATTGTCCTTCTCTGACCACCTCTGAATGTGGTTTGAATGATCTGATTGTAATCAGATCACAGAGCATCCTGGGGGCATTTATACCTGGCTTTTCATGTGGTCATGTGAAATCTCAGTGTGATCTGATCACTGCATGCTAATGCACGATGCAAACAGGCCCAGTGTGATCATGGCAGTACATGTCTAAAAATCAATAGAGAGTGTTTTTTTTAGGATTTTAAGATGAGAATTAGTCTTAAATTTATATATATATCTCAAAACTGATTTGGGAGCCAAGCATGGAACCCCACAAACCCATCAAATAAGTGCCTCTGGAATGCTGTTCCTTTGTGGAGATTTTGCTTGGCCTCCACCATCTGGGACATCTTTGATGGACCCTCTTAATGAGGTACTAGAGATTAAATGTCCCTGAGAGCTAGCAGATTAGAAGACAGACAAACTTTTAAGCAGGCTGTCATGTGGAAGCCTGTCACCTGGGTGAGGGTTTTTCAAGCACGCATCTGCTGAAGGAGATAACCGAGGCACATTTGCTGCCTGTGTGATATGGGCAGAAGTTTGGAACTCTTTGTCTCAGCATCCTTCCACCACATCATCCTGCATTCTCTCTCAGTTTTAATGAGTTATTTCCCCCTCCAGATTCCCCACAGTGGCTCACCTTCTTGTCATGCTTTTTTTCCAGCTCTGCAGCAGGTGGGATTGGTGGGCCGTTTGCTGGCTGCCATTCAGTAAACAAAGCATTCGGCGGTGGAGAGCGATTCAATTAAGGTTAATTGAAAAGCACATTCCGTCTGGGGGCTCAGAGCTCTCTCCTCTGTTGTCTGTCTTCCGTCTCGGGCTGGGCTCAGCACGGCTCAGCAGTGCCTCTTACTCTGCTACCCTGCTCTGCTCTCTTGCCTGCTCTGGATCTTATCTGAGCGGCTCTGGGAGCCTCCAGGGCCCTGCAGTCTCCACTGAACTAATGAGATAGAGAAGCATGTCTCATTCATCTCTGCTCTTTCGCGCACCTCTTCCTTTTGCCTCGCTGATCTCACTGTTGTGGTCAGGTGGTGCATCTGTCACAACTCATTTTATTTACACACAGGTTAGAGTATAGTTCAAAGGTACGATAGAAGGAAGCAAGGTACTTGGAAATCAATTAAATCATGTTGTGTTTTGCACATTGTAGAGTGAGGAAAAAAGTCATTTCAGCTAAATGAGAATGGAGAATTCTCATATAAAGGAGAATGAGTATGGACATGGCGCAGAGCGTCTTCTCACCATTCATCGCTGAGTCTGATATTTAGCTCTGCCTTTCTCTTTGTTTCTAAACAATATCATCATAATGAAGAAATAACATTATACAGATGAGACATTTCGCCATAAAAACAATGAAAAGTGAGTAAATGCAAACTCTCAAATTTGAAAAAAAAATCTGTATGGAAGAGCTTACATTTGTGATGTCAATCTATAAATCAAATAGAAGTTTGTACACTACCACTCAAAAGTTTGGGGTCATTCATTGAATTCACACAATACAACAATTTCTTTAAATGTGCATGTATTAAATGATTCACTTTCACTACTAAATGCAGTGAAAGTGAATTCCTCCAAGTTTCAACCCATTTGTAGGGATCTGTAGCAACCTGTGAAGACTTTTTCAATGATAAATGGAGCTGTAAGTGATTCCATGACAATTAATAAGCCTATATAGCTTTTAAAAAGAATTAACAAAGAAACTGGCATCCACAATGCCTCACATTTGAAAACTTCAGAATCCAAATCTAGCTTCATATTATTTTGTATTATATATATATATATATATATATATATATATATATATATATATATATATGTAGATGAGTTTAGCATTGGTGTTGTAATGAACTTTTTGGCACAATTTTACATACATATCAACTAACTTGTGCAGCTACCAACTTTATAGTCAGACTTGCAGAACTGTGTTATTGGGATATAGTGAATTGTCTAAGTGGATATACCTCAGTTTATTTTAAGTTTCTGTTATAGGCATCTTAGCAAAAGTGAGGCACCCACAACTAATTCTATGGTCTATAATATTCGAATAGAAACTATATTAAATACAGTTTAATACAATGCAGAAATATGATTACACGGCTTTCATGAGGGTTTCCTGGTCCATTTACAAAAGAAAAAAACAAAGTTCCGGTTTTGCTTTGTTCATGAGTCAAGTGGCAGTTCTGCTCTAGGGGATTTTGAGAGCAGCAGGGGACTGAAGAAAGTGGTGTCAGCAATGGTGAACATTAATAAAATGTTAAGCAGTTGTTTCCTGAAACATTAAGAAGAAGAAAGAGATGAAGAAAACATGAAGTACATTGTAATTTTAATACAAATGATAACTTAGTTGCCAAATTAATGAAGACATATTCTGTATGTATTCTAAATACATAACCTTTTACATATTGTAACCAAATACGCTTCTGAATACATTTAATACATTGGTGTTTAATATTCAGCCATCACTACTTTTTCAAACTATTCTGATCATCACAGCTGTAATCATCTGTCAGCCCTGGCTGATGATAATCCTCCAACATCAGCTTGATCTGTCAAGGCCCTTAGCATGCTAAGAACAGGCAGAAGTATACATAGAACTACTGCACCAGGGTATAGTGACTAGACAGAGCACAGGCATTACAGCTGGCATTACAACAGGCATTATATTTGGCTACTCTTCTCTGCCTTGGAAACACTCAGTGTATGAGAAGCACTTAATAAACCATCTTCAAAAACATGTTTGGTAAACAACCATCCTCTGGAGCTACAGTGCTCTTATGTGTCTGAGTGCTTATATGAATGTAGGGTGATCACACATGCTGCTTTTACAGGACCTGTTTTCTGGGACCTAAAAAGAGTGTCCGGCCAGGATTTCTAAATTGCCTAAAATGTTTGTGGCTTGCATGTTGACTTTTGCTGCCTCTCTTCCGCCCTGTGCTGCCCTCCTGCCCCCACTGCCCTCTTTTTTAAAAACCAAATTATGGTCACCCTAATTAATGAATAGTTAGTTACCTTCTGCTTTTTATAATGTCAAACATGTCAGCAACCCTCCAGCCAAATTATTTGACCTTTGACAAGAGCTGCTAAAAACCACCAAGTTGAGGATACCAGCGTAGCAGAATAGCATACTGTTAGTTGACTTCATAGTGCAAACCACCACAAAAAAGACAGAAAATCCATACATGCTTATCCTGCCATAAAGTTGCTCTTTCTTTTTGGGGGAGGTGTTGGAATTGAGGGGTGTGGTTTGTGGTTGGGAGGGTTTAGGCCGGCCAGGAAAAATCTGATAGTGGCTAGGTTGAGTAGAAGTGCTGGATGAGCAGGAGTCAAGGCTCTGAACTGTATCAAACGCACAGCAAACAGAGCCCAAAGCAGTGCATATGGAGGAAGATCCATTTTGTCTTTTAGCAGCTGCGGCTCCATTACTGCCCTGGCTGCATGGCATCCAGGCCCATCTGCCTCTGCTGATGGTGTTGGCGTTACTGTTGGGGCTTCACATGTTTTGAGTCTGGCGTTTTGCTAATTCACCCACAACCACAGCTACAGGGGAGCATTGGACACGGCCTAGCCGTCTCCCCGGGGCAGCCTGCCTGACTGACAGTGATGCTGTTTGACTGAACTGTGTGAGGGGAAACATTCTGCGATGAAGAAGTGTCTGTGCTGATTGGATGGTTGACATTGTCTAATATTCCTGGACACTAGAGTCTGTCATCATTGCACTGCTTTCTCTACGTGTTACATCATGGGGCTTTATAGATGCGTATCCTCAGCCAGAGCGTGTTAAGCACATGCTTCATAGTCTCTAGAAACATTTGTTAAAGCTGCTCTGTATGGTGTCAGTGGTCCTATTTCATTGTAAGTCTGCGATTAGAATCAAGAGAATCCCCTCTTACCATCCAGCCGCACAGAGTTGAGACAAATACAGCAGCGGCCTGATAGGCTCTAAGCATCACGGGAGACTTCACTTGCTGTTAGAAACTGAAAGCACTAGCCTGTGAGCTAGGCTTGCTGTCCTCTTTGAAACACTGTCAAGATTTGGTTCAAAGAGCAAGTATCTTCTGCTTCTTTGTGAGTTCTGTATTTGCCCATGTGGTATTTGTACTGGAACTCTTCCAAAGTGATCAGTATGCAAGGTTAAACGTTGACGGGTTTAGCCAGAGGGCCATATGAGCTGCATTTCATGTATACTGATGTGCACACTTTATCTATTTTGTAATTAATACCCATGATTGATGCTGGAGGAGTGCATCAACAGTTAGAATGTCAGTAAATGCAGTGGGGCTATAAATCATGAAGTCAGTCATTTTGTTCTTTTGATATCTGTTTTGGACCACACTTGTCACTTTTATTCAGTGTTTCATGCAGTATTAGAGATTAGAGTTCCTTCAGCAGCTTAGGGCTTCAGCAGTGTTAGGCTCCAGCAGCTTAAGGTTTCTGTCAGCATCCCCAGCTGGGAGAAACTGCGACCTAGCTTCTTGTTAGGAGCAGGTCATGTAAGATAATGTTAAACGGGAATTCCATCAATTTTTCTTTCTGATTTTTTCAGTGATGTAATCAGTCATTCAGAGTGGTTTGATGGGAAAAGGTTCATTGAAAATTAGAAATTACAGACTTGGATTTCTTTACAGTGGTGGAGATGGGAACCAGGGCTTATAATGTCAACAAAACAAATATAGCCATTTCATTGAGGATACAGGTCTTTTGGTTTTTATGTCATGTTGATGGTGGTAAAATGGTAATTCTGAGAAACATTCTCTTTAGGGACTATTTCGCCTTACAATACCCTCCATGTACTTCTCCACCATGAATAAAATGGGGAAAACTTATTTTAGGCTGAAATCATTCGCTCAGAACCGTCATAACATAAAGTATCCAATAACAATGAGGAACAGTGTGAATTAAGTAAAAAATGTAGCTTAGTTACTGACTTTATGAAGATGTGTTCTAAATGTATTCAGAATACATTGGAAACATTTAGTATAATGTGTGTAGTATTCTGCCATCACTACTTTTTCATACTACTCTGATTGTCATTCTGTGCCATGCTAACATGGGCATGATGCATATTAGAGGGGAGCTTTAGTATAGAGATATAGTAGATATAGTGTTTATTTAAGGTGGAAAATGACAGAATAATGATGCCAACAGCTGATTACATATTTGGGCTGAACATCCAGTGGCACCGATAGCCAATTAATCCTTACACCATTTAATAATACAGAAATTTGTGAGAAGTCATTTGAATTTCTCTTGAATTTTACAAAAATCATATTTCCATAAAGGAAGTTCAATATTTTTTTAGTTTTAATACATATGAATACTCCCACTACAACATATGCTGCAGTTAACAATCTAATAATATTGCTAAAATGATGGTATATTGCTAAACACTACTTACCTCACGCAGCAAAAGCAATTATCTTATATTCCAGAGATTAGTTTTGAATATGATAAATGTTGTATCTATTCTGTTCGTTTGTTCTTGAAGTGAATTGCTTTACATCTTACATAGCTCGCCATTGAAACTCGGATGCTGGAGCAACATCACTGATGACTTATTCTGACACTTTCTCTTCAGTTTAAATGTCAGAACCTATTTATAAGCTCTGTGTTTAAACAAATAGGCTTATACTATCTGCACACATAGTGTAATACTGTATATAAATAAGCTGTCATAGATGAACATGTCTCAGACATTTGCACATTGCTTTCAAGAATTATGTGCCACATTATGTGTAATTGTGTTCCGCTACTTGCGCACTATTATCTGCAGCACCTTGTGACTCCGGAAAGCACCTTTGTTATGTAGCTTTGGCCCAGCGTGTTGCATTACCTTCACATCGAGATCAATAGATTTCCATGAATATGAGAGCAACTTTTGTAGCCGTATAAGTGTATTTGAAGGTGTACTCTGTCTCCGTGTGATGTCTTTGTTCACTATGCAGCACTTTCTTCACTGTGTTCTCTGTTGGCAGGAGAAATCCTTTTGGCAAATGGGGTGGCTGGGGCAGGATCTAAAAGAACGACACAGAGAGGGGGGAAAATAGGCCAGGAAAATTTCTTCTCTTTTGTCACCTTTAGAATTTGGCGGCCAATTGTTGCGAGGGGTGGAATGAATTGCGGGGTTCTGTAGCATGGCCGACAAAGGAAGACTATCATTTGACAAAAAAGCATCACCAGGAACTAGGAAGCAAAATCTTTCAAGTAAGTGCCTTTCCAATGAAATTGGATGTTTTAAATCCCGAGCTGTGAGAGAGACAAGAAAAATAATCTCAAAATCCACAGGGACTAAAGCCTGTTGAAATTCAACGTGTCTCCTGCTGCATTCACAGATTCCTTATCCATCTGTCTATGCGAAGATGTGTATTTGTACTTCATTTTGCACTTCATGACCTTTTGTATAGCCTGTCTATGGGCTCATTGGTGAAGGGCCCCACACCCAGAGCCACAGCATGAAGAGTTGACAGGGTTTCTGGTTTGATTCTGGGTTGCCCTTCAGAGATCTTGATCTATCAGCCGTGCAACACCACACCCATATCTGTCTTTCCCAAACACCATCCCAGCCCAGCAGACCCCAGAACACTAATGTCATTGATGGTGCTGTACAGTATACCTTTTATGAGTCATTATCGTGATGTTGGTATTTGCAGTGCTGATATTGCAGGAGTCTACAATGTGCAAATGAGCCCTCACCAAGTGTTTTTTCTGTGGGTGATTTATTAAATCAATATATTCATGTAATCCAGTGGCAAACACCAGTACTTGTCGGGCTAAGGCCTCAAACATCGAAACAATTAATAATTCTAATAATGATAATGGCAAGCACCCCTGTTGGGTTTATGTATGCTAGCATTAAACTAATGCTGGTGCATGGATCATGAACATTTGATGCGTGTCAACAATATGCCATATGCTTTGTTCATACCTTATAACAGACATTAACAGATATTTTACTTTGAATGTTCTTAAAATAGTACAGAGAAAGAAATGTTGATTGGACCATTTGTCATTGTATTACTACAGTACTTTAAATATGTTCAATTCTAAATGACCTTAAAGAATGACATTAAAATGTATGCAAATTCTTTGAAATTTTATTGATGAAAACAGAAAATGGTAATTCAGTATTTCTGTTCCACCCCTTAATAACACATTCAATTCTGCCCTGTTCCACTTTTACACTATATTAAATAAAGATTAACTAAAAATGATCAATGTCTATTTGTAGTTCTCAGCAAACATTAGAGCTTCTCTGAAGGCTCAGAAGGCCCCCATCTGAAGTAATCCAATAAAGGTAAATTATTTTGGGCACAGAAGGGCAACATTTAACTGCAGTAATTTAACTGTCAAATTGTTCTACAGAACTGCAGTTTTATAGAACTTTTACATTGTGTGGACTTTGAAAGAACTTCACACTCACATCTCATCCACAAGAAAGACTCTTTAGAGAATGTGGCACATTCTGGTACATTTCTACATTTCTTTCTCTTTTTTCTGATGTTATTCTGCAGTGTGGTTAATTTCTGATCCTCTGTGAAGAGATGGAATGTGGTAGCGTGCTTGCTGAAATATATCCCTGATTCCCCTATATATCCCCTATACTCTGGCGTACTCTTTTTCTTATGTTCTGAACATGGTGTGCACTGTGCCGTTAGCATAGCAGCTCAGCTGTCAGTCTAAATGGCTGCCCCTCCCCTTGCCTTGCCATCCATGAGTTTGACAAATGGCCCTCAGGTGTAGATATGACAGCACTGTAAACCATTCACACTCTCCCTGAAACAACATGATGGCAGGTTTATTTTGTTCAAACTCTCTTTTTTGTGCATTTACTTCCTTGCCCTGTGCAGTTTGTGTGAGGGGCACATATTCCATGAAATGGCAAATAAGAGATTGGCCACTCTGGGACAGGTCAATGAGCCCAGCAGCATCTAGAGAAGCTGATATATTTGAATGCATGAATGAATGAATGAATTAATGAATGAATGAATGAATGAATGGATGGATAGATGGATGGATGGATCTATTAAATTTTATTATATCATCTTTATGAATCAGACATAGGCTTTACACTGTTTTAAAGTCGTTATGACTTTCTAAAATGCTCACCATATGTTGGTGAGCTTTTCTTTTTTGCACAGCAGTAAATTGCTGGGCTGAAGCAAACAACAGAAAACGTGCTTGTTCATCTCTCTTTCTATTATTGCCTTGTACTATATTATTATTCATCATGTCAACAACAAGGGTGCATTTCAGTCATTGATTGATTGTCGTTTGAAGTGTTTTTCTCTGAAGTATTGGTTCCAACCCCTTTGTATCTCTCTTCATCCATCTCTCTTTCCGTTTCTGCTGAAGAGTCCTCTTATTCAATGCAATATGCCGTCTGTTTTTTTGATCTATTGCATCTCATCTAGTCGTTTAAGAGATCCCTTTGGAGATGATTCGCATCATCATCATGCTATCTTCTCTTTTTTAGTACAGATTTGGCACCCTGCACTACACATGAAGTGGAAACACTTGAAAGGAGAGTGGAAAGCTATGCATGTTTCATATTCCCACTGAATGTTTGCCTCCCGCTCCTTGTCGACGAGCATTTGGGGACACTGTGAGTTGCAACATGGGTGTCATCTGATAAATCCACACCTAGATATACATTATTGCAGCAACCTCAGTCTGCTCGGGACTCTCTCCTACACAGTGTATGTTATTTTAGAAATGTCGGTGTCTGTGCACCTGTCAGTTTAGATGGGGGAAAATGTGCATAGATTGATAAAATACACGGCATAGTTTGTGACATGCTTTTAGCTCAGCTAGAACATCTCCTCTTGGAAACTTGCAGCAAATATCTGAAGACGAAATACACAGGACACTATACATACATCTTATTAGGACTGCGCAATATACAGACACCCTGAAAAGTATTTGGACACTTTTACCATTAAACCATTGGTAAGATTTAATGAGGTTCTGTAGGATATTAAATGAAATGTTTAACATAGTGTTCATTTATTTCAGAGAAAAACACTTTTAGTGCAGCTTCAAACTGATGATGGACTCCATGTAAAGAAAGCCTGAAGAGGAATTCCAATCAGACTACACTAAGGGTACTGTAATGTACTAAGGGTACTGTGCTGCACTAGGGGTATTGTACTGTACTAAGGGTACTGCACTTCACTAGGGGTACTGTACTGTACTAAGGGTACTGTATTGCATTAGGGGTTACTGTAATGTACTATGGGTACTGTACTGTACTTATGTTTCTGTACTGCACTAGGGGTATTGTACTGTACTAAGGGTGCTGCACTGTACTAAGGGTTCTGTACTGCACTAGGGGTACTGTACTGCACTAGGGGTATTGTACTGTACTAAGGGTACTGTACTGCACTAGGGGTACTGTACTAAAGGTACTGTACTGCACTAGAGGTGTTGTACTGCACTAAGGGTTCTGTACTGCACTAGGGGTATTGTACTGTACTAAGGATTCTGTACTACACTAGGTATACTGTACTGTACTAAGGGTACTGTACTGCACTCAGGGTATTGCACTGCACTAAGGGTACTGCACTGCGCTAGGGCTACTGTAATGTACTAAGCGTACTGTACTGCACTAGAGATACTGTACTGTACTAAGAGTAATGCACTGTACTAAGGGTACTGCATTATACTAAGGGCACTGTACTGCACTAAGGGTATTGCACTGTACTAAGGGTACTGTACTGCACTAGGGGTATACTAAGGGTGCTGTAAAGCACAGAGGTCAGTGGATGTTTTTCTTAGAAGGGTGCCGGTGAGCTTGTGTTCAAGAACTCTGAATGCATTTTGGATGCAAATCTGCAGGCGTTTGGAAAAGCTGGTCAAACTGTGATTCTTTAACACACCAATTGGTCTGTATAAAATAAATGACACTTGGTTTGACACTTTAACACATCAACCTTTTTAAAAGCAATGAAATTATTTAATGTGGAACAAATGTGCCAGTGGTCACAAATCACGGTTGTGATATTGACTTTTGTATTCGGTGAGCATCCTGAACATCTTGAGTGGTTTGATGAACCTAAAGATGAAAAATTAATCTAAAAAAGTAAATTATTTTTGTCAAAATAGATATGTTTCTGCACCACATAATCACATGCATGTGCAATTAGGGGGAAGAAACCAGATCTCTTTTATTAGTTTTATTAGTTTTATAGTTAATTGCCTTTGTCTCTCTCTCTCTCTCTTCGTTCACTCTCTAGCTCACTTCAGCAGTAGACAAACCCTGCTCATTCTGCCTGTAAGGAACTTAACGTGACAATGTCTATCTTTTGCGACTGCATGGTTCCCACTGTTCACATGGAGATTAGAGTGATTTTTGGCAGGCAGTGAAATTTGGACCCAATTATTAAAAGAAAGGCTGTCAAGTACGACTTGCCTCCCTTCGTTCTTACCAAAGAGCTGTTCAGACGAATGCTCCAACCCTTCCTGATATTGTCATATGAGGAGCGGATAGACAAACCACAAACCCAGGTATGTTAGATGACAGTCATAGGGCATGTCAGCAAGTCATACAGGTTGAATAGCAAACTTCACGACCAAAATGAGGTGTTCACAGAGATCTGATGACTAGCCAGTACTTAGCTAACGTTATAATGTTATGTTAATATGCAAATGAAAGTCAAACACACAGGATTAACTACATTTTATTATTGAGTGAACAAGAATTTACAAACAAGGGCTATATCTACTGTATGTTGCAAACTGATGATGATAATTCTAGTTATCTTTCCTTTCAAACCCAAGGTAATAAGGCCACTGTGAATCAGAAATCATAACGCGGTTTCTCTCTGTGTTGTGAATCGTATTATTAGGGAGGATTTCTGAGTTACCTGAGTGTTTTTACTTGATGAGAGGTGGAGGAGGTGAAACAAGAAATAAGCAGTTGTTTTCGAGGCGGGCAGAAGTCAGTTGTTTCGTCATTTCAAAGCCTGTGGCTACAGATAGAGGGGCTTTCCTTTCTGCCTCTCTTGTTTTGCTGTAAATGGCATGATGTCATGCTTCAAGTGGCATCTGAGAAGTATTGAGCGTTGTATCCTGGTAATTGGAATAAACCGAAATTGTAAATGGCTTGTCTAATGTACCTCACAGAATCTGTGAAAAAGCTCCACCTGGCCAACGTCTTGCTTTCATAATCTTTCAGGTGTTGGATTTTGGCACTTCATTGTAATATTATTAAATCTTTTGCTGGTTTCTGCCCATTTATTCTTACATTTTTCCTTTTTGGACCAAAAAAAAAAAAAAATCAGAAGGGCCACCTTTTCCAGCAGTGATCTTCCAGTGCTTCCCTAAATATTGTTCCATTAATATGCCTGATGGTTTACCTGACGGACATTTGTAGTAAGACCACAACAAGGTGTACAGTGTGTGCTGATGTGATAGGAAAGTTTGAGTGTGCTGATTAAAGGCTGGAAGGCAGCATGTCCCTGAGCTGGCCTTGTTTTAGTGCATGTGTACGTTTATCACCGGGTTAAGTGCCCCCAAGCAACATTCTCAGCACCATAACTCTGTCTAATGACAACTAAACATATAGCCAAGCAAGCTGAGACACTGTATCTTTCCACTGCCACTAATGTACCATCAAAGGCTGCTGAACACTCATACAATTGATGGAGTGCACATGCACGAACTCTTCCATACTGTTAAGCATGCCACACTAGAGTACCGTGGCTGAATGCACACACACACACATGCACAGGCTTCTTCTGCTTCTCTGGGATCACTTCTAATTGACTTTGATTTCCCTCCAGATGGTGGAGGGGATACAAGACACCTATTCTTGATCCACTGTCTAGTTGATCTTGTTCTAATGAGGACAAGCTTGTTCTTTGCTGGTTGCTGGGGATGAGCATAGCTTTTTTCACCACATGTGGGAGTTCCCTGCATAGTTTTTTTTTCCAGCTTTCCATCACTTGTTGGTTTTCACCTCAAACAGTTTAGTTTCAGATTTTTTTCAGTCAATATCTTGGTATTTGTTGCCCCCCGGGAAAAAGGGATGGTCTGGTGATGGGACATTCAAAGAGCAACTTCAGAAACAACAGCATCATTAAAAGGGTAGTTAGCGCATTAATTGTAAACGTAGCCAATACAAATAGCTAACAAAAATCTCATCCCTGCTGCTGTAGTGGTTGCAACCCACTACGCTCTTCTGTTCTTCAGGGTGGTCAGAAACGGCACGCGTCTCTTCCCAAATACCTGCAGATCATCTATAGCTTATTCTCTTTCACAATATACTGTAATAACAGGCCGCAACCTGGGGGAGGCGCTGCTGCTGCCCTGTTGCAGTACTGTCTCTGACGCAATGTGAACAGCAGAAACCCCGCTCGTCCAATCGTATAAAACTTTTTTGTTGTAGGCTAATCATTTTCAACCTCGTAAGTTGTGGCCCAATCAAATCAGACCTGGGAGAGGTCGTCTAGTTTTACTCACTCTTGTTGTTTGGCCTCTGCTGAACCTGAAGACAGGATTTTGAATAAATGCTTGGTAAAACAAACATTATTCAGAATCTATAATATACAGAGTGACGCAGTGAGTACAGAGTGAATATATCCATTCATAAGGTTGATCTCTCATTATTTCCTTGGGCACTCGTAAATCTGAGATCAGTACAATAATGCATAACTGAGCACATGAGGAGAGGGAGAAGGCTGAAGGAGCAGATCTGATGCAGGCTAGTGACACAGTAAGTGAAGGAGAGATGTTTAAGCTTTCAGTGCAAATTCATTTTGAATGTAATTCAACTGAGAAAATGTAACATCTCACTGAACATCTAACATATCACTAAGATCATGAGAGCATAATTCTGTCTTGTAGCTTATTAAACATACCTACAGAGTAAAGTCCAGAGACAGAACTGAGAGTGAACTGATCTACAATCGTTGTATGTAAGTAATATATTTTGAGTTGCAGTTTATTAAAGAGAGAAGATGGCATTGCTTGATTCCACTAACTTTGCTTGATCTGTGCCTGTTGTAAGTGGATGGATATAGTATTTGTCATATTAGCTCTGTGCTAATATATCTAGAAAGATATATCTACTGTGTACCAATTTGACTAACCAGCCGTTTTCTATATGTTTTCTTCGCTACTCCTAATGTTCATGATGATAATTTTGGGCATATTAAAAAATTCTCCTGTGGGGCCATGCTCCCAGACCTAGTATAGACTTAGCCCCCCTAACCATGAACCATTAGTAACACCTCTGGTTCATGGTAGGAGCAGAAATATGCTGCATTTTCCTCTATTTGGTAACAAAAGAATTACTTGGATGGGCTTGAGGTAAATAATCAGATCCAAGCTGTTCTGAAGCTTTATCTTAATGTCACAGATTTCAGTACAACAGCTATTTGGACAACAGTAGGCCCGTTTATTTACCACAGAAGAGAAAGGTCTGTTTTGGCTGCTGATACAAAGAACTTTCCCTTAAAAAATAATTCCACTGATTTTTCAAACAAACAAACAAACATAAATAAATAAATAAATCTGTGTACTCCCCACACCACTTATTGCCTCTTTAACCTACCAAACTCAGAATCCACAGACATACTAACCCACACTCCTCAGTGTGTCATTTGTTTATCCCTCATTCCTCCCATAGCAGCCACAGCCTAGAAACAGCCTAGCAGGAAGCAGGAAGCACAGTTTAAGCTGCTCCGCCATTCCATTTTTGTAGTTTCCATATTACTACAGTAGCAGTGCTTGTGCTTAAGCAGGAATTTTCAGTACTTTTCCACCCCTGATATGCACATACATAATAAAACCATGGTTGCCGTAATTACACCACAAGTGAGAAGTGGTATGGAACAGAGAAGTGTTAAATGGAGATGTGAAATTTAACATGACAGTTAGGAATGTGTGTATGTGTTACACATGTGGGGAGAGAGACCTTTCTGATGAGTTATCATTATACAGACATACACACACATGCACAGCATACTGAAGTGTAGTAAATGAAAAATGTGTCTCATGCATACATACCAAACTCTAAATGTAGAGAAAAATGTGCCTTATTCTCTCTTATTCTGCATCCGACAGGGAGGGTCATTACCAGAACAGGTGGACATTTGTTTTTAAGCAAGTGGGTGGGGCATATTTGAGTGTCACCTATTATTATGATAATATTTACATTCATTTACAAACGTTAGCAGCCCCTACTCAAATTACATGTTTGTTTTTTTTTGATTGCCTAAAAAATAAGCAAACATGATGCACATTTTAATACACAATACACTTCAAACTTAAAGCATATTTTAGTTTGTTACCTGTAGAGGACGTAGTAACTAGTTTTTTTGCAAGAAATGTAATCATGGGTGGAGTAAGTGATTCTGGAGCCATATGTAAAAGGCAGCAGTGTGACCACCTGAATTTTCCTCTTTTACAAAACTGTAATGTAGGAGACAACGTCAAATGATATTTCAGCAAAAGCATCATCAATATGAACATAAATTATTATGGGAGTCAAAAGCCAACATAAAAACAGATGTTGCTATTGCACTCTGCAACATCCAGAACACTTAATCTGCTTTTCCTTTCCCACTTTGGAGGTGACTAACTATGGAACCATATTGTTGTTGTTTTACCTGTTATTTTGCCAATAATACATTTTATCTTAGCTTTCTGATTTCCAGAAACAAAGCCACTTTTGTGCAATAATCCCATATTGAAACATCAGCTGTGATATATAGAACATATCCATCATCATAATGTAAGGATGAATTGTTATGTTAAATGCAACATGATGTAATGCACTATTAATACCTGGATGAAATGGAAATGGAATGTGGAAAGTTTCACACTGTTTGTACTTTGCAGTCTAAGGCTGCCACATAGAGGAATAGACATCAAACCCACGCTGAGATATCAGTGTGGGTTACATGCCTTTGTCCTTCATCAACTGCATTTCTATGCAGCGTTGTCTCTCTTGGCTTATTGGAAATACAGTGTGAAAGATTTGTATATTAGTACCTAAGTATGTTACATTTTTGGCTAGCTATGTTTAGCTAACTACTAACTTGAGTGCAATTCAGTGATGTGAGATTTCCCCCCAATGGTAACTGTTTTTGTTACCCTACAATAATACAGTCTCTAGATAGTGTTGTATAGTGCACTGCATAGAATATTGTATGAATATTATACATATGGCCTGAGACACAGAGATACTGCTAACATCTGGTATAACTGACTGTGTGACGTCTGTAGTGAGTGAATTAGAGATAATTGGAGTATTGGAGGCAGGAACAAACATGGATGAGTGCTCACTTTAAGGATCAGGGCCAGTATTAACTAAAAAGGGCACTGATCCAGGATCAGTGTTGAAGAACGAGACCATCATGCATTATCAAATGGGCAGGAATGTGACTAGTCTGAGCCACTCTAATCCTAGCACAGGAAGCAAAGACAGCGCTGGAGGTGAGAGTGGAAGAGAGAATGATGAGGGCAGGGTTAGAGGAGAGGGATGAGATGGAGATAGAGTCGGTATTGATCTGTGGCGAGACAGGGTTAGATGGTGTATAGCTGGAGAATGAGCACTGTACTCAAATGGCTTCCCCCACTGTGTGGGAGACAGAGTACAGCTAATGTGAGGAGAACAAAAAACAGGCATCAGTATAGGCAGTGTAAGCTGTGACCATCTGTGAGATCATTTACACTGATGAACTAAGGTGAATGCCATGAATGCTTTTATGGCATATACATATGATGTATATATATATATATATATATATATATATATATATGAAACCAGTCTGAGACCTCTGCTTTGTAATATGATGTATTATTATGCTGGAAGTAGATATTAGAAAACAGGAAAATTGTTGCCAAGAAGGGATGCAAATGGTCAGCAGCAATACCCAAATGTGGCATTAAAGCAATGACTGATTGGTATTAAAGGCTTAAATACCATTATACCACCTCCATCATACTGTTCTGGCAGGTTGGGCCCTCACACAAGGCAGGTTTGGTCCATATATTTTCATGCTGCTGGTGCCAGATTCTGACCATACCATATGTGTGCCTCAGCAGAAATCAAGGTTGATCAGACCAGGCAACATTTTTCCAGTCTTCAACTGCCTAGTTTAGGTGAGCCTGTACCCACTGCAACCTCAGCTGTTTTTTTTCTTGGTTTACAGAAGCAGAAGCTGGTCTGGTTTTCTGTTGTGCAGCCCTGCTCAAGGTTCCACAATTGTACGGAGTTTTTATTTGAGTTGATGTAGCCTTTCTGTCAGCTTAAACCAGTCTGGCCATTCTCATTTGACCTCTCTTATCAACAAAGCATTTCCATCCACAGAACTGCTGTTTACTGGATGTTTGTTCTTTATTGCACCTTTCTGAGTAAACTATAGAGTCGGCTGTGCAGAAAAATACCAAGACATCAACAGCAATAGAAATACTCAGCCTGTCTGGCAGCAACAATCATGCCATGGTCAAAATCACTGAGGACACTGATGGTTGGAACTTGCTTGAAGCTGCTTGATTTTAGGCACTGCACAGCTGCCAGACGATTGACTTGGGATTAGATCATTGTATGAAAGAGTGGGTGTATAGGTGTTCCTAATCTAATGCTTGGTTAGAGTATATTTCATACTGAATATCCCTTACAAGGACACTCTACACATCATAAGTTTCTGGTTTAAACTCTCATGGATTTTGAAGAACTACAAATTCTTTGGATTAGATTTTTGGGGCAAACTGTTTGGATTTGATTTGGTCAATGCAGAAGGATAGCTCGATTGGTGTCCATCATTGTGGGCTGAGTAAAAATATAATCCCTTTTTATTGCAGATCAGTGATTAAGCAATCTGTCACTATTGGTTGGTGCTGCAGGGATTCCCAGTGGTTGTATGATGTATTTGCATAATGCCTGCTTGCTGTTGCCATAAGAGAACACTGATAAATATATATATTGTCTATGGGATATATATGCCTGTGGGACATAATACTGTAGTGCAGAATACTGTATAATGGCAAATGACATAAAACTCTTTAATATGTCCCTTTAATATGAACCCATCACTCAGTATGAATTTGGGGTTGTGATATTGATTAGTACTGTCTGTGTAACATCATTAGATATGTGTTAGATAACAAGTAGGAAAGGCATCGGAACTTGAATTTCAGATATAATGCATATCTTGTAATGCTCGTACATCTTTGCTTGCAATGTGCTGCATATGAATGATTGAAGAACCTAATAAACACCAGTGTTCCTTTCCTCCAGTGGAGGTATCAGGAACATGTGTAGCTTGAAGGTTTTCCTCTACCTTTTAACCTAGACAGAAGTGTACTGTCTGAGAGGTGTACTAGAGTGTACAAGTGTTAGAATTTGATGATGATTTGTTACACTTAAAAGGAGGAAGTGTGGAATTTCAGTACTATTGGGGAGGAAGATGAAGGTTACCAGGAACAATAAATGATGAGAAATTTAGACTGATATGGGCAATATTTATTGAGCTTCACATACAGAAGTAGTGTCTCTTGGTATGGTGCTAATGCAACATGCCAGACATCTTGGCATGGAGGTTAGAGGGTCCTAATTGAGGTTCTTAATGGTATCTTGTGAAAATCCATCCCATGCAACTTGGATATTCTCACCCGGTTCCAGCAGATTTTGCGGTAGGGGTGGAGGTAGAGTGACACCAGGCCTTCTGGACATGCAACACGGCGCTGACCACGGTGCCTCCACACACGGATCGTTGGTCATCTCCACCAAGACTAAAGTGGGACGATGACCCGCTGCCATTCTGTGGCACTCTATGTACACTATTGCAGTCTTGTTGACATGGTGTTAAGGACAGTTGTCATTACGGTCTGTATGCATGTAGTCTTGCATTGTGCAGCCATCTGCCAATGGTACTGGCACTAACAGGATGACTCATGGAGGGCATCACTGCTCGCTAAATGTCCGCAATTGTGGCTGTTGGGTCAGTCAGGTACAGCGATAAGGTTCGGCCTTGCACAGTCGGGTGTGAAACTTGAATCATTTGCGTGTCAATGTTAAACCTATCCACCAAGTTTAATTCCTGTCAGTTGATTCCTTGCAGCTATTGATGGTGTGCAACTGTTTGTGTAAGTATTCTTTTGATGAGAACTATTCTTTTTGATGAATGTATTTCAAATTTCAGTTACAGGCAACATGGAATAAAGTTGTTATATACCCTGATGACAATGTGATATGTAGTAAATGACTAATATCTATCATTTCAAAGTGTCAAGTCCTCTGTTTGCAACTTTGCCTAGTAGCACTCAGTTTTATAGTATAGAGACTATAAAGAGAAAAGAAAACTGAGATTTTACTGCTGCCTTGTGCGTAAGGCAATTTGAATGGTATTATTATTTCCAGCCTTTAGACTTTATTTATCTCAGCCTGTTGATGTGTTTATCACAGAAACATATACCACAATGAAGACAAAAGTATAATGATCTTGTAGCCCTAAAGTTTTTTTGTTTCCCCCTGTGGTCCACTTAGGCTGTTTGTGTGGTTTTATGTACCATAGACACAATTCGTTTTTACATAACCATTTTGCAACCTCTGTAAATGTATGTAAATAACCTTTGTTCTAATTGGTTGCCCTGCACTGTGCATATTTTAAAAAGCAGTCCAGGCTGAAACTCTCTTGAGTGTCTAGGACTGAACTGCTGTAGGCTGAATTGGTCGATATATTCAAATACTAGGTCTGTCAAACAATACAATAGTACATTTTGATTCATTGCTTTTGTCTTATTTGCTCTTATTTGCCCTTTAAAGAGAGATTTTTACATGTGTATAGCAGTGTATGTACAGCTACGGGAGTGGACAAAATGTATTCATCACTTTCAAATAATTCAACTTAAACCTGAAAATAAAATCACTTGTACGCGTGAAAATAAACATTAACAATATAAAAATAAAATTAACACAGTTTCATTTTTTATCCCCGATGTGCAGTGAGAGCAACAGTGGCTGTAACTCCTCCGTAATTGTGGCCCCCTCGCTCTCGTACCGCTGCATACAAGTGTTGGGAATTCTCTTTCACAACTTGTTTTTTGTAATTTCAGCACCAAGTGTTACACTAATGTTTTAGCTCAGTATGGTTAATTTATGCCTATTCATTTCTTCATAACCACCTTAAAGGTAATTAATAAACTGTTAAAAACAGGACAACAGTGAACTGTTTGCCAAAGAATGAGCTCATATTCATCCGTCCTGTTACAGCTCAGGTCTTTCTGGTTACTTTTCTTACTTTGTCTTCTTCCCCAGTCAGCATTATAGCTGTCAGCTTCATCAGGTCTTTATCAAATATAGCAGGTCAAGGTTACCCTTAGTATTTTTAGGTGACTGTTGCATTTAAAGATTTTGACGTGTTTGTGACCCAATTAATAAATATTAATAATTGAATTTTAAACTATTCATAAACGTTTTGTTAAGGTAGTCATGTTGTAAAGTGGTTCCTCTGGATTCAAGGTGTTAGGGTATCAATATGCAAGCAGAGTTTTCCTCTTTATCTGCTTTGGTTCCACTTGCCACTCCCATCACACACACACACACACACACACACACACACACACACGCTTTAAGATGCACATCCACTTGTTGTGCACGACTTGGCTTGTCTGCTGCTTGTGATGCTAGAGGCTGCAGAGGCTGATAAACCAGGCTGCTCCCTCATCTCTGAGGACCAAGCAGCAATCATATTACAGAGTCAAGGGCTTTCCCTCTCACCACTATCTCCAGAGAAGGCTTTTGATCAAGGCCTTGTCCCAAGAGGGCCAGAGCTTGGGTCAGCACTTGGACAGTACTGAGATGGGTGGAGACGGAGAGATGTTTTCAAAGTCAGTGCAAGTCATCCATCATGTTTTATTCTCATTGTTCTGCCTCTCCGCTGCACGGCTGTAGGAGATAGCGTTTCATGAGGGACCACTGCAACTGTAACTGGATCTAGAGAGTGGATCTAGTTACATTACAATAATTACATTTGCAGTTGTGCTACAGTTGTTCTCTAGGGAACAGGAACTACAGTGCAATAGAATCTGACAGTACTTTTCATCTGTATTACCATACCAGTAATGATTTTACCAATGAGTATTTTTTAGTGTAGAAAATGAATGAAAGAGAAGGGACCATTATTCCCATTTCAGACCTCATATGTGATGGAACAGATGAAGAAGCTGGGCTTGTTTTTACCCTGATCAACTCTTTATGGTGGGACACAGTCACGGTACACATGTAGATATTACTGTTAATAGTATCTATGTCCAAAAATCCAGTGTAATAAGAATAAGAGTACCATTACCAGCACAGGCCTAGTACTTAGTTTTTGTTCATTTCTACTGCAAGAAAGCCCTTTGCCAAAGTGATCCTGCCATAGATTGCATTATGTAAAATAAGCTCCAGACAAATCAATTAATTCTCTGTTCTTGAGTTCTGGGAACATCAGGCTGTAAATGAGAAGGCATATTCAAAATGTTCCTTGATGAAGCTGCAGGATACATTAATGATTCCCGAGTGATGTATTACAGTATTGCAGGGCATCTTGTAATTGCAATATAGAGTGATATAATCATAGTATGGTGTGTCACATGTATCACACAGCCAGTATGGACCCCACTCTTGACGGATCTGGAGAGAAAGTGATCCAACAAAGCACAAAACTTGTTGCAGACATCACTGTCTTGTAAATAGTACCAAACCCATAAAGACAGTATGTATTTGTATTGATCATGTGAGTGTTCATGTAAAACTGAAGCACCAGCGTCTCATTAAATGTGTGAAGATGTATGTGTGAAGAACTGTTGGCATATTTATCGGGCGAGTCCAGGAAGTGGACTAGAAGCTGAAGAAAAAAAAAAAACAAGCACTGAATGTGTGAGTCTCTATGCGCCTTGGCGGCTAGAAGGGAGATGCGGATACCATTTAAAGGCATTAAAATCTTGATGAGGAGTGTGTGCTTCGGGAGCGTTTATCTGTGTGATGGAGCACTATGGTGTTTACCTAGTCTCATTGGCATATTTGAAGATTTGTGTCATTTCATGCTGAGAGGTTTGCATACAGTTTATCGTTGACACAGGCTTTTGCATCCGAATCCAACTTTACACAACCACAGACGCGTTAGACACATAGATTTCTGCATACGTGCACGCACCCACACACTCCAGCATGCACACAGATGGCTGTGTGGCATGCTGAGCTGAGTATATGCATGATGAATTGTTTCACAGCATTGTGCCCCCCCCCCCCCCCCCCCCA
>CM067486.1:19014671-19107530 GCA_034552555.1 Semaprochilodus insignis
CCTGGCATCACTTACAGTGCTTAATGTCAGTCTTTGAGCAAAAACTATGAAATATAAAAATAAATAAATAAATAAAAGCAACAATGTGATGGAGGTTTCTGAAGGGTTGTACATCAATAAAATTGCTGTAGCTGTCTTTCCCCCCCCCCGGATGCTTAGGCTCTTTTAGTATGTTTGGGTGTGTGTTTGTGCGGATGAAGGATACTTTATCAGCTGTGATGTGGGGAAATAAATCAGATTCCTACTTTAATGTGAGTAGTTATTTGCAGGTTGTTGATTAGTGGATGGCTCTCTGGTTGTGCTGTTTCATTTGTTTTTGAGAATCCTGAGTCGTGGTGCTTCATGGTCGATAGCGTGATTAAGACATCTCCTCAGAGCGCTGAATTATTTCTTTATTGATGAAGATGCAGGAGGGTTAATTTATGCAGGGCATACAATATACATCACAGCAAGCTAATTTCAAGCCGGAAATTTCTCTATAAGCCCGCGGAGGACTCACATTTTAGTGTTATGGATTTCACTTCTTCCGCCTAATAGTAGGTGCGCTTGTGGTTTTCAAGGCCACGGTGCATGAAATGAATAGGCCATGCATTGAGAAACAGGAGCAGACAGATATGACTCAGGCCACTAAGCCAGTCAACCTTTTTTGACTAGAATGAGTATTAAGATTTAGCAATGAATCTTACACTTCTGCTAGCAGAGGCACATATTTAGCTTTACATTCACAGAGTGGACTTTAATCCATGTTTAACACACCTTGTTGTTGGAATGCCAGTCTCACTTGTCCATATATATTTTTTTCCATTCTAACAGTCAAACCAGGGAATGACATGAAAGGATCCCTATTTATTTTGGTTTATTGGTTGGTAAGTGATATTGAAGTCTTATCAGTTGATCCCACTGACCTACCTGCACCTTTATGAGGCTTTGATCAGTCAGCCGTGTTGCTCTGTTCTGTGTTTGGGATTACTAAAGATCGCTAAACACGGTGGTGCAATGCTGCCCTGCAAAACAAAAAATAAACCCTTTGGAATATAGTTACTATGAGAAAGTATGTTATACAAACATCATAATAAGTCATATCTTGTTATTATGTGGAAATATCCCAAGAAAATATGCTTGGCTGAAATCACAGTGAAATATTGGTGCCACTGAGCACCATAGCTGGTATTTACATTAGAATTCCAACACTGCAAAGGATCCTCAAATCAGTCTGATCTCTTAGACATTGTGTTATTCCTAACTGAGTATCTTGAATGGCACAGTAAGCTGTATGGTTACAAATTACAAACTTAAATGTGGTGACAGGTGACAGGAGTACTCAAGTCCATGTACATGTAATTTGGTGAAAAATCTTTTGAAAAGTAAAGAACGCTGTACGTGTTTAAACTCAAGTAAAAGTAGAATAGTATATGCAGGACAAATAGTTCTTGTAAGTAAGGCATTGGATTGGATTTTCTTCTGGCATATTTGAATAAAATATGTGCTGTCTGAACACTATATCTGTGTTAAGGGCTGTGTTACGAAAACAACAAAATCCACCTGTAACAAAGTAAAGAAGGAGCAGTTCCTTATGAGCAGTGTTGAGCATCACACATCTCACTAAAGGGGTAGAATAAAGACTCTCATTGCATTTTTTTGGAGGAGAAAGACAAGGAAAAACAGTCCATCAGGTGAAATACTCCACATTAGGTTAAACATTAGCAACATTAGAAAGTGCCTTGTGGACCACAAATAAGAGGAGACGTAACTTCATATTTCTGCATTTAAGTTTCTACTACTCACCAAGCTTCAGTGACAAGGGGCACTTTTAGCAGTTCCTCTTTATTGTAAGGTACTGGGTCATTCATGTTCCATTGAATTAAAGTCATTGAATGGAGTATTTTTAAATCATGAATGTGAGCAACTTTCTCCTACTGTTTAGCTCAATGTTTGCCCCCATGTTTTAGCCACTGTGTAAAATGACACACATGCCCCCTTGGCAGCTCGCTTCTCCCACACACTGTTCAGATCCATGCTGGATGTGGATCTGAATTTAATGCATCGTAAAATTTGAAAATAAATTATTCAAAACAGTTTGAAAAGCAGACATCAGTCTGCCCATTATATCCAATTACACCAGTGTCTCAGTAGTATAGTAGGAGGAACACTGGAACATCTTTCATACACAAATTCTTTCTTCAGAGCTTTATTTTGTGGTCATCATCGTCATCAACACCATCAAATTCTTTATTAATGTCAACACCAGTGATTTATTTTATTAACCCAGCCTTTGTGGGAGGATATGAAGAAATGCTTGGAGTTGTGAAGAAGTGGTAAGTCTCCAAATCTGGTCTCCATGCAAAGTGGGTGCATATTTAGTGTGCAAAAAGTGATATGTTGAGACCAGGGCACCAGGCAATAGGTAATGTTAACCCCCTGAACAAGTATCAGAGCTGTAAAGGACCACTTCCTTCTAGTACCAGCTCTAGACCCCCTGGAGTGAAGAAATGACAAGCAGAGCATCTAAAAGGGATGGTGTAATTCTCACTGGGCCATGCTGGTGGTGGTGCCGATTTCACACAAACGTGATGGAGGTGTGGGATGGCATTGATTAGTGAATAGACCACATCATCCCTGGTGTGTTAAATTATACTGGGGTAAAACCAGGAACTGCTGAGAGTATCAGATTGTTAATACACAGGCCTCTCTCTCTCTTTATCCTTCTCTCTCTCTCTTTGTTAAAATATGCTTGGATGCAGCTGCAAGATGCAAGATGTGTCTGATACGGAGGTTTAATTTACTGAGGTTGTAACTAATCAGGCAAAACTGCACATAGGAGCAGCTACTAATTGCACAAGGTTTGTAAGACACAAGCACAGGGATTAAAAGGCGCTGCAAAACATTGCAGCTGTCAACAAGCTAAAGGGAAAAAAACAGAAGAAAATTCATGGATGAGGAGGTAGAGGTGTTAATAAATGAAATGAAAAGTTCTTTTCCCACTAAATGTTCTCCAGCAGTGGTCTCCAATTCTGGTCCTGGAGAGCTACCTTCCTGCAGAGCCTTTTTCCAAGCACAATTTGCCACACCTGCTCTAGCTAATCAACCTCTTCCCAAATCCATGATTCACTGGATCAGATGTATTACAGTTAATTAAGGGCCAGTGCAACCTACTGGATATAGATTGAAGCTAAACCCCTCAGGCAACTGGCTCTCCAGAGGTAGGGCTGGAACCTGCTCCACAGAGATATAATTCAAATTTGGAGAACAATAACCCTGAAAGTCAGTGCCATGCCAATGCTCGCTGTCGCTTGGTGAAATATGGATGGGTTCTGTTGTTGAACATTCTTTCAGCACATCTTTAAAGCATGTGCCTTCGCCTAGCTGCTATGGCTTTTGCATTTGATTAAGGAAGTCTCCCAGCATCACACCTTTGAGAAACTACTGCTGACTTAGGCCTTGTTTTAATACCTGGTTTCAGTTGATCAGAGCCCCCAACAAGTGCAAATGTAAAAGGGGAACACAATTTTGTGCTACACGCGCTGTGCTTTTGGGCTAGACAACTGTTTCATACATAACACGCTTGCTTTTTTGGACAGCATTCTGTTTGTACCTGAAACGTGACGCAGAAGCCCTGGCACATCCGACACCCTGTCTGCAGGACAGCGTGTGCAGTTTCAGTAGGGGCGGTGGGTCTTTCCAGCATTATTATAGTTGCCAGCACCAGCACCATGGTTCCATAGAGAGGAACATGTAAACCTTTATGACTTCTGGCCTTGCAAGGGCATCCAGCCTGACGTGGAGAGGTGGCTCAGGCCTTACGTAGATGTTCCTCCCTTTTCACCCCTTCTCTTAAAAAACACCACAGAGAGATGAACAAGTTAACTGCAGCCCTTTCAAACCCCCATCTCATAGCTCAGAATGGACCTTGTAAACATGGCTGGCTCTCAGCACAGGTCGCTTAGGGCATGGATCCAGCCCTAGTCACGTCTCTAGGTCTTTGTAGAGCTCTCACAATGCTAATCAAGGCCTTGATTGCCTGAATGGCTCTAATTAAGAATAGCACTGTGGCATGTGAAGTGGAAGGTCTATGTTATCGACTTGCTCGTGTTGTCTGCACATTTTCTGCTCTTCCATGGCCCTGAAATAAAATGGTGTGAAGGTCACTGCAGCAGGCAATCCTGGACTCTGTGGATCCCCTGCTTCCCCAGTAAGCCAGAAATTGCTCCCTCTAATTATTGTCCTCTTTGAGCAGTGTGAACTCCCTAATTATGTTCCTCTTTTAGTCATTACTGGTGTGCTCGTTAATTACGGTACCCCCCCACCGCCACCAATAACATGGATGTTAGTGGAGGCCCTTCCCAAGCTTCGTAAAACAAGTGCTTTACCCCACAGGCATCCCTGTGGAGGGATGATACTCCCTAGAGGGTGCCATGAAATACAAGCTCCAGGTTGCCTAACTGAGACAACTGGCTGTGTTTACCTGGCTAAACCATGCTAATGATCCTGCCTGATTTACTGAAAGCTGACTCCTCCTGGAAGTGTGTTGAACACTTTGTCCAGCAGGGTTGGGGCAGCACCATGTGCTGGCTCACAATCAAAAGATACCTGTGCTTTGTTGATTTGAATGTTTTCACTTATCTACACCTGATTCAGCTCCTAACTAATTGATTTCTTCATGCTGCACCTACAAGGTCCTTTCAAAGCAACCATTGCGACGTTGCACAGGTACATTTGGCAGGTTATATAGAATGCTTTTCAAAGTCCCATTTTGGACAAGTGCAGCATAGTAAGTTTTTGTAAAAGAGTTTTCAAATGATTTTATTTATTTCAAATGATTAACTTGAGTATAAGATCACAAACAACATCACATAACATAACACATAACCTTGGGTGTGCTTTTCAAACGTACTTTTGGCAAATAAAGAAATAAGCAGAGTAGCCCATAAATGCATCACTTTTGCTTTAAAGTTGGCAGTTCACAGAGGTCCTTTGCTGTATAGACAGGTTGCCAGACTAACCTGAATTTAATTCTGTATTTATTTTATTTTTCATTTTAACCTGTAAAGCACTTCATAACCTATTTTGTTTGCCAAATCGTATTGTGCTCATTTCTGGCGAATTCCAGTTATGTTTTGTTGGTTGCCATTATAGTTGTTGACTGAAAAGTATGCAACAACAGTTTGAGAATTAGACTACTGTCACACTCCTTCAGAATCAAACCGAATGGTGCCTAATGAAACCATTAAAAACACTTAACCAATCTGATTGTGCTTTTGAAGCTGTTGTGTGAATATAGTTTATAGGGTGTGTGCATAGGGTGTATCACACTCTAATGTTAGTATGTTATCGTTGTGCAATCAAATACATGTTAGCATGGTGGCAAATCTATCATTTTCATTTCCAGTCCGCTTCATTAGCTAAAACAACAACAGCACTCAGCATTTAAAATGGCCAACCTAATGTTGTATAGCGACCCTAAAATATTGCTGCTGCAGTTTCTCACTAGGCTGAATTGGATTTTTGCCAGTGTACTGTAAAGCTTGTCCAACTTTGCAATAGCTGCTATAAAGGAATACTTTTATAGGTGGAGCCTGCAAGCCCCTCGAGCCCTGGGTTAGGAGTGTGAGAGTAGGGAAAACATAAAAGTGTGCTGAATGTGGGGTCCAAGGCTTGCGATTGGGAGCCACTACTGTAATACCTCAAAGACTTACCCCATTTTTCCTCCAGTGGCCAATGATTTGACTACAGGGCCTTCTGTACACTGCAAAAAAGATAAATCTGGTCTCTGTGGAACTCTGTCTTTATCTACTCCCTGATCTCTCAGCAGCTGTGGCTGTGCTTGTGTTTGACAGGCGCTGTGCCCTTGCCTGCTGTGTGCCAGGGATGGGTGACCTCTGCCGGAGCTCTTCACCCTCTTCATTAATCTACCCCTGGGCCCCAATCCTTAGTCCACCAGGAGCACAAGACTGCACCCTGCAGAAACACACTCCCTCTCACACACACACGGGCAATGCATAATAAATCACCATCCTGTAAGGAAAAAAGGTAGTCGCTCTTTGTCTCAGTGGCAACAATCTCAGGGCAGTGATGTCTGAAGAAAGGTGCATCAAAGCATCTGAAGCTCTTTTGGTCTAATGTTATTTATTAAGGAGCTGTTTGCGAGGACTTCTTAATGTTTAAATTACCTTTAATGATCAAAGTGAGATCTTAATCCGTCACATGCTTTGCTCTAAGTGAGCATTGCTTACCAGCCGACAAATGTCACCATGGCTCATAAATGTTTTTAAATTTGTTTTCTTGGCTGAACTTTCATGTTTGCCAGATAAGTGTATGCCAAGTGAAAACACGGTGATCGGGGAAGTTTAGACATTTGCTCAGAAGAAGCTACATTGTGTTTTCATGATCAGCAAGTACATTCTGCGAGTAGAAATATAGTAGAACACTTTTACTTTTTTTTTTTTGATGGAGATACAAAGATTTGCAAATGCCTGCCATGTCATGTTATTCTTACTCTGATGAAGCGAATATAATACAAAACAGTTTTTCACATTGTCAGGAAAAAACGCTTTATAGGTTGTTCTTCAGGGTGCAAACAAGGTAAATGCTCCCTCAAAGATAAGGCAATGACCTTAAGGTCCAATTATGTAACTGAATTATCTTTTAAAGGTACAGTACATTCACTTTCCCAGCGGAAAGGTGCATACTTAGTATTTTTTAGCCTAACATGAAAAAGTCAATGCAACATAATGCAAATAATTGCATAGTAATCAAAAATGGTGCAGTTATGTTCCCTAACTGTGGTACTGAGAATGCTTAAAGGTACCACCTTAGTGACTTCAGGATTACCGTCCCTTTCACAGTTTGATACCTTTGTTTTATGAGACTTATGAGCAGGTTTAGCCTAAATTATGATTTGAACTCAAGCTATTGTTGAAAGCACGTATTGAAACTCGTTTTGCATTACTAAAGCTATACGTTACATCATTATTTCATAAATGTCCCAGAATGTTTCAGAAATGTCCCAGTTTTTGAAACACTGCATGTAGCTAATTGCTTATTTTGTCAAATTTCTGACACATTAGGTCAACATAATGCTTATATTCTAAAGATAATTACTTATGGTGTTAAAACAATCATGCAGTCTTATGGAGTAAGTCATTATTTTGATTTATTAAGCCATAATCCAGAGAAAATAAGTCATTACTTTGACCTAATTAGTCACACTTTGAAACAGATGAGGATACAGAGGAGGATAAACACCTTTTATTCGCCCCATCCTGGCACTGATAGGCTTCTATTCGAAAAGCATGTGAGCCAAACAGAGTTTGGTTTTAATATAAATCATTTGTTTTTAATACAAATCATAAAACAGTAAAAATAGCACAGAGTAAAAAGACCAACAGCCTTTAACACAAGCTAATCTTGCAATACACAGTGAATAGATCCCTGGGTGTCTTTTACGTCTATACATAGCAGTTAAAATGTGATGTATGTTAATGAGAACATGTAATATTGGAGGAAAGAACGATAGAGCTTACATCACAGAGGAGGAGTTGAGATCTTTACTAGCCAAGCCTCTTTACCCTCTGGACTTTCATGATCTGTAAATGGGAGTGCTTGTGTAGTGTATTTATTGGAGTAACCATGTATGCATCTTTTCTTGTTTCTGAGCAGTGTACTATAAGTCACCTTGTTGCGCTGATACCAAATCACTTTTGAGAGCTCCTCTGTATGCTTCAGCCGTACATTTCTCTGAAGCTGGAAATCTCACACTGTGGTATACCCCCTCCCATGGAAGCATCCTAGTTGAGTGGTGTTGACTTTATCTTCCCAAAAGAAGACAAATAGCCCGGGCAGAAACTGAGAGCAGTATCTAACAAGCACATCTTCATACACGGCTTTGCTCTCAGAAAGAAGGGATGGGGGGAGGACGAAACATTCCATTCCAGCTCAACCTGCTGCCTAGAGGGCTTCTGGAGAGCTGCTTGAGTGGAGTGGTGTGTTGAAGCCCGTGTACAGTACATTAACTCTCCAGGTCGTCCTTCTGTATTGCTCCCGGTTGGCTGATAAACGTCTCTTGACTAAAGATCTATATATGGAGCACATCGGAACTGGTCAAAGCAGAAAAAGGAGTATGAGGAAGGAACAGCTACTATATTAAAGACACTCCAGAGGTTCTGTATTAGCCTAACTAAAACACGAGTCTGAGATCACGGACATGTTCCATTATCATGGTTCAACTATGGTCTTAAAACACGCGGCCTAGCCTGAAATTAAGCCAGACTAATCCAGTGAAATTTGGACATGTAGAGGATTAGATTGCACCAGTAATTTTCACATGATTTTTTCCATGTTGTGGCACTTTTTTGTACTAAACAATAGCAGTCGGACATTATCAGTTGGACAGTAGCAGTTGGACTTTAGCACTTGCACAGTAGCAGTCGGACATAAACTTGAAGGTAGTTTTTCACATTGTAATTAAGTAAGACTTTGATGGAGAGTAACCAAAACTCAAAAGGGGAGCATGCCTTCTTCTGTGCAGGGTTATGATACAAATACAAGTCTATATGTAAGATGAAACTAAGAAGAACTGTCAAGCATATAAGCAAGTGAAGAGTGAAGATATAGTTAAAGGATTAGCAGACTACTGATCAGTAATATCATCAGTGTCGTAATAAAACCATTTATCTCTAAAACTGTTTACCTCCTATGCTTTTTAGTGCTGATCTAGCATAAATCCAATATCTAATGAGCAATATATTGTAATAGCCTTCTGTAATAGCCTCTAGAATAAGATTAGAATTAACATATACAATTACATGAATGTATGTGTTCTAGAAACTAGTTTTGGGAACTACATTTCTCAGTGATGTCACACAGAAAGGATATGTGCAGTGTGCGGTGACATATTTAGATTTTTTTTTGTCAGATTCTACAATTAACAAGATTTTTGTGATGTGACCTGACATAGTTGTGCACAAGTGTGGATGGATCTAAGCCTTCAGTACAGTTGCTAACTAAAAATACACTTAGACATGAGTGAACTTCAACTGATTCTGGAAAAATGAGGATTTTCTAGTTTGTTTATTGGTCAATAAAAAAATGGCTACATTTGTGTTCTAGACATTGTGACCTTTGGTTCATACCACCGCCTCTTCTGTACAGAGTCTGTAACTTTCTCTACAGCTGACCGTTTCACATCAAAGCGCTCTGAATGACATTGTTGCATCACAACAGTGAAAACAGGCAGACATTTTGAAATATCAGTGGAATTCACCTTTACGTTTTGTAGCTACAAGGTCTTTTTGCGACAGCAACAATAACATGTTAATTAGGAGGGGCAGCGAGTTTAGGTCCAAAACTTGCAGAAACATGTTAGGGGTTCAGGCAGGGGTTGGCAGCCATGAAGCTAATTACAGCATTTTCAGAATGTGTTAACGGGCACAAACACCTGTGCAAGGATTTGTTCATGCTTTACAAAAGGAACCTCCTGAGTGAGCTTTTGCCTTTTCAGTCCGGCAGTCTGTTTCATTCACAAGTTCGAAGTATGATCTTATTGTGTGTAAACAACATGCATAAGTGCTGTGGTTTGCACTGTGGCTTGACCTCGGGTACAAATAAGCAATAGCAGCAGCAGCAGCAGCTCTATTCATCTTACTTATCCCACTTGAATGCATCAATAAGTCAGTGCCGTATACAATAGCAAGGCTTTCCTGCTGAACTGAAACGCTGTGACATTCACAGACCCCAGAGCAGACTCGGCCGTGTTTTACACAGGTGGCTCTTAACACTTCAGCCTGCGCTCTGGTCCAGGGTCTGCTGTTACAAGCCCCATCATTAAGGACAAGCTCCGAGATTCATTCTGGTTTGATTAAGACTGGCTGCTGCAGCTGTGTCCCCGTACCTCTGCTGGCCATGTCTCAGGAGTGTGTCTATGTGTGTGCGTGTGTGTGTCTCTCCACTGTGCCACCAGACATCTCTATTAAATCCTATTTGTGCATGCACGGCTTTATTATTCTGATTTAATACAACAATGCCTCCAATATCCATTCTGCTTCCTTCACTTTTTATTTATGCCACTTTCACCAGCCTTTTCCCCTGACGCATCGCTGGCTAGGATGGCGGCACAATGGATATTAAATCAGATTTATCGTGAGGGTATAGAATGGTGTCTGACCCGCGGCACAGCCGTCTCCTCGCCCTCTCTCCCTCTCTTTCTCTCTTTATCTTTCTCACCCTCTCTCTCTCTCTCTTCCTCTGCACACCCCTAGAGCCGAGGGTGACAATGCAACCCTCGCACAATTGATGGCCCCTCAATTTGCTCCCCGGAATTGGTTATATTCCGGGCCTAGGAATGACACCGGTCCGAAATGGAATTAGGGACAGACGGCTAAACGTGTCACGTTAGAAAAACCGCAGAGACCGGTGCATGCTTAGGGCCGAGAGGAGAGCGCTCACCTCGACCGCAGCTGCTTATCAAGCTGTCATTTTGATGTGATTGTGGCGCAAGGGCCGAAGAGAAGGATGGGGGTGAGGAAAGGGGGAATGGGGTAGGAAGTGTAGGAAGAGAGAGAGAAGAGCGTGCACCTGCGCCTCCTCTGCTGTGCTGCACCAGCCCATGTGCAGGAAATGCCTTTAGTTTCACATTCCAGTACACTACCAGTAGGTAGTAATGACACATAATGTGTAAGTCATATCACCTTCTCTTTCATTTGCTTGTGGTAGAGACAAAACAATGCTGATAAATAAACAACTCAGACAAAATTGTTCAACCGTCTAGTAACTATCACCTTGACTCTCCAAACGGCCTGATCTGTTCTGACATAGCAGTTTCCTTGATAGGAAGTGTTGTGAGTTTGAACAGACTTCATTCAGATTTAAACTAGTGAGAAACTGTAGCAGTCCTTGCAGGGAATGCCACATAAAGTTTAGTTTCTTGGTAAAAATGTTATGCCACTGAGCTGACTGTGTTGCTGTGGCTAATAGAAACTAGGAAGATTGGAAATAATAAGCTTATCCGACTTGCATTGACAACACTGAGTGCATTTGTATGCACTTAATAATCCAATCATTATCAGATTTCTGCAGTTATCTGATTTTGCGGTCAGGTACACCAAGAAATCCAATACAGAGATTTATGGATTTTATCTTAGTAATCTGATTGCTCAGTGCGGGTATATCCTTACTCTGATTTCTTTCGGTTTTCTCAGTCTGCACATGTGCCAAAACCAACCGGGGTACTGGCAATAAGCAAACAGTGACTAGCACAAAAATTGCAAATTGCAATAAAACACTTTTGGAGAGAAGCTGAAACCAACTACATGCCTGATGAAATTAATCATTCTGGATACTGTATGTTCATATATTCTGCTGACTTGATGTTAAGAAAAGCCAGAGCTTAAAAACTCTTAGAGTTTTATGTTATTTTTACATCACATCTTCTTCTGTGACTTCAGAACTCTGTTTACTGTAAATCCAGAATTTTCTAATGATTGAATTACCCAAAAGATTACTGTCAGAATCAGATTTTCTGCAGTTATTCAAATGTCAAGTGCATGTAAAGTTGCATCACAATGATATGGCCATTATACTGTTTTGGGAATGAGGCAGCTGCAGTTCCTCTAAAAATCTGAGCTATTCACTATAATTTTCAAAGAGATGTTTGTCCAAATTCTCAACAAATTATTATTTTTTTGTGGGCAGAACATGAATAGGTCAGCAGTATCCGCTATAAATAAAGTGCATGGCAGACATACCAATTAGCATTAAGAAAACATGTATGATACTGCTAATGTCTACATCTCATGTGTTAGACATAAGGAAAGGTGTATATTTATTGTTTACAGTAGTTGAGTGAGTAATGTTAAAGTTCATGAATGGAGGTCCTCTTACCTACACAGAGGAGAAAAAAACATAGTATAACATATAACATAAAATACAAAAATATATATATTCCTGCAGCTGGTTGTGGTAGAAACTAAGGTTGAGTTGTGGCTTACCCTTTTAGATGACAGCACTGGTGTTGCACCAATTTAGCATAACACAGAGGAATATAAAATAGGGAATCACTAGGTTTAATGAGTACTGTATTGGAGCTAAGCTTAGATGAGCTAATGAGCTAAAACTATAGATAACCCCGATAACCTACAGATAACATTGAATGCTGATGGAGACTCATCGTCTCCTACAGGTGCTTCTGTGGGGTCTAAGGGCATTTTCTCGATTTTTGCTTATCTACTTAAATTCACCTTGATTCAACATGATCCCCAAATGTTTTATATTCTCAGTGAGATAAATCTCAATGAGAAACCGCTACAGCAACTTTTTGCACACCATTTCGCATGTGTCTCCAGGGTTGACTGATAGAAGAATGGAGGGTTTTGGGCGTGATGGTAAGTCTTTAGGGATTTCATGAGCATCTATTGGTCAGGTCAGATGAGCACACAAATCCACCTATTCCACAAAGTGAGAGACAGATCATGTGTATCTTAACCCCTCTTTATAGGCTCATAACTTCAGATGTGAATCACGTATGATCATGGGTTAAAATGGAATTAAAAGGACAGATTCTACAGATGCAAGAAATGTTTGAATTGTTGAATTGAGTTTCTACACTGTATAATTGCAAAGATCGTGAAAGATAATTATAAACATTTTGAAAACCCTGTGGTTATTTTTTTTGTGTGTGTTGAAGGTTATACTTCCTTTTTCTTTGTTCCTAATACACCTGTGCCATCATGTGCAATTATCACTGAATCTCATTATTCCTTTCTCATTATCACACGACAGAGGCCGGCATTGTGATACAATGCACAGGCCCAATTATAATACCTTCCATTATGGCTACAGTGCGTAGTAGACATATTGCAGTTAACATACAGAAATAAAAAGTTATGGTACTTTCCAACATGTTATGGACATGTTGATGCATATCATATAGTGAACAAATTATTGCACTGGTATTGCGTTAGGATTCATTCTATGTGTGTCATGCAACTGTGTAGGCATTGTGTGATGGTGTAAAGCTCAAAGACCCAGAAGAGAACACACTCTGTTACGGAGGCTCTGTGCTGTTTAAAATTCAGCTAGTGCACAAAGGGAAGACTGTGAGAGTTGGAGCAGTATTTTGCCTTTGTGGTATCTCACAGGCTACTGCGCTGCACAGTCCTGTGCATACACCTACGCTTTCCTCTCTCTCGCTGGGATATTTCTGAGGTATGACAGTGTGTATTTTTTGTGATAAATAATATTGGTAATGTGATAAATAATATTGGTATTATCTTTAATATTCCTGAGCACTTCGTAGGTGTCTTCAGTATTGATAGACTTCATGAAAAGATGTAATAAAACAAAAAATATATATGTAGAGCAGATATGTTGAAACACGTTGAAACAACAACCAATGCTGTCACACTGTTGATTGGATTGTAGCCCATTATGCCATTATCTTATATTTTTATATCTGGACTTGCTGGACTTCTGTCTGTTTATGGACTTCTGTCTGTTTTTTGCGGGGGTGGCAAATGACGAGGGCAGATGTGCAGGCTCAACGGAAGTGCAACTCCCTCTGTTAAGCTGCTGCTTAAGACAGAGAAGTCTCAACAGGCTGGATAAATAACAAGATTAACAAGATCAGCACTGTGTCCCATTGACCAGCTAGGTTGCACCTAGGTTTCTAGTTTTGTGTTGACCTGGGTATTGCCGGTCAATTCAGGGGGAAGTTTGTTCCAGCACTGAGGGGCATCAAAGTTTACGAGCATGTTGACATCTGCACAGTGTCTACTACTGAATTCCAAGCACCAGCTTCAACAAGCAGAGCAATAACCGAAAAACCAATTGATGTATTCAGAACTGAGGGCACGTTAATGTTGCGTGAAAGACCAACAGAGCTGGACAAGTCGCTGCTGTGGTTTTTAGGCAATGTTCTTTCTTCTGCAGAGTGCCAGAGCAGATATGTAGAAACATATTGAAACAACAACCAATGCTGTCACATTGTTGATTGGATTGTAGTCCATTATGCCAGCGCTGTCGCTAAAGAAAAAACTAGCATCTTCAAAATGGCCACTTTACAGGAGAGGGCGAAAACCTCATTTAATTTTAATATAAGTCAATGGAACCAGACTTTTCTTCCAAGTAGTTTTGGGCCATTTCTGTTGGTCCTCCATTTGCCATGCTCAGCTTATTTTCACACAATGTAAACAGCAGCTCGTGATAAAATGATGCAGAAAAGTAAAAATCAACAAAAATGGGGATACATGTGTTTCATTGGACAGCAACAAAATGCTAAGCACATCAGTGATGTGGCTTGTAACTCACTCATGTTTCGCAGGCTCTTTAAAGCTGCACTATATAAGAAAGAAGCAGCACCATTGCTACAGCTTTAATTTGTTTGGCATTGATTTCTTGTGCATTGTGCACGTTCCACATCGTGATGACGCCTTCGCGTAATACAATATAATTTTTTTGCTCTATCACCTCTAATCTGGCTGTTATTGATTCTAAGGCTGGATAAAACTCATATGTCATTGTTGTAATGTTTGTTCTCTACATTTGGAAGTGTAGCAATGGTTTGTCTGTCTGTGCTTTTTCCACACACACCTTTATGTACTTTTTTTATTTGTTAGAGGTTACATGAAGACATTGTGTTCTTTACAATTGTCGTGCACATACAAAAGAAATGGTTCCCATAGATGGGGCTTCTTCATTTTGTCCTCTTTATGTAGAACACCAAGTGTGCATTTGTTTGTGCTGAGTGCTGTAGGTAATACGTCCTCTTTTCTTTGTCCATAACGCACCCGCACTGGGCCATCATGTGCCATTATGTGCTGCAATTGCTGCTGCTTAATGCATTAAGCTGGCAGAGCTGTGGCTTAAGCTGAGCGTGGCAAATGGAGGAAGATTAGAGTCATTACAGAGTAAAAAAATTCAGTGCCGGCTAGCAAGACTTTCCTGAACTTTATATGATGATGATTTTTTATTATTTATTCATTTTTTATTTTTTTATTTTTTTTACTTTTTTCAGGGAAGTGTAGGTGACTGCATGTGGTTTATAGGTCTAGCTGCTGTTGCTGGACCTCTGTCTGTTTGTTGCGGGGGTAGAGTAAGTCGAGGGCAGATGTGGAAGTGAAACTCCCTCTGTTAACCTGCTGCTTAAGACAGAGAAGCCTCAACAGGCTGGATAAATAACAAGATTAACAAGATCAGCACTGTGCCATGATGACCAACTAGGTTGTACCTAGGTTTCTAGTTTTGTGTTGACCTGGGTATTGCTGGTCCTCACAGCAGTAAGTCTTCACAGCAGATGAAACTGATTGATTGTACAATTCAGGGGAAGTTTGTTCCAGCACTGAGGGGCATCCAAGTTTACGAGCATCTGCACAGTGTCTACTACTGAATTCCAAGGACCAGCTTCAACAAGCAGAGCAAAAAACGAAAAACCAATTGATGTATTCAGAACCGAGGTCATGTTAATGTTGCATTAACGACTAAAGAGAGACTAACAGAGCTGGACAAGTCACTGCTGTATTTTGTTAGGCAGTGTTCTTTCTTCCGCAGAGCTCCAGGGCACCCGGAGAGGTTCTCTTCTTCCTTATCTGTTTGGGACGAGACATGCTGTGTTATCAGACTGTTTCCAGTAAGGGCACAGAAAAGATTACACCCTGTGCTCTGACCCAATCCATCTTCATCATTCCACACCATATGTAACCGTAACTCAGCTGGATTAAAAATAAAAAATAACGAAATCCATCTCTTTTTTTCCTTATAGCCCATCATCTTGTTTTCTTTTCTTTCATTTTGTTTTCACTTCTTTATTGTAAAGGCTGCTGGAAAATTGATGCGACACACTTGGTGGATTTTGATGCAGAGTCACCTTATGCCAAGCCCGATTGTGGCTGCAAAATGACTCGTTTGGGTGAAGATTTGCATCCAATAAAATCCTCCATTAATTGAATGGGACTGACGCCTGAAAGAGCTGGATAACAAGCAATTAGACTGAATGATTAAGTAATAACCCACACTATAGCTGCAAGGCCACAGCCATTATCTAATGATTATTATTACACAAGTGCCAAGGTCACCACGCTAAACCAGCGTTTCTCAGTGACTCTGCAAACTTCTAGCTGGCATTTCAAATCCCAGAAGACGCACAGTGGCCAAGGCTAGTGTGCTTTGAACCTGCAATGTCAAATACGTTTATTTTTTTGCAGTTGGAGCATCTGAAGAAAAGCATCCAGCATCCGCATTTCTTCAGACGCTTCAGCTGTGCTTTGAAACTGCAATGCCAGGTACAACAATTTAGTCAATATATATTGTGGTAGCAACATCAGAAGAAACTACTGGTGTCTGGCATCTGCACCCCAGCACCTTTTTGTTCTGTGAAGAATAAGTGTTCCATACAGAAATAAAAACATGCATTTCAGAGAGATGTCTTATTCGCTTCTGAAGTGTCAACTGCTGGGCCAGCAGATCTGGTACAGTATCAAGTGCATAGCGAAGGGACGTTTCTCCTTTTTTTTTTTGTTTAAATACGTGAACAGAACAGGCCATCTGCTGTGTATTTATGTCTCCATTGTCTGACATCGTCTGCCACCGAGGCTGGAATATCTCAGCCTCTGTGAGGAGAAAGAGAAAGGGATATGTGTGGGCAGTTAGATTGAATTGCTCTGTGCTCTTCCGTCATGACTGACAGGTAATCTTGCTGCGAGTGATTTGAGGGACTACACAGCGCAATTCTAGAGACGGGAGCCGTTTCGGGGGGCTGTGTTATATTGGAGGATGCCAAATGTTTGTTTTGGCCAGCGTGTTCTGAGATGCCACCGCCTTGCTTTGCGTTTATTATGATCCGTTTCTTTGTTAACCTTGCCTCTAACCTCATATACACAAAACTGGCAGTGCATGTTTCCAGGATTCCTCCTTGCTGCTTTAGAGCAGCCCTGTTTTTCTAGCGTAATTCCTGAGCTGCTCTGTCTCTGGCTCGTCAGTGTCACTCTCACCTAGCACCATCTCGCTTAGAGAACTGAGGATGACAATATGGGAAGATTATCTGTCGCTTTCTGCTCTCCACATCCCCCCCTTCTCCTCATCACTTCACTGTTTTTTGGCTGGAGCCCAAATCTGCTTTTTTCAGGGAGAATCTAAGCCTCTTGTGATGACAGTATAGGGTTACTGGTTATTGGGACCAAACTAAGCAGAAATTAAGTCAGTTCGCACTTCCTGTAGCAGTGGTTGTGTGTTTTTGTGCCCTGGGTCATGGCAATAATGCACTCTGTTTGTGAATTTCACCTGTGAAAGTGTTTATGTGGTATGGCCTGTGCATTGCTGAGTGATGGTTATGTGATAAAACATGCTTTGTCAGGTGTATGATGCAGTACTGTATTTCCAGTGAGAAATGGCTGACAGCTATTACTCACACTATATCACTGGGATAGAGCAGCCACAACTTGTTTCTAAATACATCATTGGACAATAGGAACTTCTCTTTGCTAAGGGTTTTCATACATTTTCAAGATTCAAAGAAAGAGTTCTTTCTTTTTGATTAGGGTTAGCCTCAGGATTAGACTTACATTAGCATACAGTCATATGCCAAAGTTTAAACAACCCTGATCAAATTTTAGTGCACATAATGAGCCAAGTAAAAAGTACAATGTGATTGTTTAGTCCTGTTCGGAGTCTAGACTTAAACTCTACGTAGAATATTTTGTCTCACATTAAACACAAACTAACCTGGCAGTGTTTTTCAGCTGTTTGGAGCCATCAGTGCTGAATAAACAATACTGACTATTCTTTCTGTAATCTTTCTATCAATATTGCTATTTAGCTGTCTGTCTGTCTGTCCATCTATCTGTCCCTCAATCTATATCAGTAAATATACATATATACAAAACAGCCTGTTTAATTTATTCTAAGGAATGTAGAAAAGGTGTACACTCACTGCTCTTGAGAAAGGAGTCCTGACTGTTGCTTGTGCATAAAACCTTAGATTTTTCATAAATGAAGCTCTGGGGCAAAAACAAAATACAAAACCTAGGAAGTGTTTCCGTTTTATGCAGGAGGGGTTCTGAGATGTGTACAAGTAGTGAGGCACTGGGACAGAGAGAAAACATTTCAGCTTTGACAAGAAAAGTAATAAGATCTTGTTTGAGAATGACCACCATGTTGTTCTTTTGTGGACATTTCAACCCTTCATTCAGTTAAAAGTGGCATTAAGAAGGCCTCACATCGAGTTTTGGTCTCCGAGACCCACAACTCTACATTATGTACAACCCTGTGTCCTGACATTGGATTGTTTTGTCTGTGAACAGTACTGGGAAGTGCCTGTAATGCAGTTTGCTGCTGAGGGTCACTTTGCTTCCCGTAGCACAGTGCAAATCTTTTCAAACACTGAGAATAAGAAGCTTGTGTCTGCCGATAATACAATTAATCACAGCTCTTTGTTTTGCTTGACATTTCTTTTCGAACAATGATATGCAAACAAATTTGATTATTATGAACGGGACATTTTCTGCTGATGAGCTGCTTTCTCTGACGTGTTCTCTGTGAAAAACTTGTCGCTGAGAAATTGTACAACTGCAGTTACTTCCTATTGATTGATATTGTAGTCGCTCAACAATGACAGCTGTATTGCTTGCTGTATCGCGAGGGATTCTATGCAATGTGTTCTTTTTGTACTGTGTGATATATATTAATGTATTCCAATGGCAGTAGAGCAGAACTGGCAGGTTATAATGTGGCGGAGAGAATACTTCTGGTTGTTCAGCACTCTGCTTGCCTTCATATGGAACCAACAATGCAAACAATGGATGGATGTCAGTCCAAATTTACAACTTAGAACCAATATTAAAAGAACGTTGGACACAAGTCTGCTATTTTATTTCACTGTCTACGTACATCTTAATTCAACTTCCTATACAAGAGTAACATGTAGGGGTTAATCTATTTCAATGGGCTTTACCAACTATAAAAGAAGTATAGATTCCAGAAGCATCGATGTAAGGGACTGAAACGAAATAATAAAGCTTGTAAATGGCTGTTCTTTATTAGCATGGATCATTTTATGATGGTTGTTAAAAGTGGATTTTACAGCAGATGCAGTAGCATGGAAACAAATAGGAACAGAAAACAACAGACTGAGGGTCCTCAAGGGGACAGTGATTGATTGGGTTTAAGGGAAATAGGCAGGCAAATATTTCATGGAGAAATTCATTTGATATTTTTCTAAACTTAATTTCACTTTTTCACAGCAGCTGTGGTGCGCTGTAGTTTGCCCCAGATACTTATTTGAATGATCTGCGACTGAACTGAGCAGTTTCTTATATCAGCAAATCTTAGGACTCCAAATCTAGATTTCTCATACTTGGTTCCCAAATCTTAAATTAAATTTCATCATGTATCATAGTTTTCCTGTGTGGTTTATCCAACCTCTCTTTATCCCTCAATATTAAATTAGCTGATAATGGTCTGATAGGTTCCCATAAACATACAGCTGTAGCCTGCTGTAGTCTAAATAGGCAAGCATATGTGCCTTTAACTCAGAACGGACTGATTTTGCAACTTTAAGGTTTTATATTTGGACTTTATAGATTGAAAAAAGATCACTCAGTATTGAATAGATCAACATTAACCAAATCCAGAATAACTATTGAGCATATTGCTATTCATAATGATGTATTCTATGAAGCCTGAGTGAATCTGAATGAGCTTGTGCATTTCTGATCTGCACACTTGCATTAATACACGTATAAAACACAGAAGGCATATTAGCAGTCACAGTTTGGGTATATTTGAATTTTAAAGGTGCAGTATGTAAGATTTAGTGGCATCTGCCAGTGAAGCTGCACATAGCACCCAACTCCCTTACACCCTCCCTTTTACAGAATGTAGTAGAACTTGTGTTGGCCCTTTACCCTCCCTTGCTTTATCTTGTGCTAAATAATAAGTCACAATTTGAGTTCTCAAAATGGTTAGCCAGCACTGGAAGCAACCACTGATTCTTCTTCTTTCCACATATTCCTGCTGGTCTTATAGCAACACCTATCAAGCTGCCACTTCAGCATAAAAATACAACAGCCAAGAGCCAGGTTTGGGTTGTCCAAATAACCAACTGGACCGGCTTACTCTGCAAACGTGGTGCTGCAAGAGACTGGTCACTATTGGGAAACCACCAACTCACCATTTAGATGTGAAGGCCTTATTCTAAGCTAATGAAAAGACAATGTTATGGTTATGGGTGATAATACACTAATGAAAACATGGTTGTGTATACTATATTCCATTTCTGCTAATAGATCCCCCTTAATCATACACACTGCCCCTTTAAGGTGTTCTTTGCTCACTGAATCAGAGGCCGTTATCTGTTGGTGAAGTGACTCTTAGTGTTGAAGGAAATTGCTTAGTAATGACCCAGTCATCGAAATAAGTGTCTGGACAAAATGAAGCATGCTCCAGGTATGAGACCTCTCGATTTGTCATCGCAAAACAAATAGATTTTGTGTCAAATATGAATCAAGCAGCTTTGTACTAAATGGAGTGACAAATGATGGCACTAGTAGGTTTAAAGTCGCCTATTCATTCCATGCCAAGGAAGCTTTTTAAGCAAGACGACCTGCAGTGTGTTTAGTATTCCAGTCTAGCCGGATCAGTCTTTTTACGCTGAATCAAGTTCAAGGTAGTGTTGAGGTAACTATGAATATCAGACATGAATGCGGTGCTTGAATGGAGCAGAATGCACTGTTTTGCATTGCAAGGAAAAAAGGCTGGCTTTTAAGATAAGCCCTTGTTAGGTACCACATTCGGATGTGTTTTAAGTTAACAGTGTTATGGAAATGAATGCTCTAGGGATGTTGTAAGAGATGAATTATGGGCATTACTGCCTGTTTTCCTCTGCCGAGTGTGTTTATGGGGTTATGAAACAACTTCAGCGTGGTAACCTTTAAGTTCCTTTTTTAGTTTCTTTCAGGGGTGAACATAAGACCTGCCGTTGATTATTTGGGGGGAAGATAGTAAATATTGTGATTCAGACAAAATGGGTGAGGTTTTTTTTTTTTTTTTTTTTATTAGTCTTTTGACTTTTGCCTCTAAGCATGATAAAGTAAAATGCAAGTAACCTTTCCCACTGCTTCCACACAACCTTTTACCCCGGCCTTTGGATCCTATTAAAGATTTTACATTTAGCAAAGGGGGGAAAAACAAATATCAGCTTGTGGCCTTCATCACTGGAGCTGCAGCAGGAGTTTTTAGCATCCGGGAGATTTAAACGAGGGAACAAGATGTGAAAGAGGGAAGAGGGGAATAGAAAGCGAGTGAGATCAAACGAAAAGATGCATCAAAAGATTTTGAAAGGACGGATTCATTTGCATGCAGAATAATGCCTTTTATACTGCTAGTTTGCTAGTTGCTTTGACGATGGCTAAATCATCCTTTTGGCATTGTTGACGGTGAAGAATGCTGTGCTCCCCTGGTACGCGCCATTAATCAGGGGGGTTTAGCTCACAAAGGCAGAGCAGGAGGAAGAGATTTGAAGAGATGAAAAGCCAGAGCCTTACAAAGCGTCCAGTCGGAGTCAGGGTATGGGTGTGAAGTCCAGATATGAAACAGTGACTAGCCCAGTTCTTGCGCTGAGACAAAAGCCAAGCTTTCTGACTTGTCTCACGCTGAGAGTCTCCTTTAAAAGCGGTTTTTACAGGCCAGTCCGAGACCTTTGCAGTCACTCCACAGGGACACAGTAACAAAAGGAAGGAAACCGGGTGAACAGACTACTCAATACCTTTGCACTGGCCAAAGTTTTTGGCTTGGAAGTTTTACCCTACACAGACAAAACATCAGAAGAAATCGTTTTTTCCTGCAGCCCATTGACCAGCATCTCTCAATTCACTCTCTGCTGAAAGGAAAAGGGAGGGCTAGAGTATAGGCCGGAGGCCTTATTGGCACTCTTGCCCTTTAAACTGATAAATGAAGCTTCGACTGGGGGCCGAGTCTGATGTTGAGAAGAGTAGATAATCGAGCACAGAAAACAATCGCTCAGTCTCCACCGTGCCTATCATTCGCATGCTGGCATCGTGTATAAAGCTAGTGCTTTCTTTCCACTCTCTCTCTCTATCTATTTTTTTCTCTCTCAGAGATGCCTGTGCTCTAAACATTCAGTCCTTGCCCTTCCAGACCCTCTGTCTGATGTGAATGGGTTAGAAACAGCAACAGTTCTTATGTAGCCACTGAACTCGGATTGTACTGCAATCTGCAGCCCCGATCACACAGCGATCATCCTCAGAGTGGAGGCATCAGACATAATGACGATAGCTGATTGTACTATCCCTCTTACAGATGGAGAGTCGATGCTGAGAAAGATTCACCTGTGGGCTACAGTTCCCTCGTGTTATAACCCCAACAAGCTCCAAGCTCCAGCCAATCTTTAATATTTCGGTGTAATAACCTTGACCAGAACTAGATCAGGTCTGAAGGCTTTTTTCGTCCTCAGACAGAGTGATCATAACCTTCAGGCAGCACTTAGATATGCTCAGTCCTTGCTCTCTGCCCTACCGCCACTCTGCCTCTGTGCCAAACAGCCAAGCTCCTGAGATGGTTGCCTGGCCCCGCTGAATAGTAATGGCTTGGTAAACACCACTCTGTTTTGTTCCACTCTGCACTGAGTCGCCCTTTATTCATAAGAGTACGGATGTTTGCTTGGCTCTTTATAGTCTACCTCTCCAGAGGTATGAATTGAATTGAATTGAATGCAATCAACCTATCCATGCTCTGACCACAAATGCGTTCTTTCTTAGCAACTTTTGCTAAGTCTAATGCTGGCAAGGTCCACGTAGTCACAAATCACCAAGGCCAGATGTATATTCAGCTACAGCCACAAATGTGCCTTGATGTGACTGTGATGTGGTTGAATTTAACTTTAGTTTTTACTGAGGCTGCATCTTATTGTGCAAACTCTGTCCTCTAACTTTTCACTCATGACGTACTGGGTTTTAACAGAGGGAGGAAAATAAACTGTCAACGAGCTGGAGACCAGACAGGAAATTTATGTTCATTAACGATGAGATGGAGAAGATGAGATTGATGAATAGAGAAGTTGTTAATAAGTTAATTGATGGTTTCAATAAATAAATAAATGGTCTCTCTTAATAAATTAATGGTCTCAGATGCTGTATAGGGGTGATCATTTTGGCTAAGAATATAGTGTTTGTGAAACTACTAAGCACACATATTACGGCCACATTACTTCACATTTTGTGAATTGTCCCCTCATAAATGCAGAATTGATCTGAAAGTTTGAACAGAATTGTACAGATGGTATATATTCTTACAGCATGTGTTGGTTACCCTTGCGTCCATCTATCTGCTGCCATCATTAAAGGAGCAGTGTGGAACCCCTAGCGGTGAATAGAAACCCCCTACTACCTTCTGAGAAGCTGTAGTGGACGTCAGGTTTTCTGCTGTTACCTGCGCCAATGTTGTTTCGCTTCAGTTTTTTTTTTTTTTTTGATGGAAAGGATTCAGCTTCCCTTGCATTTACCTGTGTTAAATAATACATTTGATCCTACATAGTCAATATTTGGATTCTCAAACCTCTCGCGACATAAAATGGTTAGCTCATACTGATATTCTTAGCTCATATCAGTAGTAAAGAACTGTTTTATCATGGTCATAAGTTAATTCAGTATAGACTCAGCTATATATCACTTCGTACCGCCTTTATAAGCTGATCAGACTATCAAAATATCCTAATTATTCCTTTAATCCTGGTAACATTTTCTGATAAAGACGTTCAGCAGCGCCATGTACAAATTTAGATTCCTACTCTCCTAATTTTAGGAGATAAGAAGCTGAATGCCAGCACCAGAATGTAACTGCTGCACTTAACGTGGAACAGGAAACACAGAACAAGGTAGTGTTTCTTACAAGGTAAAGAACATTTAAGCTATCAAAACATTCCGAATGAAGTTTAACATGCGGCGCTATCGTTAAATAAGCACTAAGGTAGGTTCGTCATGGAGCCTTCTTCATACCATGTCATCCAGCTCATGCTATCAAGAACCGCAGAAGGTACTGTCTAGAGTCTATGATTGGCCTGAGCTATTATCATCCATTTCTGCTGATAGATCCCAATAAGTCTTACACTGTACTTTAAACAAAGTCTCTCAGCAGCATGTTTTGAGACTCTAACTCCAATTTACTGCTGTTTTTAAAAGGCAGAAGAACTTTGCTATAAAATTGGCCACCACAAGATGCTCAAACTTTAGTAAATCAGACACAGTGTGTAATCAGACGCACCTGTACTATCACAACCTTTTTGCACAAAAGGTCATTTTGTGTGTTACCATGCACATGCCACAATGAATTCCATGTCTAGGCTATTGCACCAGTTTTGCATATATTTTGTGGCCTGAAACTGCCACAAAACCTTTAGTATATTGTGCCCAAAGTGTCTGAATAGCAAAAGGTACAGTTTGACAGGGTTAAACAAGAGAGAATTGTGCAATACTGACTACAATACAATCAATAAACAACAGTGATGCCTCTACATCCTGACTGCTGCACTCAGCACTTTAATATAAATATAACGCTGTAAGGTCTACAGGTATGAAGGGCATAGTCTGTGTGTGTGTTTGTGGTAGGAATGTGTGTTATGTACTTTTTTGAAATGCTGTCACGTTCTGTGCACTGTGAGCTACCAAAACAAATCCCTTGTATATGTGAACATACTTGGCCAATAAAGCTTGATTCTGATTCTGATCAAAAGTAAATTTAGAGTGCATTGGCAGATTTGTTGTTGTGTCTACAAACAGCCTTGTATCAGTTATCTTCAACAACACATACCTGCATGATAGCGTAGCATTGTAAACTGGAAACAAGCTCTAAACAAGGATCGCTAGAGTTTTCTATATGGTTCAAGTGGAAATTTTGCCAGCTTTCTGTAAAACATGTCCAGCCTTGCAACAGTTTTGATGGAGGAAAGCATTTGTGGGCGGAGCATAAATAGGTTATTTTCAATTTAATATACTTAATTCTTGTATAAATTTGTCTTGAGCTCATGACCACACAAACATTTCAAATGTAACCTTGTAACCTGTAACATGTAACCTTCCACATAATCATATGCAACAACTTAACCCTCACATATTTTATCACATGTAATCAAAGTTTCAGTTTGAATAAAATCTGAATAAATCTGAATGAAGTCATGAAGTGTAAATTATAGCATGCAATGTACTAGGAAACTATAAAGCCTTAAACAGCTAATCCTTGACCTTCGGTGCTGCGCTATGAGGAAAATCTCCATTACTTTAATTAACTGTGATGAATCTGATGCTTGTGAATGATGCATACCTTTAGTGGTGAAGAAGTAGTGAGTACAGCTATGGATATCAGTGTTAAAGGCTAGTGCTTCCTTGTCTTCTCAGTAAGATCCTGATGAAATATGAAACAGTTCCCGCCTGCCAAACCTTCTAGCCTGATTTATAATAACACGGCCTCTCAAAGACAGCTGTGTGAACTGTAAGCCAAGGCCTATCCCTTCATATCTCTCTCTGCTGTTCCCTAGCTCTCGCTCACTGCTGTACTTGGAGCTGGAAGGCGGTGTTTATTGCTTATACTCCACTCCTCATTCACTGGCCCAGCAGGTGTGGTGTGTCCAGCTTCCAGATGGCAGTGCAGGCAGGTGCCCCTGCTGGTTGGCCAGATACAGGTGTTTGAGCCTGGGGTCTGATTGATTCTGCTGTGGCCAGGCTGAGGTCACTCAGGTTTCAGTCCTGCGTGTGCACTGACATTTGCCGCAGAGGGAAGGATCCAGTTTGGGGCACTAGAGCCTCTGGAACTGCACGAACCATTCATCTCACCTTCTTCCACCTGCGACCGTCTGGCTGCCCACTGAGGAGGCCATCTTTTTGGCCAGCCATGAGAGGAGTTGAGAACAGGAAAGTCGTGTTCTGGCCAGAGATGAGACAGAGATGTCAACATGAGGGAAGGCGAAGTTTGGACAGGATTGCTTGTAGAATAATGCACACTGTCAACCGTGAAATCATTTGTTTGTGAATGCCGAAATTAGGCTTGTCGTGAGTAATAGATTAAACTTGATTACTTGGTTTAAAACAAATATAATTGATTTTCACAATGAAAAAGCAGTGATTAGTTGTTGGCCTGTGTGGTGAAAAGGCATATTTTAAAGGTGCCATAGAATGCATTTTTACGCATTTTCATTGGTTCTCTGATGTCTACATAGAAGGGATGTGATTTTGGTGAAAAATGGTGTGATTTGGGCCTAGAATGAAACGAGCTGTTTTCCCATTTAAGAGAGATCATGAATATTTTGATGAGCTGTGCTCTGATTAGCTGGTTTACAGTCAAGCACCGCAATGATTACACATAAGCAACATCATCAAATGAATAGTTGCACCCAGAAGGAAGTGTCAGATTGTAATGCTATTCGAAAGGTAGATAAAGGTTAAAGTTTAGACTGATATGGGAAATATTTATTGAGCTACAGAAGTAGTAGTAGATCTCAGTATGGTGTCGGGCCGCCATGTTTGTTAAAGCAACATGTCAGACGTCTCGGCATAGTGTTGTAGAGGTTCCTAATAGTGTTCTGCGATAATCCATCCCATGCAGGTTGAATACTCTTTCTGTGCTACGGCACCTTTAAATTCTGCTATTGGTCTCTTTTGTAGTAGATGAAAGAGCCTAATGGACCCAGATATTTGCAAGCATCTGGGGCTTTTGAAGGCCGGTTGTTTGTTATAGTCTATTTTTATAGTTATAATTAATTGCAAAAATAATCAGTAGATTACTCAGTTGCTAACAGAATCAATTGCAGCAGCCTGAGCCAAAAGTCAGGCGGACACCCAGTCTACATGGTGTGTTGTATTTGTCTTTTTGTGTTTACACCTTTGTCTTTTTTATAGACACAAAAACACTAGCTACACCCATGTCACACATTTTCAGGTGGTGTCAGGCAGGCAGATTTTCTCTGAACTCATATTGCCTTATTGATTTCCTCTGGAGTTGACATTTACACCAGACTCTGCCAAGTGGCTCTGGCCACCCTCAGCCTTCATCAATGAAGTTCCTCCCTTAATCACACTCCTGGCCTGGATACCTCCTTGTGTCTGCAACGTGACTGCCATAGCCTATACTGCTGTGCTCCTGTTAGGCGCCACAGCCATCATCTACTGTCTCATGTTGGACAAGATGTTTTAGGCACGGCACCTCAAGATTGCTCAGTAGATATAACAAACCTAACACAGAACAGCAATTGTGTGTAAATGTCACACAGTGCAATGCTGATTAGGTTCATGCAATTATGATATATTATGATCATTGTGATCATTTATCTACATTGTACATGGGATTATCAGATGACCTATCTGTGCTTTACTGTTGGCAAAAACCTATTCAGCCTAATTAAGAACTGTAGCTAATGACCACTGGCCACTACAGTCTTTGTGTGAAGTCACTACATAGTGTTGTTCCCTCTTTAAAATGTCACACTTGAGTTTTACTGTGTTCGTTTATTGAAGTACCTGAGATAATTAGCTCATATGGTTTTAATTCTGTGATATTTTTGCACCTATGTAGCAATCTTCTTTGGTAGCGTTCCTCTTTACTAGGAATTTTGGCTGACAATGATTGGTTAAGAATGCTAATTCCATTTAAGTCAACTTAAAATTTGATGGACTTTTATGGAGCAAACAGCATCATGTTTAAGTGTGAGGCAGAAATTATATAAAATACTTTTTGCTGGTGTTAAATCATTTAGGTCTTGGTTATCCAAGGAGAAAGAACATAGTACGTCCTTTTGAAGATTTCTTTGCAAGACTTCTTTTCTTCCTTCTTGATTTTAGATAAATGCTGTGACTTCTTGTAGCTCTTTTTATGATTGGCTGTTGTGTTTAAAGAAAAACCATGAATTATGCTAAATGACACAATTGCCAGTCAGATGGGTTGTATGAGGAGGTGTGACCAACAATCTGACCATGTCAGATGAAAGAAGCAATATTACAGCACAGTGGGAGTAGCTAGTTGCTGTCCAAAATGGTGGTGGAGTATTCTTAATGATGCAATCATATAGTAGAATCACTTGTTTTTTAGTGTAAGTCAGTTCAGGAGAACATTGGTTAGATGTAAAAACTGGACAACTAGACACAAAGCCTAAAAACTGAAAATGGAACACGGAAATGGTCGGAAATAACAACGCTAAAATTAGCTCAGTTGAACACTGAATGAATGCTACAGCCAATCTGTCCTACCAGTGTGACCTGCTATCATTTGAAATAACATACCAAAATTTTGACATAAAGGGATTTTATCAAAAACACAAATTTTCAGTAGATTAAACGCAGTTTAAAGAATGTGTGCAGAGCATGGATAGGTCAGTTGTGTTATATGTTTTGGTAGGTTCACAACTACTCATTTAGAAGGAAAGCATGTGATTTGTCAAACACATACAAAACACTAGAATATTGAGATTGGTGAGACTGGTCAGTGTGGTCATTAGTTTGTTCTGCTTTCTTGTTGTTGCTCTTTATATCTAGAAGTGATTTTAGTATGAAAGTGAAGCATGAAGGAGGGTTTTTATATCTGTGTTGTGGACCAGCTATGCTTGGGTTTCCTCAAAGCATCATCCACAGGTGATTTATAAATGGTAGGGCAAGCATCACATTGACATTTCTCTCTACCTGTTAAGATCAAGATGTTTTTGGGAAATTGGGCCTGGACCATGTCAAGATTAGTTAAGTTTACTTTTAGTCAAGCTTCTGTTTAAACGAAGTTCCCTTTTGAAATATTTAAATGCTCACTTTTCACATTCACTGTTTATTTTACTCAAACATGATCGTAATCTTGCATCATTTGTTGGTCAGTTTTAACAGTCATTGTGGGTTTGCACTGCAAGCACTGCAGTTACTGTGATGTGACTGATCTGTGATGTGCAATTTAAGTGTTCCTTTGATCTGGAAATGTTCATTAAAGTTATAACTATCCAGCCCTTTAAGAAAAATGTGTGTGATTTTCCCAACATTTCAAAGTTAATGATGGTTGTAATAGATTAATTAATAAATGATGTGCTTCTGTGAACTGTTGCCTATAGCCATAGACATTACTGCGGGAGAGAAAGGAGTTGAAGTGAGTGTACTTTGTTCGTAATTGCTGTGTGATAGAGATACAGCCATAATGTATTCTTGACAAATGTCAAGTTTATACTAAGATTACAGTGGCGGTGAATGAGCTTTAAAAGCAAGCAGTCTCGGAATTATTGTTCGACAGAACCCATGCAGCATTGATCTTCTGTGTGTGCGTGTTCACCTTTGGTCACCAGTTGTTTTCTGATTGAATCAGGTTGACGTATGAGCATTTAGTGAATTTCAACAGGCTACTATATTTACTTTTCTGAGTAGGAAACTAAATGATGATGACACTAAATGATTACAGTTGGCTGTCTGTAATCTGAGTAATCAGTCAGATGGCATATGGCAGAAAGTCATCGTGGAAAACTGACATCTGAGGCCGAAAACACTGTCTATGCAGAGTACTTCATTTTTTGTGTTTAGTCTGTCCACACAGTTGGTTACTGAAGGACATTACTGAACAGCTGGCCTGAGCAAGGGCATTACTTGGCATGCTAAAGTTAGCTTGTTGCTATGGCTTGTAAACTTATTAAAATACATCATTGCAGGTGTGATAACACTGCACACGCTTCATAAAAAATATAACACAGATAACCAGTCAGACCTGTCAATCAAATGAACACGAGGTGCATCCTAAATAGATCCTTCACCAATCAGGGAGCAACTGTGCCAGACAGGGTATACTTCTTAGACAGGCCCAGTCAGTGTAGCACTGAGTGATTCTTATGAAAATGGTCTACCTGTTCGTATCTGATTTTCTTTAATTGAGCAGTTTTTAATAGAATGCATATATAAAGCGAGATAAATATTAAATACATTAAATATTCATAAATAATTTTCTTTGCTATCTAAACTTATCTAAATATCTAATCACCACAATAGCACAAGTTAAGTAAGCTTAGCTCATGTAGCTTGTGAAGGAAGTCACATGTTGTGACATGTGCAAGACTTCAAAAAACCACCCTGGCACCCTAATTCCCCAGACTTGAGGACCTTATTGAGTAATTCCCACCCCCTCTAGCTGCTGTCCATGCTGCACACAGTGGTTACTCTGGATATTAGCTTGTGACTCTGTCCATAAGTGTTACGATTATGAAAGGTTACTATATTGCTGTATCAGTTTGCACCTGGCTGCAAATATATATTCAAGTTAAAACTCTACAATCCCTCCCTTTGATTCATTCCCTAGACACTTATAGCATGCTCAGCTTCCCTTTATGGTGCGTATGACATTCTATAATTAAGATATTCTAGCTCAAGGAACTTTTAGCTACAGGGATTCTTCTGTGCCGTCACTGTTCTTGGCTACTTTCATCCTCCCACGGTAGTTTTGAGGTTGGACAGTGTAATGAGGAGATTAGGCAGAGTGTGACATAGAGTAGGATTACAGCATTGTAGACCCTGATAGCTCTTTCTTCATACTGCCATACCAAAGCATGGGTAAGGGAGGGAGGGGGTAATGTTGTTGATTCCAGAATTTCAGTGAGGAGAAATAAAAGAGGAATTACTGTTGCACTGAGCCTCAGCTCTTCAGATCCCAGCCCATACCAGGGGAGTTCAAATCCAGCTATCGCCGCACGCAGAATTTCTAACGAGTCAGTAGTGTGTGTGTGAATTAGGCTAACAGCCTTGGAGGAGCGTCTGCTAAAACAAATGAATGAACCGTGTTCAGTTAGCAGTGTGGACAGGCACCATTTTAATCCAGCCATAATATTCAACCTACGTTTAGATCATTAATGCGTCAGGGTGTCACTTAGGGCTTATGGCTGACTTTATAGGTGCAGACAGCAGATGAGTATGAACTCCGGTTCCCCTCAGCCAGACAAAGGCAAAAAGCTCCCACTTTCTTAGCGGGCGGTGCTAGAGCTCATAACCTCACTTTATCTCTCGACTGAGCCTCGTAAAGCTCACTGCCAAAGGGCTGACTCTCCACCATATTCACCTTCCCCATTCTCCTCTTGCTTTCTTCAGTCTTTCCTTCTATGTTTGTGACAATAAGCGTTCTTTGGAGTGATGCCATATAAGAAGTACTTTTGCCTCCCCTAAGAAACAGTGGATGGCTCTTTAAAGAACCATGGATGGCTCCAATTAATTAAAATGAGCAGTATGAAGTATGCTTTTATGTTTTTTGCTATGTAAAGCTTCTGTACCAGTAAACCCAAATGTAACATTGGTGATACAGACCTGCATGCTTCCCTCTTTCACTTAATCAAATATCCTCCCAGAGTAGGTGGAACGAGCACATGTCCACACTGGGCAAAATAAAACAAATCAGCATGTAGAATCAGAGCTTCCTCTGTTATTTGATGATTTTATTGATGGATCTGTTAAGAAAACAGAAGTCAGAACTCCTTATTACTGATTTTAGTTTTTTTTCAGTAGCAATAAAAAGTGGCTGAAGTTTGAGGCGTCTTCCTGTTCTTACCGTTGCTTGTTCAAAACAGTAGTTGGCTGCCTTGTTAAATCATGCTCATTAGAATCCCTCTAATATCTAAGATCCAAATTGGTGCCAGTGAGGTTGGCTGCTGTCACAACTGCTCCAAAAACACTTTGCCTTTTTCGATGTATTTTTCCTTCCGTCTTTTCACCTCAGCTTGCGTTAGGTATATTGTAATTACAATCCATTGTTCCTGTAATTACATTCCATTCTTCCTTTTTAAGCTGTATTGCTGTCTCTGTATATCTTTGTCTTATTGTGTGTTTATTTAACATCTTGCTCTTATTTTTACATATTTTATATTTTTGATATTCTTCAAATTCTTTTCTTCATATTCTTCAAATATGTCTTTACATTATCTTATTGTTTCATGTGAGCGGGCAGTTGTTGGAGTATTTCACTGCTAGTTGTACTGTGTATGATTATGTGTGTGACAAACTTTGATTTGAATTGTTTTGAAATATGAAAGAGCACTGAGAAATCATGTTATAAATGAAGAAGTGTTGATTAAATGAGAAAAAAAGAATCTGCTTTTTTGCTTTGGGACTAAAGAGGAATCCCACTGATTTGCTGACTCTCTTTACTGTTCATTAATGAAATTTACTTACTCAATTAATTTTTTACGGTGTAGTGGAAGACACTGGGGGTCACATTGTCTGCAACACAATTGTTTTATTTACTATCCAAAACATGTTTTCTGAGTTTTTATATGGAATGTTGATAGTACTATTGAATGGTTTCTGTAGGTACTATTTTACCTTATTATGCCCTGCATGTACACATACACCACTAATAGAATTTACACTATGGAACTTAAATTACATTTAAGGCCAAAATCTTCTCTTAAACAAACATAAAACATTACTTCAAAGTAGTACTTTTTCACAATAATCGATATGCTGGAGTAATGTTTTCAGAGATCGGATCTGGAAGAGAAATAAGGGGCCAGTAGTTCTGCCTTTTCAAAATTACTGTCAAAAAACGAAAGCAATGATTGTATTCAGTATTTGTCATACTGTATTACGCTAATCCAGTTCAGCTAATGTCTTTGTAATGAAACATGCAGCTGGTGAGTGTTCACAAGTACTGACGATATAGACTATATGTTCAGAAAAGCATATTGTATTGTATTATGACATCGTTTATCACAATAACATATATGTAGTCATATTGTCTCAGGTATTAGGCAAAATATTCTGAATTTTATGTGTGGCTTTCTGTAAGGGGAACTTTTTTAGAGGCATCAGACTCTTCAGATGTCTGGTTCCTGTTGCTACCATTGTAAACAACTCTCTCATTGACTTTCACTAAATGACTTTGACATGCTAACAGCTGACCTTTTGTAAAATCAGTGGAATTCCTCTGATATATCTATACAACATAAAGGCTCTATACCAGCTAACGTTTTCCCCTAGAACCTAAATTGTGGGCTGAGATCTATTTAGGAACGTTTTTAAGAGTGCACTTGGCTGTTTACTTTTTTTTGGCTCTCACTTGGTCTGCTTATTTCTCTCTCTCTCACTGGGTGATATACCATTTCTCCTGCTCCTTCTATCTATTTCATCATATCCCTTGTGCTTCAGCAACTCTCGCTGCTTTTTCATCCCTTACTCCCAGCAGCAAGGCTTCGCCTGAGTCAACAAGGGCAGCTCATTATGGATCGAAAAAGTGCATTTAAATGTATCTGTGTCGGTCACAGGGGGCATTTTGCCATTTTCTCACTCCTGACCTCTCAATGGCACTCTATCGGTATTCTCCTCACCAAAGTCCTGCCTAATGTAGATCTCACGCTGACTGAAATTATTACAAACTAATGAAGTCACCACAGCTGTGTCCAGGGGAAATGATACGGTGACCGACTAGCAAATAAATTAATTACTCTCTGCAGGTCAGTGAAGGCAGAAGAAAAGAGGAGGAAAGCTAGTGTTCCTCAGGGAATGGAGGGATAGTGTGCAAGAGTGGCAAGTGAGGCTGACAGCAGGTGGTTCCCTCTCTGGATCTTGTTCTCCCCATGAGCAGCCTCGCAGCTGAGATGAAGGCACGCCTTCATAATGCCCATGTGCTCGCCCTTTCTTTTGACACATCAAAGAAGGGCACGCATCTCTCAGGGCTCGCACGCGCACAAACACACATACACATAAACACACACAGATGATCAGCCTTTCGCTGTTGTTTATGCTACCTATCCATGATTTTTTGCTCACTTGTTCTCTCTCTCTCTCCCTCCGTCTACCTCTCTTGTACTCTCTGTCTCTGAGCATAAGCTTTTCTTTAAAATAGAGTGATGACTAATTTCCACATGTGTGATGGACTTTACTTAGGCTGCTTGATGATAAAGATGTCTTTCATCAGTGAGTAAACTCATTTATGTCAGTGCGGTTTAAACTTTGCTTTTCTTATCTGTTCATTTTTTTTCTTAGCTGGCAGTGCATTCTTTACTGTCTACTGTTCTTTACTGTTGTTAGTGTAATTTCCATTACTTCCCTGACAAAGACAGGATGGAGGAAAAATACAGTGTCTTTATTGGTTGACTTCATTACAACGCTGGCATTGTCTCGCTTCCGGGCCCCCTTTATGAAAGACACAGAGAGACAGGCAGATCTTGAGAGGAAGCTGGGGTTAGAGCACAGGGTTAGCCATTTATGTACTGACCATGGAGCATTTAGGGGTTAAAGGGCTCATTCAGCAGACCAACAATGGTAGCATAGTACAGTGGTACTCCGGCTATGGAACCACTGACATCAACCCCCACCCCCCTCCATTCCAGACATTTAAACTCATAACCAGTCATTGGCAGAGATGTTCAACAAGGTTCTTTCTCTCCTACACACAGTTACTCTTTCAGTGTATCAACCCTACTTTGCATGTTGTTGCCTTATTACAACAATCATTTTATCTCAGTATTACTAATAGACAGCAGTGTAATATGAGGGTATGTAATAATATATAAATCTGTGTTTGTCTGTTTAATGGTATTTTCCTTTGAAAAGACAAATACTTGACATCACATCCTTGTTGCACTCTCTTTTTTTCCCATGGACACTCGACACAGACAAGTTAATGAACTGAGGGCTCCCAAAGTTGATTTATTATTCAATATTTTTTAAAATATTCTTTCAATATAAAAACTGAAATACTGTCTGCGGTAACTCAACCTTTATTTCTTCAGTAAAACCACTTTAGATGTGATAAGGTTTTAAAATAGTAAAATTAATTTGTTGCCATATGGCAACTATGTGCGAATTCATAAGTGATCTAGGTGTACTCAACCTATTGGACAGTAATTGACTTACATAGCACTAGGCTACTTTGAGACTATGTTATATATCGTCACTGTAAAAAAAAAAAAAAAAAACAAAAAACACAAGTATCTCCAAAAAAACTTCACAGGAGAGGGCAAAAATCCCATTTTAGGTCTAATTTTACTATACGTCAATGGAACCAGACTTTGTTCCAAGCTATTTTAACTTTCAAGCACGTCAACTGTGCACATATTGCGTTAAACATTTAATAAACTTTACGTTGGACTAGTTTTGTCTTGTTTTCTAAAAAAAATATTTTATGCTACTTTCTACAGTTGCGCTTTGTTGCCATATGGTCGCAGTCATTGTCACCCCCTTTTATATACGGGCGCTTTAAAACATTTTTATCATATTAATTAATGCATAATTCACGCAGGCTTAGTTTAGGCTCTATCCACAAAGTATTAACTCATGCAGTACGTGTTTTATCTTTATAGAGTCCAACGTGTTAGTGTCTTCAATAGTGCCATTTTCCTTTCAGATGTCTTTTTTGTGTGTGTGTGAGAGAAGCAAAAGCTTTACTTATCACCACCTTTCACTTATGTTTGCACTACAGGTACTAATAAAATGTTGCAAGATAGCTGAATGCACTCAGAATCGACTGCCCAGTTCTGTGCATGTGACCTTGTATACAGTGGGCCAACCATTTTGCCAATTGTGGTCTCTTTTGCTTCCAGCATCATTCACACCTTGGCTCATCTAAACTTTTTCCCAGTATTAGGATTCATCTTTCTTAACTGATTATACCACTGACAAGGTCTTTTCCTTCCCTCCATTCACTTATTTCTCTCTTATTCTTTTCTATATACACCTATCTATACTTACTTTGCATGGAATTAAAATGACCTATCAAAGATCAGCCTTGCTGATTTAAATTTGATTTGAATTAAGTTGGGAAAGCTTTTTACTGTTAACCTATCACGCTTTACGGGGCAGAGGATCACAAAGGCATACAGTCTGATTGATGTAACCCCTTCACGGAGGCCTCCTTGTGCTGTAGATGCCAGCATGTAAAAGTCCTTTAACTTATTAATCCTCATGCTCTTTAAACATGGCTCCCATTGTGATCTTTGCTTATCTTTAACTGTTATCTAGGCTTGGACAATAGAAGGGTACCAACTGTTGAAGTGTGCCGGTTGTAGCCGAGCTACATGTTGAGGACAGCATTGACTCACCGGTTCTGTGCTTGTTAATAGACGGCCACAACTGGCGAACATAAGCCAACTGTGGTTTAGTGCACTTCCACCATCACTCTACTCATTGGCTCATCTAAACTTCCCATCATCAGGACTAAATCCATTACTGGAGAACATCACTTTGTTCCTTCTTTCCTTTCTTTAAGTCTTTCTTTCTTTCTTTCTTTCTTAGCTTTATACCTCTACCCATCCCCTGTGGAATTACAAAGACTAATAGAATTATGTTGGGAAAGCTTTTACTGTTAGTCAGTCTCTAACAAAATAACTATAGAGGAACCTCTTTATGCAGGACATTGCTGAAGGCACTCACAGATTACACAAATCATGAGTTGATTCAAGAAAACGTTTTCTTATAATGGTCAGTTCATCTTCTTCAGACTCAATTCTTAAGTCAGGAAGACCACAAAGGTGTACATACTGTATATTGATATCGTATTTCTGTGCAGTACTTTAAAAGAAAGTCTTTAACTTATTAAACCACATGCCATTCAACAAGGCTTTCAATGTGACATAAAGGGTCTTGTGTTAGTCAAAGTAACATGTCAGTATGTCAAGAGGATGCAGCAATAAAAGTGCCAGAGTTGCAGATCCACAGTGCTGCCTAGGTCTCTAACATTGTTGCAGTGTATATATATATATTATTTCTGAAATGTTTCAACAAGACAAAGACAAACAAGACAAAGTCTGAAGTATATTTTTATGCATTTTTCGTCTGACCAAAACAGAGTAGTTCTTAAAACTAATACTATTTTTTCCATTGGTATATTTATGCACTTAACCCCTTAGAACTGTCTGGCAAGATGAAATATCATGCTACCTTTAAGGCATCACCGTGCCTCTGTGGTGTGTGCTAGAGAGATGTGTTTTTCGCATTGAAACAAGAGAAATAGTTCTAAAATACAAGCCTAAAGTAGTAGTGATGGCCCACTTCAGTGTGTGTGACCTAGTACACACCCATGATTGCCTGACATTTGCCAAATGTAGTCTAAATTTGATTAATGAGTGAATAATATACCTGCAGTTTTTTTTTTCCTGTGAGAATAGTCAAATATTTTTTAGTCCTGTTTTAATAGATTTCACTGCCATGCTGTCTTATTTACTGCATGCCGGTATAATCAGTGTATTGATGAGACAGACTCATGAGTGTTTCTCCTGGTTGGAACTCCTAGTGGGTTCAAAAATTGATTTCATTGACTGAGTTCATTACTAATAACGCTCAAGAGATCTTAGCCATTGCTGGAAGCACACATCCTGGCATTCTAGTAGTTAGCAGAAGAATGGTTAACCTCTTAACCTGTAGGTTTGTTATTCTTTTATTATTATTGTTATTATTAGTATTAATATTATTAACTGCGGTAAATTATTCTTTGTTTATTATAATACTATTAGTAACAAATGAATGCGAACGAGGAAATACAGCATGGATTGTAAAATGTTTTCATTACAGACAGTTATTGTATGTGGTCTTTTTCTTATTCTTATTAGTTCTTTAAACCCTATAAGCCTCTGTTATCAGGGTAATATCGAAAGCATAATGTGATTTATGTGAATAATAAAAACAGTAAATCTGTGAAGCACAGCTGACTATAACCAGCAAAGAAATTCTTAACTTGCGGTCCATACTACATCTTTGTTTAAAGTAGGCATGCCAGTTTTACTAAATTCATTTGAGTCATTAAATGGCAAACCTAAATTCAAAACCCAGTAATAGAGACAAGATTATTATTTCTGATAATTAGTTGTCTTATGGACTATAAAATAGCCTAAAGAACCATATATATCCTATATAAACTTTTGTCATTTTTAGATAATTTGCGTAGTTTGCAAAACATTTTTGCACACATTTTTGAGCGCTCTAGGTAGAGCTCTTGTCTCTAGGTAGAGCTCTAGTCTCTAGGTAAAGCTTTAGTCTCTGAGTTTCTTTTTAACCAATCTACATAAATCTAGGGTCAATAGAATCCTAAGAGACTGCACTTTAATAATTACTGAAAAATGGAATTTCAATACTGTATAGTATCCATACTCCACCCAAACGTAGGGGTGGGTCTTATATTGGATAAGTCATGCATATACAGCTCTAACCTAGAAATGCTCTCAGAGTGATTGTAACAAAACTTCAGACCAATTGTTATAAACCACATATGTACAATAGGAGAATCATCTTCAGAGTCAAAGAAAAACATAGTCATATAGCATATAGGTAGTCATGGCTATAACCCTAGTTCAGCAGACTCCACTTTTTCTCTTCATATTTCTGGCAATAGCACTGCAAACACTTAGTTGGTGACCTCTAGGCCTGTTCATTGCAGATTCGAATTTTGAACTGGGTCTCCTTAAGGCTGTCCTGTCCCTGTCCTCCATGTGATGCCTCTTTCTCTTTCTTTCTCTCTCTCTCTCTCTCTCTCTCTCTCTCTCCCTCTTCCTCTCCCCCATATGCTTCTTATGATTGAGACTGAGGCACAGCAGCTGCATCAGAGCGAGCTGGTAATGCATGCAGCCTGGCAGCTGGCTTCCCAAACGAACACTAACCGGCTTCAGTCGCTCTTCTACGGCTCCACTCAGCACTTTCTCCAAATCAAACCAGTGCCTTGACAGGCTGGACTGATCTCTTAATTGCCTTCAACGTTTGATTCAATACCAACTAAAAGGACTCCAGTGAGCTGTAGTAGGCATTGCAACAGGGAAAGAAAAGCCAGAGAAGCATGTTTTTGTTTTATTAATCCATATTACGCATTAGCTTTGTTAATAACATTCATGTTCAAGTCCTGTCTAGTAATATTCTATTCTAATTCCGAATAATGCATATGGTTATGTATATGTGTCTTACATATGGCAGAGGCCCTGAAGTAACTGTGGCATTTTGTGTGTCAGTTCATGTGTTGAGGTTTTTATAACAAGTATGAATATATATTAGGAATTTTAGCTTTCAGTAGCAATTTCCAGCCCAGAACGATCTTGCATGGCATTATAAAACTGTGATTAAATGAAGAAGCTGATGGTAGGACAAGGTCGTATATTCAGTGGCACTTGTGTCATTGTCAGAGTGAATCTGTGGCTTCCCTCTGGCTGAAATGGTGATTGATGGAGGACAAAAACAGGTGTGAAGGAGTAATAATGGCACCAGAAGCAAAAGAGAGAGTGACAGTAAGATGGACAGATATGTTTGCCATGCCTGGAGGGTTCTCGCAAAGCCTGCAACAGTCTTACCCTCCAACTTATCTTGTTCTGACATCAGCCAGAAAGTCCTAGCTTTTATCCCCTGGCTTTTAAAAGCCAGATGATTACCTTTAATTTTTAATGGAGAGCAGCACCACTTTGCTGAAGGGAAGACAACCGCAAATTGGTATAATTGATCTGAAGAGAAACCCTGTGTTTTCACTTCCTGTAAAAACTGCATTCTCTCATTGTGAGGAGCAGAGAAAATGACCAGACTAAATCGTTTTAATTACAACAAGCCACCACAGGTCAGCCTGGCTCTTATAGTATTATGTTCGGAAAGCTTTTTACTATTAGTCAACCTTTAACAAAATAACTAGAGAGGATCCTCTTTGTGCAGGCTGTTGCTGAAAGACCACTCTGGCAACAAATCGCACAAATAGTAAGCAGATGCTGGCATCTACATTTTAGGAGACAGAACCTCATTAAACCTCTTGTTCTAGAGCTCATGTGTCTGGGCCCCTGAAACAGTCTACATGCATGCTTCCAACACATGGAATAAAAAAGGGCCGTATGAGCACCAGTTTGAGAACCATGGCTTTATAGAACGGCTCTTGTTGTAATGCAAAGGCCCTTATGTTGGCTCATCCATATGTGAGTGTGGAAATATGGGATGCGCACCAACCATACCAAATACTAGTAGGGCTATCCCGAATACATTAGGCTAGCTTCTTTCCTGGCAGAGCACTACAGGCCTGCTAGCCTATCTTAGTGAAGGGCTAGGGGCTAATAGCATAGTGCATGCACAGGTTTATCGTAGGTTAAGCCAAGAGAAGGTAAAATAATGCTAATGTATCTCCAGAATGAGAACCGCTAAGCAAAGTGTCATGTCTCTACTGAGTGCTCAGTGCTAAAATGATAATAACGAGCCTAATATTCTAATTGTTCGTACTTTTAATAATTGCACACTTTTGCTGGTTAAAGAGATAACATGTCAAGACATACCAATAAATGATCTTGCATTGCATGTAGTTGCATGTATAGTGGGAACTCAGGGAATAGGCCATGCCAGATGGAGTTACGTCTCTGTTTTGCCAGAAACCACATAACTGCTCAGAGCTTGAATGAGAATGCATCTGACCCCAATGGTCTTCAAGTTTACAATTACAATTTCCTACTTACCCGAGATGTAGTCAATCAGACAAGACTGCTTCTTTAGTGTAGTACTGGATCTGTGAGGCTAATGATGCTAGCAAATACAGAAGAAGTGCTCAGCCCCTGATTAGGCACAAATGCACAAACCCAGTGCAGTCTCCTGATATGGTTGATTCTCTTCCATTTGAGGCTAATTGTTTCTTACTTAAGAAGTTCTTTATATGTGTTTATGGTGCATAATGCTGCCTTAGTCTCTGCCATTGTTGTCAGATGCAGTGCAGCAGTTAATGAGCAAGTGCAGGCATACATTTAGACCCGGGACTCAAGCCATTAGCGGCTTATTGTAGATGTCAGAAACATTTGTTCAGTTAGAGCAACAAAGGGCTAGCCTGAAGCTTGTTCAGTAGTTTGCTCGAAATAAATGGTAGTTCCTGAAAAGCATTTTTTTGTCCTTACTAGATGATTTTTTTGCACAGTGGTTGCATTTAGAGGCGTAATAATAACACGTATTAATACTAAATCATCACAGTAAAAGACAGAATCAACTATTTCTTTGCCTCACAAGCCATGTCCACCATAATGTCAAGGTGGACAACTAACCAGCTTACAAAATTGTACATGCACAGATTCAATTCAAGAGGAGGCTGGAACCCTTGCACTGTTGCCTTCATACTGCACAAGCGCTTTTGTGGGTGGCGTTGTACAATTGTCGACTACATTTCGTCTCAGCTCAGCTCAGCTCAGCTCAGCTCAGCTCAGCTCAGCCTTGCCTTGGAAATAGAGCTTGCGGCTTGGCTTAGGTTCCAGAGGCTTAATCTCTTTCTGGCGCCCCCTCTGAATTCCAACTGATAAAACGCTGATAATGTCATTTAAAAAAGCATCAAATGACATATGATTATTTGGAACAACAAACATAGTGTTGCCAGTATGGAATGCTAATAATGTCCTAAGCCAAGTTTCTGTCATTGTAAAAAATATATATAAATAAATAAATAAAAAGCGTATTTACGTCAGGCTCCATGGAGCTCTTCTTAGAGTAGTGGGGACCATTACAGTCTTATTAGCTGGAGTTCATATTCCGGTTTGGCCAGTAAAACTAGCATTTTTGGCAGCCTTGGAAAAAACTACACTCTCTTGATGTGAGAGCTTGCAGTATGCTGTAAAATGAAATTTAGTTAATTAATGTTGCCCCCTTTTTTCCCCTTGAGCCTGTGTACCCAAACTCACTTGTTGTACATGGACTGTAATGAGTACTAACAGTTGAGAAGGGTTGTATATTTGGAAAGCACAGCATTTATATCACTTCCTCTTTTTCAGATCGTGTGCACTGGCGCTCAGGAGGAAGAGGTGGAGGCACCATGTTCACCTGGCTTTCAGGTGAAGCAGTACCAGGTGGAGTATGATGGAGGCTTCCTCAAAGATCAACCTCTTCTGCAAGGTAGGTCACCTGTTTCCTCACTCTGCTTACCAAGTCCATTAGGTAATGTTTATGTGTGAGATTAACATTCTAGAACACATACACATACGCTATTAGCTCAGTGTCGTCGGTGTTGGATGCAGTGTCAGTGTTGGATTTCTCTAGTGTCCTGGTAAAAGGTGCTTGTGAGTTGACTGTTTTTTTAAGCTTAAATCTGTCATTATCATTCATGCATACTTATAGTATTACCTAACCCCTCCACACACACACACACACACACACACACACACACACACACACACACACACACACACAAACACCTTTTATTATAAAACAGGAAATAAAAGCCACGGTGTCCAAACAAAACAACAAAATATTCGAGTGCTCATAAATTATTCTCCTTGATTTGGGTGATGTTTACAAAAGCTTCCGTGGTGTCTCTCATCCTGCGTCTGCTGAGGGGAACGGCAGCCACAAGGATGAAACTTCCTGCTCTTTGACAAAGTCCCCTGAGTAACGCACGTCTCAGTCTGCCTGGCATGGGGTAGATCACACCTGCTCCATGCTTTTTGCGTCTGCCTGCCTCACACTCTCTCCGACTACACGAATACTTCCTTATGCATCAAATTAGGATGTAAAAATGCATCTGACGAATCATACAGCCTTCAACAGGATCGATTATAATTAGAAATAGCACAGTAGCACTTTACCAATTTCCAGTAGTTCTTCTTTAAAGATGAAATTCAATTAAAGCGCTTGATCTAAGATGATCTAATAGTAACTACCACTCTCATTATACTTAGACACTCCACTACCCTACCACAGGGAGAAATAGATATTGAAGGACATGACATAACACAACATGATGTGTGGTTGTACACCTACAAGAAATATCAATGCTATGTTATGTTTGATACTACGTTTATTACAGAAATAAAAATCTCTTCCATTATCATCTCTTATTCTTTATGAAAAACTCATCATATCCAAAACAGTTGTTTGTTCATTTGTTCCTAGATCCTCTGATATTCAGTCCAGCATTTTCTGCTGATATAAGCATTGTACCGAAACCTAGTATTGGTTCCATCTCTATATTGAATCAATTATAATATTCAATCACAGCAAAATTAATTATCGAATTACACTGAAAATTGACAACAAACTGTGAGATAAAAGCAGTGGAAAAGCAATTAGTGCTAATTGCATGTAGTTGCACAGTGAACATTTACTTTCCAACATCAGACCCACATACTTCTCATGAGCAAACAACACCTAGAGTTCGTATATTAATGAGCGCTTCAGATAAATGACTTAAGCAGCCTGTTAGGTACATATGGCTAATGAATTGGGTACTCAGTGTAAGGCATGTTCATATTTAACAATAAATTAAATTGTGCATTATCTTGGATTTTTTTAGGAAGCCTGCAGTGTAGAGCTGAGGAGAATGGAGAGCTAACTAGAATGATTCTAAGCATGCCTTCAGTTTTTGACTTTTGTTTTTGTCTTGTCCTTGATTTCTGACTTGCCTTTGTTTGTTAATGATTGGTTGCGGGATGTGCCCTCATTTAGCCTGTCTATCTCCGCTGTGACCATTTACAAAGTCATCCAGTGAAACTTCTCATCAATATTAGTGATTTGTAAAATGACATAGCGTATTGTCTCTGTTGAAAAAAACGTGTATACAAATTGACAGTTTTACAGGAAGAGCAAAATCGTTGTTTACTTTTGATGTTAAAGTTAATGTAAAGTGATTTCATTCCAATTTCTGTTGCTCCATTCACCTTGAAATTTGCACACAGCCAGTGTGCTCAAATGTCATAGAAAAATGAAAATAAAAATTATACAGAAACTTGTTTTTGGACAGCAACAATAGGCATTTTTTGTTTATTAGCTCATTAGAATATAGATTGCTAAACTGTAGATCATATTGCTAACGTTACTGCTATTTTTTTTTAGCAGAGTGGGAGCTGAGTGGGGGTCTATAGAATGAAGAGATGTTTTGTTGCTAATAGAGTTGACTCTTCTTTGTGAGCTGAATTAGTTGATCTAACTCACTGAAAAGAGTCAGAATGCCCAGCATTGCATACAGAAAGAGTTCCAGGTGAAGTTCCATGATCTGGGCCTGTGGGATTAGCCAAATGAAACCAAGCGAGTGTTTTGGAGTGGAGCCAATCAAAGACTCCCCTAGTGTAGCTTCAGTTGACTGTAAACCTCTGATGCTCGTAAGTAGTGAGCGTAACAGCGAAAGCCTGATCTGACACACACGAGTTGCTCTGCGGTGGCCACTGTGTGAAACTGCGCTATACGGACGGCGTGCTGCAACAGTCTGCGTCTCAGAACTGTCACAACTCAGTGGGCTGCAGCTCCTCTGAGATTCGCAGTAATGTCTGCCGAGTGCATTTCAACCTCCTCTGGGATCGGCAGTAATGTCTTGCTGGCGCAGAATTGGGCTCCCAATGGGACTCTAGCTTTGCTGCCAGAATTTCTTTCTCCTCTTCAGAAAGTGACTGCCATGTCAACAGGTTGTACAGCAAAGTGGAGAAGAATGAATCTCCATTGTCAGCCGAAAAGGGACTGTGAGAGAATAATTTGCATGATTTTCTCTTATGTTTGGTGTGTTAGTGTTCATGACTGTTGATGTACCATTGATCTGTGTGGTGATTCCAAACCTTGTATTTTCATGGACGCCTTTGGCCTGCGTAGTTACAGTGGCAATAGATGTAGAATATATGCATATGAACATCCTCAATTCCAAAGTTGGGATGCTGTGTAAAATGTAAATAAGCGTAAATAAAAATGGAATGCAACAATTTGCAAATCTCATAGACCCATATTTTATTTACAATAGAACATAGAACACAATTGCTGGAGTTTTGGGAGAGGAATATTGTTCCATTCTAACTGCTTAACAGTCCTGGTTCTTCTTTGCCCAATTATTTTGTTTCATGATGTGCCAAATGTTTTCTATTGGTGGAGTGTCTGGACTGCAGGCAGGCCAGTTCAGCACCCAGACTCTTCTTCTGCAAAGCCATGTTGTTATGATGGATGCAGTTTGTGGTTTAGCATTGTCTTGCTGAAATATGCAGGGCCTTCCCCGAAAGAGATGTTGTCTGGATAGGACCATTTGTTGTTCTAAAACCTCTATATACTGTTCAGTATTGATAGTGCCTTTCCAGATGTGTAATCTGCCCATGCCATAGGCACTAATGCAACCCCATACCATCAGAGATGCCGGCTTTTGAACTGTGCGCTGATAACAAGCTGGATGGTCCCTCACCTCTTAAGGTCTGATTTTCGGGCCAGGGAAGACGGCAGCATCTCTGGATTGTGTGGACATATGGCTTCTTCTTTGCATGATCCAATGTCAACTTATTTTTGTGGACTACATGATGAACTGTGTTTACAGACAATGATTTATGGATGTTCCTGAGCCCATGCAGTGATTTCCAGTACAGAATCATGCCTGTTTTTAATCAGGGCCCGAAGATTACAAGTTTCCAATATTGATATTTGACCTTGTCCCTTGCGCACAGGAATTTCTCCAGATTCTCTGAATCTTTTGATGATATTATGTACTGTGGTTGGATATCCATAGTCTTCTCAATTTTACGTTGAGGAACGATTTTCTGAAATTGTTCCACAATTTTTAGACACATTTTTTCATAGATTGGTGAACCTCTACACATTTTTTTTCCATTGCTGATGGTATGAGGTGGCAAATCTTGCCTGTAGTTTTCTCTTTCAATCTTTTTATGTCAGTGTGTTTGATTGGGAGAAGCACTGAGGCATTTTGTCATCTCGGGGCTCAGCGATCCATACACACAGAGACACAGCTCAGTTCTGCTTTACTGAACTGCTCTGGGACCACCGCACACTTCCATTATCCTGAATGCGCTCCTGTCAGCAGAACACACGAACACACAGAGCATCATCATATATATGATAGTTCATATGAGACAGTTTGTAGTATTAGCGTACTCGGTGCATTGATTTGCATGGACTATTGGATGAGTGAAAAAGTGCTTTGCTTCTCACTTCCGCTAAGGGAATGTTTTGCCTTGAGTTGATTCAAAACCAAGTCAGGATTTGTGTCAGTAGTGCTGGAGACGCGTTGCTGGTGTCACAAGTGGTTAATTGGGCAGGCGACACATGCAGATTTATGTAAATGCCCTGCTCTTCTCCCTTTCCTAGGCCAGGCCTGCTCTGTAATTATGCAGACAGAGGCGGTCAACGGGTGAACACCTCTGCTGGATTGGGCAGCCTGGGTCAGGGATATTAATCTGCTGAACTCCCTGAAGCTGAAAGACCTAAAGCACAATTAAAAAAAAAAAAATACAATGAACGTGAACATTATAATGCATTCAAATTCATCTCACACAGGCCTTCCCAAGTGAGCATATGGCTAACATATGCAAAGGCAAACCCATACAAGGCAACATGCAATAGACAACTATATACTTTGACAAGTACTGTTATTCCCTTATGGACAAACCTGTTTTCATGAATAATTCATAACACATAAGCAAATAAAACATGCCTAGGTGAATCCAAAGCTGGTCCTCCTGAATTGTGATGAGGTTATCTTCGTTTTCTGTCCCGCCCATGTCCTCCAGTGACCCCTCGAGTTTGTGACCAGCATGCATTCCTGTCTGCAGCAGCTAGACCTCTAATTATGCCAACCGCACGCCCATAGAGTGGAAACCATTACGTTTCTGTCGGTTTATTTTCTTTCAAAACCGCCATGTAAGCTAGTATCCACCAGGGGATAGAACTAAATTAAAACATGATTACTTTCTCACCAGCCTACCAAATTCTGCAACCCAAATGAGAGATAGAACTATTCTCAGTTAACCTCTTTGATAAGTGCAAACACTAACAGAGATGACATGTTCCCTCAAATTGGTTAAAGTCTTTATATATATATATATATATATATATATATATATAGCTAAAAATAAAATCAAATAAAGTGAAGTGCTCCCCAGTCACAGAATGATGGTCTGGTTTATTGAGATGTGATAGTTTCTCTGAGCTTGGCTTTCAGCTGGATATAGCTATATCTCTTCCCTGCACTTTAATGAAGAAGAGAAAATGGAACGCAATTTTAGGAAAAGCCAATGAGATTGATCCTGTCGTCTCTCTGAGCCTACCTGCCGTTAATTCAACACCAGCACCAATTTCACATGGACATTATCCCACCGGCGGAGGAACGTGGACATGACACAGATCTGTACTTTTCAGAGACCCCTCTGCTGCAAGGAAATGAGAAGCACACTCTTAGTGAGAGGAGAGATCGAACACTAGCGAAGACATGAGTGCAACTAAAGTCTATCTACATTCAAATTAGCCTGAATAGTTCTTCTTTCTATTTGGAAAATAATCTTTTATTTATGATGGACACTTGAGTCAGCAACTCAGACGTGAGTGAGTAACTCGGACTGGAGTTGCTCTTTGACTGACTCACGACCCTTAAATGACTTACCACTTGACTTAGATTCAACTTTAAAAACACAAGCAAAACTGATTAAATTAGGACCATCAGTTTAGTCATACTGTGTCAAGTAGTTTACTGTTATTTTTGTCTGCAGATAATACCAAGACAAGCCTAAAATATTCAGAAGACCTAAGACCTGACTTGCACTTGCACCCTAGATTCTGGAGACTCGACTCATATGAAGAGTGAAAATATTTGATTTAAGCATATGAGATCATATACACCCATCGGCCACTTCAGTACATACACCTCCTTTTATCTACACTCATTGTCTACACTCATCTTATCAGCTCCACTTGCTATATGGGAGCACTAGAGTTGCAGAATGTCATCCATCTGTTTTCTGCATACTTTTTTATCCCCCTTTCAGCCTGCTTTTTAACTGCCAGCCCTCCTCAGGACCACCACAGAGCAGGTATTATGTGGGTGGAGGATCATTCTCAGCACTGCAGTGACACTGACATGTTGGTGGTGTGTTAGTGTGTGTTGTGCTGGTGTGAGTGGATCAGACACAGCAGTGCTGCTGGAGTCTTAAAACACAGAGTCACTGCTGGACTGAGAATAGTCCACCAACCAAAACTATCCAGTGTCCTGTGGGCAGCGTCCTTTGATGACTAACACAAACCGTGTAGCAGCATATAGTATATATAAAATTTATATGTATTGTGAATTTGAAATGGCAAAAAACAGATATAATGATGCCTTATGGAGACTTTATGAAGTCATATACAATTTCTATGTACAATTATTATGTATGTAATTATACATTAAGCACAATTATACATGCTTAAGCCTGGTATTTTAAGGTAATTTGCATGGTATATAATTTTTGTGTAAATGCATTTATAAAGCATTATGAATATAGAATTAATAGGAAGTGAAAGATTCAGTTAAAAGTTTGAGGCTTTAACTGAATAGAACAGAATTGAGCTGTAATAGTTATATGTAACACACTGATGTCTCAGTGTAGCAATTCATTTTCCTAGAAGTTATTATGTGCTAGTGTCACTAGGATGTGAATGAAACAGGTAAAGCTGCTACTAGGAGCGCTATGCGACCTGAATCCACTTGGAATTTCAAATGGGACATATTTAGCTTTTGGCATCATGCTCTGCTTTACAAATTTGCGTTCAACAAGTTGAAGCACTTACCTTCATCCTTTCCTTTTTCTTAACATTGCATCATACAAAATCACACTAGTTGCTCTATAACATCGCTGCCAGCAGTGCGTGTTTAGAGAGATGTTACATGTGGAGCCTGAGGTACTTAAGGCTCCTCTGGCTGCTGTATAATAAACAGACCCTGACTTTATCAATGTACTTTACAACAGTGAATGAACAGATCATGGTGGAAGGTCTGTTCCATCTTGGCACAGTGCCCAGTACTTATTAACTGTATTAAGAGAAGAAGACCACTTTCTTGGCAGGGGCTCTGTCTCCTGCCATTCTATCAAGCCCGAGTAACATCATGCCAAACCATTTGGCCTTCCGGTTTGAAATAAATTAGATAAAACGTACCTGCTCCCTCTTCTGTTTTATATCTGTTCTGATTTAAGATGATACACATGCACTCACCCACACGTACGCACACTTGCACACTCGCAGAGACTCATCAAGTCACTGTAAGATCCTTTCATTTTGCAAATGCATTCGATAGCAGAGTGGAACCTTGGCACCTCTATTTAATAAAACGTCTACTTTAGTGGCTGTAAAATGAAAATATGGATTCATTATTCTTGTTCAAAGAAACAAATCACGTAGTCTGAGAGTACCTGAGCTCAGGCACAGCGGGAGACGCTATCAAAGTTTATCTCTCATTGAGCCAATTTTGTTTACATGCTCTTTTAACAGTTTGTCTTAAATGCATCACTTTACAGCAGGATGCCCCCAGATAAGACAGTGAGAGGGCTATAAAAACAGTTCACTGGAGCTCAGCACTGGCAGATAAGGACTGAGTTTTTTCCCTCAAAAAGATTAGTTTTCATTAAGCAGTATATTAATGATTTTTGCTTTTATTTATTTATTGTATTTTTGCTTCTGAAGTAAGTACCTTGGCTCCCATAGGCTACCACAGACCCTACAATTGCATTCCACCTTGAATTTCATATGAATGTTGTACACCATATCAGGTAATAATAGCAATATCACAGCTGTGAGAGAACTTAAATTTGAATTTACTGCTTTAGCAATAAGGAGTATTAAAGCAGTGTTTCAGTCTGTGCCCATGGAAGCCTGTAGGTGGTCCCTTTAGATGCACACACCTAAAAAAAACTGAAGGAAATTCAGACAAACTATTACACCAACTGAGGGGACCTATAGAGATTGTATAGCCTGATGTATCAAGGCATTGCAAGGTAAAATCATTCTGAAGTTATATGGCGTTGTATATATTTCTTCCTACAGTACAGGGTGTTTGAGAAACTCAAATAATATCTCATAAAAGGGCTTATTTTTATACATTGTAGTAGCTTCAGTCAATGTAGTTTCATTATTGGGAAAATAAAAAGGCTTTGTGCTGTTTGTACTTGTAAAGTAATATGACTGGGTGTTTATTTTAGATATTGTCTAATGCATCGAAGCACCTTCCTCTGATCGTTCAAAGACTTTTTTCAGGTAACTAAAGTTCAGTCGGGACCACTATGTCAAAGCAAATATTTTATTTCCTTTTGCAATGAGTTATACTTGATGGGACCTCCCCCACTTCCATGTGCCTACAGAGCAGCGCAAACAGAGCAGGCATCAATGACAACAAACATGACACTGAGTAAGTAAGACACAGCAAAAAGAAGGTTGGGAGGAGGCGGGTTGTAAGTGGATTGCAGAGGAGTGGCGAGAGTGGGCAGGCTACAGCAGCTTAAATAAGCATCCTGATGAATTTAACCAATCATGTGCATAACAGGCGATGCGCTAAACAGCTGCTGGTCTGAGCTTGACTTTGTGGCCTGCCTGAATTACCACTATGCTTCATTAAATGTTTAACCAGGGTTGAGGGGCGGTTCCTTTGTTTTATCTTATTGTCTGATAATTGGTTTGAAGCGGATGTAGGGGCAAACTTAAAGTCTTAGCATGTGATTTCATGTGAGTTCAGTAAAAGTTGCAGTTGTACTATGTCACCTTTCAACTGTCTATGAAGCTATAATAAAATTAGAATGAGAGCGCAGCAACTCCTGGTACCTGCTTCACCAAAGCCATTTTACCTGAGCCTGATACGAGAACGACATACAAGAACCAAGACATTTTTGTCCGTGTTTTTCCAAGATCCAAGGTCGTTCTTCTGAAATCTGAAATCCGCCACTGTGGCCTGAGGATGTGCTAAAATGTGCACCATTATAGAAGGGGCTTTCAGTCATCTGCCTGCCACGCCAAGTATATTTAACCAGTCCTTTCTTTGCTAGCTACAGGAAGTGCAGTATTAATGTAGTATATCATATCACCCATATTTAAAAGTTCGGTGTTGCTACCACAGCACAGGCCTAGTGTCAGACATCCTTTTGTCTGAGCTTCCTCTGCATGTAACAAAACTCCAGCATGTAGTTCCCTAGTCTTCCTCTCTGACAGCGTTCCTCTCCAGATCACACCACTCTCACAGCTGTAATTGTGTTGCATTAATCACTCACCTCACACACAACAGGCTGCACAGAGCCTTTTTGGGCCAATTTTAATTGACTATAAATCATGTGCACGCTTGACAAATGACGGTAATTACAAAGGCATGGATATGACGCGAAGGCACGTGTTTCCCTTCAGTGGCGAGGAGATGTCAGCAGGCCTCAGGACCTGCGTGGGAGAGGCTAAGAGAGGGAGCGTGCGCACTCCGTGGCTTCCAGCTTGCGAAGATTGACCTTGAAATGGAACGGCAGGGACAGGGGGACTAGACTGCCACAGAAACATGAGAGCCTACTGATGGAAGTGGTTCTCTGGAGTGGGGATGGAGTATGCTATATATAGAATGTAAAAAAAAAAAAGAGTGATAGAGGCAAGTAGGAGGGGCGTTTGAAGATAAGTGTGTTTTGACAGCTTGTAAGAGTAAGAACTTTCCTTAAGAGAGCACCACTTTTCTCATATGTGCTAGGAAAAGTTCCCTGGTGAGCATTCCCAGGATGACAATCTTAACATCACAGCGAGATGCCTTGCAGGTTTTAAAGGCTTCTCCTTGGTGAGCGGCAAGTGAAGAACAGTGGAGGAGCATTGTAGATCTGAGGAACAGCATAGGAACGGGAGAGTTTTGGGTCACTGCTATGGAGACATTGGCCTGGAGGGGCAACCAGTCAGGCATCTGCTTCTTGCCCACACTCTGAAGCCTCGCTGCCATTTGATCTCCTCCTGTAAAGCAGCCTTTGCGCTCGGCAAAATTGCCCTGCTCCACTCTCTAACCTACTTAGCAGCAGAATTTACATTTCTGATGCAAATCGGGCTACATCTGCTAGGACTAACAAACATCATTCAAAACACTGGAGGAGAAAATAACCAAACATGTTTAATTCAAAACCGCCTGTTCGCCAAGGCGTGTGTTCATCAATTAGTAACATGATCTTTTTAATTGCAGCTTTGAAGGGGAATTTAAAGAGAGTAGCATTTACCACGCAGCTACAAACTGTCGGAATTAATGCCCTCCTGTGTCCGACATTCGGCGGCCTAAATTAATGCGGACTCGGAAAGCATCAGAGAGGAATCTGCACTATCTGTGCTGCCTAAAAGGTCAGCGCCAAACTTATCCATTTTAATGAGCACTTGGTATTCAAGGCTTATTGGCCATTAATTTGGATAACAGTTGTTCAACAGGAAGACTCGGCCATTATAGCTGAATCACTTGAAATCGTGACAGTATGGAATGTGTTAATCTTTATAGCGAGTTGTGCTTTATAATGATGATGACGTGGTAAATGCATCAAAGCTTTGTAAAACATTGTGGTTGCGTGCTGTATACATTTACATGCTCACTCTCTTACATTGTTCGTTTGTGTTTAGCTGCCCTTAAATGAGCGCTGTAGGTGCTAATTCAACACTGCAGGTGCCAATTTAACACTGTAGGTGTTCATTCATCCCTGGTGATTTAGCTCTGTATCCAGTTGTTTATGCACTGGGGTTTTGTTTTGCCTGGTCTGCATGTTTGGGTGTGTGTGGAGGTCAGCTTGAAAGAGAAGCAGATTCAGGAGATATCTGGGTTTAAAGGGATAGTTGAACATATTGCCAATTAGCCCTCCTTTTTTGCTTACACTATGTCAGGAAAAAAAAAAACTTTACAGCACTTTTTAACAGAGAATAGACTGGGTTTAAGCTTCCTGAGTTAGCTTTACGTAATGAATAGAAGTGGTAGGGAAAAGAAATAGGCCTCTTAACAATTCAGGAGCACAAAGTTTGCTTGCTTGTTGTTTAAACTCTCATTGATACTATGGATGGTCCTCAGAGGCAAACTCCCTTAACATCTTCCATCCATCTCCTGTTTGGTAATGCAGTTCTTTTGCCATTTAAAAAGCCTTAACAGAATGAAACACATACTTGAGGTCTAATGTTCAGAGTGCACGAACATGGCAAAATGGTTTGCAGAAAATGGAAAAGATGAAAAATTGCAAGTCAGACCGTGAAAATGGTCAAAAGCTAACACTGTCAGAATGGTATGTTTCTACAAGCGGGGCGTGCAGGAAAAATCCTTGACCTACCATGTTGACCTAAGGCTGACTTTAAAGTTATTCTCTTAGGAAAGGGTAGTGCCCTTGTCACGCAATTTCCCACGTATTTCTCTGAGTGTCAGGTGGGTTTTTTCACTTAATATGGGAAAGAATTCTACTGCCTGACTAAAAAGGCAGCTTTTGTACCAGCTAGTTTATGCTCCAACGAAAACTCCTGAATAACTGTTAAAGACATGATTTAGTTTGATCTTGTTTTGAACTGACTTATTGTTGTTACTGTTAGAGGTAACTCTTTAGAAAAGTTGGCTTCCCATTGGACTGACAAAAACCTGTGCATATATCCAGACGTGCAGTGACTGATAAAATAGTTGTGACCAGTGTTGTGCAGAATACACTGAGAAATGTACTGATAACAAAACTAGACACACTCCTAAATATATGTAGTATTGTATTCAATTACAATATATAAAATCATAGATTTAGAATACATTTTATATTGATTTTTACTACATGAGAAACTCTCCTCTTTTGTTTTGACAATGGAAAATTCACATCTTCAAATGACATTACAGAACCTTATTTATCTCTCAGCATCTACTTCAGTCCGCTGCTGCTCTCATAATCCCACTGCTATCTCCTGAACTAAGCAAACATATAGGCATATCCCAATAGCACAGTTATGACTGTAAAATGGGCAGCTGTGTGATTTTCAGTTGATGACATATGTAACTTGCCTGTACAATATTGAGGCCCTCTACTGATGAGACTGTTCAGATTTATCGTCAGCAGATTTTAAAATGTCATGCACTGATTTTAAAGCATTCATGACGTTTTATGTTTAGTGGATATGTATCCTAAACACATTTAATTTCTGTCTTTGCAAGCACTTTTCAATTAATAATAAAGTCATGAGATCACTTGAAATACCATTAATCCATGCATTACATCAGACATAGGGATTTATTATTTCATACTAGACCTGTTACAATTATTACATAATTGCCTTATATCATATTTTTGAGATAATTGCAGTTATTCGAGACAGTCACAGTTATTTAAGCCGATTGCCATCATTTTCCACAGTCATTAGATTTTACAGTCATTTTAAACTGCAGCAAACAAAATGATTAAAACAAATTGAGTGTGTTGGGTGAGGCAAATAAATGTATATAAAAGACATTCTTTATTATTAGTTTATGAAAATAAAAAAGGTTCTGACTTCTAATTTGATGTAACATTCATGGGGCAGTGGCAAGTAATGTTAGGTATGTAGATGATTCTATAGGTTTTAGCATGGCAGAATGAGCTTTTTTGTTGATATTTTCTCTTAAGTAAAGAACATTGTTGCATTGGTTTGTGATTGCCTCACGCATGGGTAACATTTTACTGGACAGTACTGTTCATAAAGCTACATGACAACTACAGGGGCCAGTCATGACAACTGACATAACCCTCTATAAATGTTTATAAATGCTTTCATTCACTGGGTTGCATTTGTCAATTTTGATAAAAAAATGTTTACTGATTTATGGTTTAAGTCAGTTTTCATGCTATCTTATGTAGGTGCCATGTATATTCATGAACAGTACCTTACAGTAAAGTGTTGTGTGTGTATATACTGTATATGTACAAACGGTATATTATTGTTACAACTAAGGTACCAGTCAGTTTTTTAACTTCATGCTAGTCATACCCTAATGTTGGAAAAGACTAAATGGTAGAACAGGAGTGTTATATCTTCATGAGTTCATGATGTTTGTGGCCTTCAAAGTGAAGTGGTGAAATATTCCTTCTTTGCCACTGTTGCGCTGATGAGGAAATGTTGCAAAGTGTGAATAGCCATCCAAATTCTGTTCTTAATGTGGGGATTAAATAGGATTAAATAAGGAACCTGCCGGCATATGACTTAGTCCTTTGAAAGTGTCCTTTCAGCCTTAAGTTAGTCGGTGTAGCGCCAGGCACAGCAGGTCACCATACATAATAATCCATGTCCCACAGAGCATTTACAGAGCAAAACCAATAACTCTTCATGGGAGCCAATGACACTCCCCTTGACTGATGCTGAGTACTATTCTATTGGCCATCAGTGTACGTGTGCTTTTGTATGAGGCTGTGTGTGCAGCTGTATTTCTCCACTGAGAGTTGATGCCGGAGCGCTTGCTTGGCGTGGTGCCTGTGCCCTGGGCACTGGAGTGACAGCACAGGAGCTGAAGTCTGATCCTCCAGTGTCGTTGCCTGCCTTGGCTTACATCGATCCGGCACGGTGAGCAGTAGCAGGGCCGTTCAGTAACAGACAAGAGACTGACAGCCTCTGGCCTTCGTGGTTAAGGGCAGGAAGTTTGGCTAAAGAATAGGAACTTTTAAGTCTGAAAGGTCAACCTCGCTTATTCCCAGCTCGCAGACGGATGAGTGACTGATATGATCATATTATGTAAGTTTATAATGTTAGAACATTATATAAAAGATGCTGTTTACAACAAAAACAAATACATTTAAATTACTTGTTTACGTGATTTCCATAATGTCCTTTCATTGTCCATCCTAATTAAGTTTGTTACCACAGGGAAGCACAAATCAATTACCTCTCCAGTTACTTGGGGATTTCCCCATTGCATCCAGGTTATATCCATGCGATTCTCTGTTTGGTTTATGTTCTGAAATTCTGTGTTCTCTTCAGTACAACCAGATTCTGCAGCTAGATTCTTAGTACTAAGAAATCTGCCCATACTACTCCTATTCTTCATTAATTACACTGACTACCACCTACAGAATGTATCTGTTATAATGTCCTGCTGCCGACTTTTAAAGCCTTACATGGCATTGCATCGACTTATCTCTTTGCTCTGTTACATCCTCATGCCCCATCACGCAATCTTAGGTCCTCTGATTCTGCTCTCCTAGCTGTCCCTAGGTTCAATCTTTCCTCTAGGGGTGGCAGAATTGTAGAGTTACTGCCCCCACCCTCTGGAACTCCTTACCTTCATCTTTTCACATTTCTACCTCAACCTCCAGCTCATAATCTCAGAATACTTTCATTCTCTCTGATTCATCTTTTTTTCCCCCTGTAAAACGTCTTTGGGTATCTGAAAGGTGCTATATAGGTCTGAAGTCTTATTCTTATTCTTATTTAAAGAGCCATTTATTAAAAGTTTTTTTTAGGGAAGCAAATGTTTTCTTGTGGCATCAGCAAATTGTTGAGGATGGATAAGTGCTGTCCCTCTTTACTGGCCCTTCACTGTAAAACAGCAGCAGCCAAGGCTGAATATGTTACAAGGTTACAAATAAATATATGAAACATCTTACAGGGTCTGCATGTCTGTTTAATCTAGACAGGCCAGATAATTGCTCATGTGCACCATCATTAGCTTAGTGCTTAAATACTATAAGAAATCAATAAGGGACTATAAGGGGGCTTCTCAGGAGCAGGAGTTTTGACATTTTAAGGGCCTGAATTTTAGGTCTAGCTCTGATAGTCAAGGTTCACCACTGCTCTAAAGAACCCTGCTTAGCATCTTTATTTTTATGAGGGTAGACACCGACTGGTTTATAATGGACATTATGCTTTCAATAGCCAATTACACACTCTGTTCTGTGGGCCTTTTTATCTGACAGTTGCTTAAAAAGTCAATTTATTTATCCTGACACACATTTACTGCCTAACTTATTTGTCTTGTCTACAGCCAAGACTTTTTGCCCTGGAGGAATGATTCATTTAGAAGGAATTGTCTTTATCCTAATAGTGTCATACTTTAAGCTCCTTCATGTTTCTCAGAAGCGTCATACAAACCTGAAGTGTTCTCATTCTCCAGGATATGGAGTATGAGAGTTATGTAACCATGAAGTTCCTCCAGGTTTCTTTCTGCTCTGAGAACTGTAGGTGACCCTGAGAGGAGGAGGAAATGAAAACAGGGATTATTTTTTCTTGCTTTTTCTTAAAACACTTCTTGAAATTTGTTTTGATGATAAAATTCCAGTCTCCTCTGAATTCCTTGAGCGAGCCATTCATATGTAATATTAATGGCTCAAAATGCTATGACTGTCTGTAACTCAGCATGGTTTACTTCAGAGCAATGAAGAGAGCAATGCAACTCAAAGCCTTAAATAAAACATTAACCACTCATGCAGGCTCAGTTGAGTGTTTTGACCAGACCCATTTTTAATGCATTTGTGTCTACAGAAAACATTATCTACTTTATTATTATTTTCTGGGTATGAGAGTGAGACGTGCTGTTCCCCTGCCTGCAAATATTTATTCACCGAGTTGCTTCTCTGTAAGAGAAAGAACAGGCAGTATTTGTCTATGCTAGTCAGCTTATCACAAAGACATTTTCATGGTGTAATTAACATTCAATAGATAACTCAAAAAAAAAAAAAGGAAATGGGGGGAACAGGGGGAGAAAATAATAACATTTGTGTATGCAGTGTTTGTTGTTTTTGTTTTCATTAGACTATAAATGTTAATGTTATTATGAGTGAATGAGGGCCTGAGGACAGTTTATTTTCTCTAAGTGGGTGTGGGCATCAAGTTGCTCCATGGCTCTGCTCTCTGTGCATGCACTGGCCTGGCAGACTGAGGGCCTGCCAAGAGAGCCAACCCTGCTGTGACCAGTTCAGGCTTAGGGTAGGAGGTATGTCAGTATTAAAGGGAATGCCAGTGTGACATGTCTCAATGGTATGGATTTACTGTGTTGTGGAACAGTGATAAGCCCTGAAACAGTGAACCACAAACAGGCCCGCCCTCTTAATTAAATGTTAACATGAACAGCTGAAGCAATTTGTAGTGTAATGTGTAATGTCACAGTTTTAACATTTGCATTATTTTAGTAAGATTTGACTTTTTTCCCCTGAGGTTTTTAAATGACCCACCTCAATTTTGTCTGTAGACTTAAATATTTTAAAGAATTTCTGTATAATTAAATATCATCACTGTCCAAAGAAAAATAAGTATCTCCTCTGAGACAGCGGCACACTGAAGATGACCTGCTGCCATTCTGAGACACTCCATGACAGTCTGGTGTCAGATGTGTTAAGGTGTTAAGGGCAGTCGTCGTAACAGGATAACAGGATAACAATTGTATTGTTATTGTCGTTTTATTTGGACTGCCCCCTGTAGAGGCTTTGTAGATGTTTAACCTCAACCCAAAACCTAAACCTAACTCTCATCATGGTCATAATCTTAACCCTAATCCTAATACTGCTGAAAATCCATAGAGTGTTTAGAATATGAACATCTGTAGAACATCTAATAGGGGCTGTCAAGATAAAGTGGGAGTGAAAATGTTGTTAATATGTGTCATACTGTACAAACACAAGCTCTTACTGGCCACCCCTAATTCTTACACCAAGACTCTGCCTTAGAGGTGCATGGCCTGCAGGGTGACCACACTATTGCGTGTTGCCATGGCAGAGAGAGTGGCTTTGGGTTAGTGGCGAAGAGATGAAGATCACCCTATGAGAACAGCCCCTCTAGAACAGTGAATGGGAATGAGTCAAGCTTCCTTCCAAAGGTGCCGAGCACTTCTCTGCTCAAGTGCAGCTCCACGCTGACAGACCCGTCTCTATCTCAGCCTCAGTTATGACAGCCCCTCTCCCATCTGCCGGCTGCCGGCTGCCATGTTTAAACGGCTCATCCTGCCATCACCGAGGCAGCCCAATTTCCCCCCCTCACTCGCTCTTACCCCAAGGTGTGCAATTTCAGCATGCAGAAAATGGCAGAAGAGCCTCATTTTCCTGTTTACTAAAAATGAACAGACATCTCAAATGATTTCAAAAGCCCTGGTTGACAGAGTGTTGCGGTGTACCTGGGGGACTGCATGTACTGTGCTGTTTTTGTAGACCTGTCAGAGAGGTTAGACACCAAGAGAATGAGTGGTTATTGTTCATGATTATTCCTGAATCTCATTAACCTTCAAGCTTAGCTCAAAAACTTTTTTGCAACCAAAAAAGTTGCTTCCTAGAGAATGTTTCAACAGGTTCTGTTTTTGAAATCTGTAGAAACTGCCGATTTGCTTAAATCAGGTGTTAATTGTACACAGTGCTTTGCAGAGAGATGAGGGTGCGTAGATGAGTTTGTGTGTTTATATGTGTGTGTGAGAGAGTGAGAGAGACAGACAGAGACAGATATGTGGCATTAAGAGTAGTGAGGTTGTCTGAATTCAATTGTTATGTCTGGCAATGAAGCATATGTGTTATTTGTGTCAGGCAGACACAATGTGATTTCAGTGTGAAATGTTGTGACATCTGCCGTGCAATGCAAAATGTTGTACTACTCTCTTGATGTCGTCGCAATCGCAATGGATTCATTCATCACTCTTAACAGTCAAGGGATTATGAAATGTGAGTATTGAGCTACACTTGTGCGATAATCATATTGACTTTGTTATGACATCCATCAACAAGAGACATAATTCAGATCAATGCTGCTCACTAGCCCCTCATTTCCTGTAATACAGAAAAGCTACTTTGATATAAGGGGAGAGCAGTAATTTCCAGTTAACACTGTTTTGTTCCTTCCAGGGGAAAGAAAGTCATGAGTTTTAAAGGAAGAATATCGATAATAATTAGGCTGGTGGAATATGCTGTGGGTTTTAAATGTTTATAAGGGAGAAGGGAGAGAAATATAAAGAAAAAGAAGAGAGGGAGAGAGAGAGAGAGACTCTCATTGGCTGTGACTTCAGCGGCTGTGTGCTGATAACAAACAAGAGCGGGGGTCCCCATAGGGGGAATACACAAAGCAATTACGGCAGGGGAAAGTTGCCTGGAGAACCTTATTAAAATTTAATAAGCCCAAGGTTCTTTTTTAGCCGTTGTTCTGTGATGGCAGAACATTATGTTCCCCAATTCTCAAATTAAATCGGGGTGTGAGGTGAGGGGAGAGAATGGAGATAAAAACAAAAGTAGACCGAGTTTGGATTGACATTTTCATGTGCTACATTTATAATGCACAGGAGGCCTTCAGCTCAAATATGTTCCTTCATGGTTTTTGCAGAATAATCAAAGTATGATTAACTGCCGGGTAGCTTGTCTGGTTTGTGTGCTACGATTTGCAAAGGAAATGTGTTTCATTGAACTGATGTTTATTTTTAATGGAGGAGGAAGGCCATTTGAAATGCAAGAAAAACAAAACAGAAGAACACTGTTTCACACTCAATATAGCAGTCTCACAGTATTGGTGCTCAGGCAGCAGTCCGTTTATTATTGCTGTCAGAACAAAACCTTATTTTTTGTTGTTTTAAATTTTTTCACATAATTTGAAAATGTAAATGTTAAAATAATAGTTTGCCAAAAAAACCTGATTTACTTGAGTTGCCACTTACTCCTAATGCAGACATGTCCAAGACATGTTTGCTTTTCAGATTATGTTAGTTTAGTACTTTAAAACACCCAAAGCATTTCCCCAAAAGTACATGGCAAATTCTTTATATATTGGCTTCATATTACATTGCTAACTATGGGAATGGACCTTATTTACGCAGTTAAACTAAATTAAGAACTACATACCCATTTTCAAAAGAGCAGGACAGTGTATGAAATGCTGATGAAACCAAAAGCAGTGATTGAAACCAAAAGAAGAACATTCTCTTTAATCTGCCCGAAAGTGAGAACAGTAACACAAACACAGTATTTGTTTTACCTAATGAACATCATTGTTTTTTGTATATATGAGCTCATTTCAAATTCAATGCCAGCATCATGTCCTGAAAAAAGCTGGGACTGGAGCATGTTTACCACTGTGTTACATCACCTTTCCCCTTTAACAACACTGAATAATCATTTGGTGACTGAAGATACAAACTGATCCAGTGTTTAAAGTGGAATCTTTGGACAATCTTCTGCTCTGTCCTCAGGACCTTTATTAATTTTAATTTTAATAATATTAATATTAATTTTAATAATGCAAAACATGTTAGTGGGAGGCAGTTCTGGACTGCAGACGTGTTGAGCATGGTGGACCCTGAAACCATGCATATGTCATAGCAGCATATGTCACTCCTGGTTAATGGTGCAGACCCTGGCTTTTGAACTTTTACACTGTTAGCATTCAGGATGGCTTTTTCTTCTTTGACCCAGAGAACACAATGTCTGTTTCCATGTGCATCGATGCATTTCAGATGAGCTTGAGTCCAGAGATGTCAGCAGTGTTTCCGAATGTTGTCTTAACTTGCATTTGTGGAAGAAGCAATGGACAGAGTTTATAGTTTACAAGTTTTTAAAAGTATTGCCGAGTTCATATGTGATATCCATCACAGAGGAGTGCCTTTTTAATGTAGTTTGAAGATCACAGGCAGCCAGCTGTGGTTTTCTGTATTATCCATGTAGATATATTTCTCTGGGTTCCCTCAGTCATTTGCTGATATTATGCACTTTAAATGGTGAAATACCTGAAATCCTTGCAATCACTCGCTGTGGAATGTTCCTTTTTAGATTTTGAGATTTTTTGCTGATGCATTTTTTTCCACAGTGGTGAGCTTGACCTGTCCTCATAAAGGACTCCTTTCCTGGATGATCCTTTCCTGGATGATCCTTTTATATCTAAGCATGCATTGCATCACTTGTTTAAGACGCTTTTTCCACATTCCCCAAATGATGTTTTCATTTCTTTATTTTGTGGCTATCCAAAGAAAAACATGTATCTCCATTTTTGTTGATTTTTGCTTTTATATATCATTTAAACAGAGCTGCCGCCATTTATGCTGGGTACAAAATTCAGTACAAAGTTGCTGACTACCTGTGTTTGTTAGCAACATTAGTCTTTCAGCTCCAGGTCTAAACTAAAATAGCGACATACAGACACTGAACGCTAGCTGATTGACTACATTTGGGTGGAAAATCATGTAAATTTGATTTTTCACAGAAATAACCCGTTAAAACCTTTTGACAAATGTAACAATAGAAACACCTAAAATCCTTGAATTTCCACTCAACAGTAGAAACTTATTTTCCTTATCCTGTAAAGTCACCACCTTGGAGAGACAGGGTCAGTGTAGAAACAGAGAAGTTGGAGAGGTTATTTAAGATGAAAGAAGAACAAAAATTAATTCTCACTCTCATACACTTTCATTGTGCTTAGTCTGTCTTTATATTCTGTGACTGAAGTGAAACTGTTTGATTAACTGTGTCAGATAGTTTGTCTTGTTTGTGTGATAATATTACAGAATACAATTGTTATGTTCCTTTGAACTGATTGAAAAAAACTATAGAAATTGAAGAGGGAGGATCATTTAAGATGAAAGAACGCAAATAAAAATGACTTCACAGTTTAATTGCACTCACAGGCTATAAAGCTAGACTTAGGAGTGGCAGCTGATTTAATTTCCATATAGATACTAGAGACTGAGTGAAAGCCATTGTTGGGTTGCTTTGCCAATTTATGTGCTGATATATTAAAATAAGACGTGAAGGGTCTAAGAGCAGAGATCCAGTTTTTGCTGTGCATTTATTTTCTCACTGTGTGAATTCTGTGGTTTGAGTGTGATGTGTTGGTGTGTTTTTGAATTACTGCAGCTTCACAAGCTAGGTATGGAAAGAGAGAAGGACCCAGTTCTTTGTGTCCTGGTTTCTTAAGTGCATGAAGCTGTGTGAGTGTGTGTATGCTTATGTTTGTGCGCACATGTGGCGGCATACGTATATCTAGCTGCTGCTCTGACCTTCTGACTTGAATATAAGCAGAAAAATAATGAGCAGATACCATAGACAAGTCACCCTGAGACCATGCTCTTATTACTTTGTTATTTTTGCCACTCACACACACACACACACACAAACTCGCCACACACACACTCATCCCCAATGCATGTACATTTATATATTATGTACATTCGTTGGTCATTTTATCAGAAACACAAAATCTACCAACTGCACTGATATGAAACCAAAGTCCACACCTGACTTTTGCTGGCGACAAGACCAGACCAGACCGGACCAGAGCAGACCAGACTGGTCCTTCTAAATTCAAAACATGAACCTGATGGAAACCTGCTTGCATGCAATACTGTTAACAGAGATGGATTATCGCGGACAGTGTTACAGTTGTTTGTTTTGTTATTAAGCATTTTCTACTGAGGGACAGAAAATGGTATGGGAGGATAAAATAGTATTTTGCATATCTGTAATGCAGTAGGAGCATTTATTATCAGTGTATGTTAGTGAAATTACTCTATGTACCTTGCAGGGAACAGCATCCAGCCTTCTGATCAATCCTTAACTTTAGCACTACTTTTCTAAAGTTCCCTGCATTACTGCTGCTACATGCAGAAATGCTTATCATAAACTATTGAATTTCAATACTATGGTGTAATGTCCAGTGTGTTTAGGTATAAGGTACGTAATAAACTGGCAACTCTATGCCAAATACACTTCAAGCAAACTTAATAAACTAGGGGAAATATCCGCTGTGATCTTCTCACCAACTCATCCCTCTCATTCTCCAGGGGTGCACTCACCCCCTCCTCAAACTCCAAAGCTGTTCAGCTAACATTATGGGAGAGCAAAAGAGAGGGGAAGGAGAGGAAATCACTCATTAGAAAACATACCCTAACCTGTTTTAGTGCAACACTGCAAGTGAGAAATCATCCTGAATCCATCCCAAAAACCTGGTATTTGGCTGGGCCTCTTCAGGCTCAAACTGGGTAGCAACAGTTACTCAATGTAGCCATTTTCTTGTCACACACCCTGTACCCTGTCCATCCATGAAAAGAACCCACCATAGGACAGTGCCAGATTACAGATTACAGCAGTGACACCGACACAGTAGTTGTATGTTAGTGTGCATGATGCTATGAACTACGAACACCAATACCTTAACTTCAGTACCGATACCTAAACAATGCTTGAATTAACGTGATCTGTTACATTTCATATAAAAGTTTCTATGGTTTAAACCAGAAATGTGTGTGAGGTGCTGGGATTCGGTAGACTTTGTAACATCAACAAACTGCAGACTAAGCAAGAAGTGCTGACATTACTAACACTCATAATTTAGACAGTCAATCATCTGTCTCGTTTTAGAACAGGCATGATTGTTGGCTCACAGGTACTGATAAGCCTGACTGTTTGGGTACTAAATTTTGGTGCTAAACAGAATGTTTAGTATTAAAGTAATTTAGTTGGTATCATAAACTATTGAATTTCGATACTATGGTGTAATGTCCAGTGTGTTTAGGTATAAGGTACCTAATAAACTGGCAGCTCTATGGACCTGATGTACTAAGCCTTTTGCACCAGTTTGAGATGCAGATTGAACATTTCTGTCTGTGTGATATATACGAAACTGCACTAAACTAAGCATTAGTTTTTAGTACTAATTCATCAGTTATATACAGCATAGTGTACCATAATAAACATTCTGTGTTATTATAATCAGTGGTGCTTGACTATTAGAGCTAGATCTTCAGTTTGGACCATGAATATCAAAACTTTTAAAAAAATCTTCTTAAATTAAACACCAATATTCATTTTAACTTATATTTTACTGTGTAGCAATTTTACAGTCTCTTTCAGAGCCCTGGCAGGTCAAGCAGGCATGTCACTTCTAGCCATACACTACCTGTACATGGTAGATACACCATTTAGACCATTTAACATTGGCTAATTACCTTAAAGCCCAGCATTGTGAAGTATTAGCAACACCGTGGTGTTGACCGTGGTGGCACCCAAGAGCCTCTGCACCTGGTTGTTCTGCATGGCCATGCCCTCTGTGCGTCCATGCACAGGCAAGCCAGAAGCGGGTCGCTAAAGTGTTTTCCATTTGAAGCTTAAAGGTGGAACAGATAAGTGTTTCCACATCTCGCAAACATCTGAATTTAAGCCTTTAACACTACTGTAATAATCATTATCAGCCCACTGGTGTAATTATACATATCAGCCCAACATTATATCACCCTTGGGATAATAAGACGTTGTTTGTCGTTATGCCTGTTTTGCAGACCGAAATGCAGGCTTCTGTTTTTTTCTGCTGCCTATTTTTTTCTTTGTAATCCCTGTATTATCTCCCAATAGCTGATTAATTCTTAGAGCTCCATTTTGTGACAACAAGAGAAATGGAATAAACCTCCTTTCCCATCAGCCCCTAGATCTCAAGTGCTTTCTGGGCGTACACAGACTCAGGCATAATCAAATCATCGACTGATCTCATTTTAAAAGTCTCTAAGGTCACAGGCATTACGCTGTGACTCATCTCTGGCATTTATTTGTTTGATTGTCACAGGTGCAGAGTATTCTTATGAGGATGAATTCGGATGTGAAAGAAAAAAAAAGCCTGAATACCACAAGTTTTTCCTGAGTGGCAGGGAGAGGATAAAACGTCACCTCTTTTTGCCCTTTCATCAGCTCTGACATTTGGAAATCCTGGTATTTGTGGGTGAAGTTTTCTCAGTGAACCATTTATCTGTTAAGTACACGTTTAGTGAGCAATTGTGTTAGTAATTAGTCAATTAGTCTTCTGTCACCTGAAAATAAATAATGTGTTTAGTTTCAGGGTCTCATTATCACGCTACAATGGGCTGATTATCATGGAAAACAATGGACAAAAGTTTAATTCTGTGTAAACCTCCCTCTGTTTATCGCTATGTGACATTTTAAGTGCAAGTGAAACTCAAGGAGAATGGGAGTATGGGAGGAGCAGAGGGAGAGATAATCTGAACATAAGCTTTAATTCTTTTCAGCACTCTGTGCTTTAGACACGTTAACAACAGAAGACAAAAGGGCTCATAAATGAGGTGGCAGGTATGCTGTGCCGAGAATAGAGCAGACATAATAGCCAAAGGTAGAAATGCTCTTTCATGCTTACTGTTACTGTATACAACATTCATAAGCCCAGATACCCAGTCATGTGGTTATTTCTGATTTTCCATTTTGAAAGAATGAATATTATTTTCATGGATTTTTGTTCTGTTTTTTTTTTCTCTCATGTGGGTAGAAGACTGTGTCCTCCTGAGATCTAATCAGTTACTCTCTCACTCTCTGTATTAGAATAAAATTCATGAGACAAAGCAATTAACCTCAACTCCTACACAGATTTATATTTGGAGTGTGTTGCATTTGAAAAAAAAAAGGCCTTTTGAGGAGCACTGTTTCCTGATTATGATCTGAGATGAAAACAAATTATTAGATGGCCCCTCTCATCTGCTGAAGTGCTGATCCACCTACTGCTGTTCATCATACTAAGCCCAACTGTGAACAGCATGCCTTCAGTCCCCTAAAATACTTTAGAGGGTTGTTGTTAATCAGTCTGTTGGCATGAGCTAACCTGCTGGTTTGTGACATAGCCTGGCTTAATGTGGATTTACAGGACGCTTATTAGAAAAAAAAGAAAGATATTTCTGCCTTTTTAAAATGATGAAAGTTTATTGTTATATGTAAACATTGTTAAAACTCACCATTCATCTCCAGTCCAAAGAGTTCATGTATCTAAATGGCCCATTTTAAAGTTTAAAAGTTTTGCTATGTGGGGAAAATGCAACACATTTACATGTATCCCCTTGTTCAGCCTACCGCAGGTTAGCCCCACCTGTACATGTGGAGGTTATATTGAGTGTTTCAGCCTTCAGTGCTTTCTGCTTAAGGCTCAATGCAGGGCAGCAAATCAGGACAGAGATCATTTTCATTTACATTTACAGCATTAGCAGATGCTCTTATCCAGATCGACTTACAAAAGTGCTTTAATGTATCCTAACTAATAGAAACAGGTAGAGTCTAAACTCCCCTTCAGCTCAGACTCTGAGTACAGCAGAAGTGCACTAGCAATGCCAAGCCAGTGCTTGTACCTAGAGAGAAAATAAAGGGTTAAGCACAGCGTAAGAGCAGTACAATGCACTTCAGTACATACTTTGATTAGTGCTCCCTTAAGTGCTTCACAAGAGGTGGGTCTTCAGTCTGTGTTTGACTGCGAGAGAGTCTGCTGTTTGGACAGTCAGCAAAAGTTCATTCCACCATCTGGGTACCAGGACAGGAGGAGTCTAGATGTTTGTCTTCCATGCATCTTGAAGGATGTTGGGTCAAGCCAGGCTGTACTGGAAGCTTGAAGGGCGCAAGGTACAGATCAACTTGCCATAAGGTAGGGAGGGGCAGGTCCATTCTTGACTTCGTAAACAAGCATTAGAGTTTTAAATCTGATGCAGACGGCTACAGGAAGGACAGCAATAAAGTGACATGAGTGAACCTGGGCAGACTGAAGACAAGCCATGCTGCTGTATTCTGAATTTACATATTGTTATTGCCATAACAAAACCTTGTATCTCCAACATAGTAACTTTACAGGAGAAAGAATATTAACTTCCAATGGAAGTTGTAACAAGATAATTTTTTCAATATAATTGTGTACCGTTTTTTTGTACCAGTTTAAAAAAAGTAGAGTTTCAGATCCAACATTTCAGATCCAACATTTTTGATTAATATTCAGAGGCTCCGGAAGGCCTTCGTTACCTGGATCAGGTAGATTTGGATTTGGAACAACAAAACTCTGCAGGGTGGTAGATCTGCAGGACTAAGATTGGGCACCCCTGCTATAAGGAATAAAGATGGAAGGGATAAAGTTGGAAAATGTTAAATTATGAATTATGACTACTATTGGTACACAAAACCACAAACATGCCATAGATGGATCTCAGAGAAGGACTACAATAAAAGAAACTGCTGAATATGAGCCTAAATCATGGCGAATATAAGGCAGTTATGAAGCCTTTGTTTGGGCCAAAGACTGCACTTGGCAGAAACCAGCCATTCCTAAAATTGTCGTGCTAAGTGTCTTCATCTGCTTCCGATCACCATCAACCAAGCATATTCACTTCAACACTCATAAACTAAATCATGCGACATGCTCCCATACTCTTGAAACGATTTCAGATGCAACCGTCAGCAGATTCTTATTGCAGATATGTAATACACGAACAGCTGGTACAGCTTTGCATGTTTGGGGCGCGCCTTGCTATCAATAGTTCCCAGTCTAATCTAGGAACTCTGGTGTTTGATGCCAAGGGGGACCATCTGACATCTCCTTTGAACGATAGCTCTGTGCCGCCACTCTCTGTCAGAAGAGCCTTGCAGCAAAAAAGCCAATGCTTTGTGTGGGGTATATGCCACATCTATTGTTATTGAACAAATGACAGATCATCTGGTGGCTTACCAGGACAAAGTAGCAAAACCATCCAGGCACTGACATATATCATTTCTGGCCAATGAGATTTGTTGACAAGGCCAGTATTACCAAACCAAGCCCCTTTTTCAGCTTCAGCTATAGCCTTGTGTCAGTGTTAGGGTGTCATAGTAAAGGAATCAAGATGAAATTCAAGGAATACACCAATTTTTTAATTGAGCTCAACAAATGGCAAAAAGTCAGGTATTCTTTTACTCAAGCTGGAATTCAAAATTCAAAAGCTCCATAGTCAGTCATGCTAATGGGTATTCCAAATGTGCCTTCACCTTTTTGCCTGAGCAAGTGCTGTCAGCTAAAATTTTAATACAGTTCTGCTTTAATACAGGAATATTCACATACAAAGTGAATAAACTAATTACACTTAGATTTTGTATCAAATGGTTTAAATCTGCATTACAATTGACAGAACCATATGATAAAAGCCGACTTTTTTAAAATGACTAATCATTTTAAAAACCATCCTAACCATCCTTTTTTGTTATCATTATTTTTTATATTGCATATGTAAAATCTTTTTCTAAGTTAGGATCTAAAATTCCCATTTTTCTTTTTTTTTGGGAAGCAATTAGGGCTGCCCTCTAGAATTCGACGAGTCGAATCGTCAGTCGGAGACCCTTCAAGTCGACTGACAACAGTGACAAGTTTTTTTTTTTCGTAAAACAGACAAAAGCTTACAAAAATACACAATAACACTAAGAATTTAAAAAGACATTTTAATAATTATTAAAAGCTCAATAATAAATATATATTTAAGTTCTAACTGGGCTATGACGCATGCTTGCTAAAAAATTAAATCCACGTGACAACGTGCGCTTGCGGTTCACCGTTGAAGGAAGCTAAAGCTGTGAAGCTGAGAAACACGGGTGGAACGATGTCTCAGAGAAAGTCTAAAGTGTGGAGGCATTTTGAACTTTTAAAAGAGAAACCAAATAAAGTTAAATACAAACTCTGTATGCAAGAATTTGCGTATCACTCAACAACATCGAACATGGCAGCCATTATCTAATTATCTGGACAGATTTACGATATGCGCAATGCAGGGAATAAGTCTAGATTTATATGACTAATTTAAATATGTGTATATCTCTGCTAGACCCATCCTACATATAGTAGTGAAGATGGTCATGGTTCGTCCACTTCGACCTCACGTCCGAGATTAACCCAGAAAATTCTAGATTTTAGTCCTCCACTCACAGAGACACTGGTCATTTCGATGTTTAAAGTGAAATAAAAAAATAAATACATGAATATTTACATGCGTGCTGTCTGTCTCATTACTTTACAAATATTGCCTGACATTATTGGTAAGTAAATTATGCTGCTATTCAGATTGTTCATCATTTCAAATGTGACAACAGGCGGGTGAAGCTACTTAGAACTAGGTTAGAACTGACATTTCTCAGAAAAAGTCTGGAGGAGCTTTTGAGGAAGAACAAATTAAAGCTAATTCTGCTCGTCATTTAGTCAGACATCAAACACTGCTTCAAACGAGTGAGTTGATTTTCATTTTAGACATAATGGCCGTTTGCGGTGAAGGAAAAACGGACCGAAGACGTTTGTTTTATTATAATTCCATTAATTTAGAACCTAAATTACAGATATTTTTATTTATTCGTTTACAGCTAAGATTATTTTATTTAAAGATAAGTACAGTCACTTAATATGCCTGCAGATAAACGAGAAATAATTATTTATTCGGTTCAGGTCTACCATTCTTCTTTTCATCTAAAAATAATTTAAATATTGACTAATTTGGTTTTATTTAGGAGTTCATTATTTATGAGAGATGAAAGACAAAGGGTCATCCTACTGAAGAAGCTGTTAAAAGTGAAATTAAAAAGACAGGCTATAAGCGCTCATTTTTAGCATAAATACGTGCTTGCTGCTGGATGCTATATTCAGATAAGATAAGATAAGGTAGTCCTTTATTAATCCTGCAGTGGGGAAATTTACAACGTTACAGCAGCACAGAGGAAAGAACAGAAGTAATTAAATCAGGCTCCAGATCGTTCATCATATGCCACGTCTCTTTTAGTTCAAAAATATGTTCCTGTGACTCTGCTGACTTTCTAAATGAGGAGGACATCAGATCTGAAACGTATGCCAATTGATTTACTTATTACTATATAATGTATATGCAGAAAAAAACATGAACGAATAGTCGAATCGTCGGCCAGGATGGGCGAATCCGATTCGACTGTTGGGTCCAGCCCTAGAAGCAATACATTTAAGCAATACAAGCTTCACATACAATGTTGTGGTGTCCACCCCTGTCGTAAGAAAGAAGAAAATGCACAGTCCCTTCTCCACCCTCTTCACTCTTTGCTTACCAGTCTAGAAGAAACCTTGTGAGTTCAGCATCAAACTTTATCCCTTTACTTTGCTAAGAGCATTTCCAGTGGTGGAAAGCAACACCAATGTTAACTCTTGTTTTGCTTCTATCTTTGCTTCTTTATTGTCACTTGAAAGAATGTTTACTGATGAACGTGGCTTCTTTCCAGGAGCGGGCAGCAGTCTTCACTGATCCTTTCACTGGCTACCTGTCCTTAAATGATCTAACCAGGAGCATTAACCTTAGCATTTGGCAAGAAGTTTGTAAACGCCTTTGGTGCAGTACAACTTCTACGTCCTCTTATGTTGGACTGATAGCACACTTAATGCTACAGTGAATCACCTTTTGATGTACAAAACAAGACAGGATTGCATTACAAGACAGGACGGGCTGTTTGGCATGCTAACTTTAGTAGACAACATATAAACAGCATATATAAAAGAATGAAATATATATTTAATGTAAGATTTCACAATTTGGAAAAAAACCCAACAACTTATTAATGGCTATTAAGCTTATTACGTTTAGTGTTAATGACAGTACTTTGCATCTGTGTGTGTGTTCTAAGTATATCCATAATTACCCATTTTTTCAGATGTTGACTGAGACTGTAAACCAAATTGTTGGAGGGGGATTTTAGAGGAGACTTAGAATAAGTGCTGGTAATGTCCACTAACATGGATTTCTTATAAAGAAACTGTAGATGTCTAACTCAGTGTAGTGTAAGTGTGTGGGCTGTGTCTATGATTAATAAAGGTTCCCTTATGGATTAACTTTCCTTTATGTAACATCCTGTCACATAGCTAATTTAAGAGGCACACATTCTGAGACGGTGAGTCGAGTGCGAAAGCACACATCTATTAAAGCAGGCCAGTTTTACTCATGCACATATACTTTCTAGTTTGTTCCACTTTTGATTGTATTTGCATAAAGGATGGAAAGACACAAGAGAAAGGCTTACTGAAGCAACGTTATTGACCTAAGGTCAGACAGAAAGAAGTGAAACCGGCTGATTTGAAGGTAAAAAGAATAGCCCATGAAAGAAGAAAACCAAGGAGACAGAGAGCTGCAAATAAAAATAATATGAAAGAGCAGACAAAGAGACACTGAAGAAGGTAGCAGCACACCTGCAGTTGGAAGGTGTCAGAGGAGGCCAGGATAAGCGCAAAAATCACTAAAAGGAATTCATCAAGCATAAACGATAAGATTTTCTAACACAACCAAAATACTACACTTTAGTTTAACTTACTGCAGAACTAAAAGACTATGAGAGAAGCAAGTACATAAGATTGAGACAAGAGAGACAAGGTAAGAATACAGTGATATCCAAGACCATATATACCACAATACCTGGCAAAATATGTGGACTCATTCCCATCACACCTATATGAGGTTATTGTATATTCCATTCCAAAACCATGAGGATTTGCAGCTATATTAGCCTCCTCTCTTCTGGGGAGGCTTTCCACAAGATTTGCACTGTGACTGGAGGGATTTTCTACCCATTTAGTCAAATCAGTATTTGTGAGGCCAGGAACCAATATTGGATCAGAAGACCTGGCTTGCGATCAGCATTCCAGTACATCCCAGAGATGTTTAGTGGGGTTGAGGTCAGGGCTCGGTGCAGGCCACTGGAGTTCTTTCACACCAAATTTGACAAACCATGTCTTCATGGACTTTATACAGAGAGACACAACCCATGCTGCTACCACAAAGTTGGAAACATGTAATTATCTAAAATGTCTTTCTATGCTTTAGCATTAAGGTTCACTGTACCCAAGAGGCCAAACCCAATCTCTGAAACAAAGCCCTAGATCTTTATCCCCCCTCCACCAAACCTTACTATTGGCATGTTGGTGGTTGCTTGGCTTCTGTCACACCCAAAATAGTCCATCAAATAGTGAAACATGATTCATCACTCCAGAGAACAGATATCCTCTGCTACAGAGTCCATTGTCAGTGCACATAGTAATGTAGTCCATCTGCTTCATTGCATACTTTGTTAGCCCCTTTTATCCTGTTCTTTAATGATCAGGATCCCTTATATTGTAAGTTAAGCTGATAAAATGGACAATGAGTGTAGATATGTAGATACAAGGAGATGTACCTTATAAAGTGGCCAGTGGGTGTATTAATTTACTTTTATTTACACTGTATGTCATGTATACATAAAGTGTGAAAACTAATTTTATTGGCTATTTGTACATCTTAGTGAATGTCAGGTTGGTGAATGAAGTTTTGGCAACCTAGTTTTGTTTAATAAGGTTTATATGCATTACAGAAATGCCAGTATCTTTGATAGCATGTTTAACAGGTTAGAAGGTTAGATGAATATGTAGCATGTTTTCTTAATTGGCATTAGCTAAATTGGGGATGTTATTTGGCAACTTTTTTTTATGAATTTGAAGGGGCTGCAAAGAGTAATTACTGTATAGACATGAATAGATGTTGAGCTGTTATATCTTAGCATGACCTTCCCGATTTTAAATGTGCAATCATTTCGAATACATATTCACAAACACAGATCAGGTCCAATATGACATACTTAATTACACCCAAAGCGCACTACAAATTGGAAATGAAATAAGTGTAACCAAACTCCGTCCTACAAAATATAGGGATGGATATGCACTCTCAATATTCATGTCAAAGTGCACCAAGCTGATTCAAAAAGTAAAGGAAAATAACTTAAAATAAAAACCTCAAGGTCATAACATCCTGATATAGAATCACATCTAAATGATGTCCAGATGATTCGTGTAAAGAGAGCTGAGGTGGGATGATGGTGGAAAAATGACTGAGCAGTTATCTAAATGTGATTAGCCCCTCTTCTTCCTACATTTATCAAATGTTTACCAAGGCCTGATCCTCAAATGACTCCCTACTTTCTATATACTGCACTGCGTAAGCCATGAAATAATTGCTTCTAAACCCAATTAGTGCATAATAGTATGCAATTTGGGATTCAGCCAAGGTTTTTCTTTCATCAAATAGCTAACAAGCCATTTTATTTTCAGTAGCTCTCAAAATAGTTTAATACAGCAGCAGCTATAGTCTTTCTGTTCTAATAGTGCTATAATATTACATGCTCTGAGCTGATTATGAACATACATGTGATTCTCAAGATAATAACACAAGCAACTAAAAACTGAGAGATATGTGTAGTAATCTCATGCCATGTTTAATATCAGACTCAGAAAGCAAACATTGTTATCTGGAAATCAAAGGGGACAGACAGTGCCATGTAATTTATTTGCTGTTTGGAAGATCCTGATGCCAATCAATAACTCATTTATTTTGTAGGCAGGTTTCAGTTGATTTAAACACAGTTCATATAGTTTGAGAGGTGTGTTTAAGAGAAGTGATATATGTAATAATTATAAAAATAAAATATTGTTTTGTTATTTTGTTTAAAGTCTCTGGTTTCCCTCTTATGATGAAAGCAAAGGATTCCCATTGAAACTGAGAACCTCAGTTAGGCTCTTTCAGAATTTGGGCAACAATTACAATTCAGTTTATTGAAAATTTAAGAAACTGTTGCTTTACTATTACCTCCTTGGCTTCTTGGACCCCATGATGCAAATACATCACAGCTTTACAACACAGGATTATATATCATATATTGATTCATATGCACTGATTTGTCTGCCCACTACAAATTTGCATTTCATTGTCCTTTGCATAGTATGTTTTCAGCTTTGGTGGACACACTCTAACTGAAACTGTCTGTATACAAAACTGACAGAAGTGCCTTTCAATGTAATGAGAAAGTGACCTGTGTTTAGTATTGTTGATTATACAGAAATCATTTCACTCTGTGTGGTCACTCAGTATGCCACTTGAAACCTTCAAAACTAACTACTTCGTTTAATTAGGTTTTCCTTAACTACTTTTAGGACTTGGAGAATCTGATGAAGTTTTAGATCAAATCTGTACAGAAATATATAATAATATATAGTTTCAAGCACCACTATATATACACCTCACTCTGTAGGGACCTCTGCGTAAGCTATCAATATCACTTTGCATATTTGCATATTTACAGTGTCCACGGTGGCTGAAGGAGATCAGCTTACCTTCAAAGCGCTGCAGTTTTCTATATCTCTTTTACTGTCTATGGGTGAAAAAATATATGAGCTGGTCAAGCCTCAGCAGTGTGCAGAAACAGAGCTTTGTGGATATTTCACTTAATAGAGTAGGCCTATTCAGTACATAATGAGGTTCATCACTCAACCCTTTCCATTCAGTCTGTTCACACACTGATTTATTTGAGTTATTTTTTTCAATGAACGTGTTTTTAACAAATGTATTAATTCCTCAATATGTTCCTCATAGCATATTACATTGTCATTATTGTGGAAATGACTTTGGACCATGCAGTGATGCTTTTACTGCTTGCTCGCTGAAATCTCTCAGAATGTTTTTATTGCCAGGAATAATTAATTAACCCAGTATGATAAAGTCTGTGTTTTTGAGCTGTTCAGACACAGTTTAATGCCATATGGGTTGTAAAAAACTTAACAGAAATGAGTTTCTGAAACCACCTGGTACTATTTTGGTTGGTGTTCAAGTTTTTAAAAAAGAAAAGTAGTGTAACATGGTTATTACTGGAATAACAAGGAGCTTGGGAGTCTTTTATGACTTAAGGCGGCTCTCTTGAGTTAGGCCTGCAATTTAGGCACTTGTACATGCACATGCACAAATTGAAACGCCATGTCACAGTGCTCCTTAGCTTTTTACTGGATGAAAAAAAAATTCTATTGTCGCAATAAATGCATGTGCTCACATTATCAGAAGCTACAAAAACACCTTTCAGTTCGCTGTATTCATCTGTTTTGGGACAGTTATTAACTGTTGGCTAAAAAACATTGGTAATATTGTATGCACAGTCATAAACAAATAAATATCTTAATAATTGCAATTTACTACATGTGTCTCGATTTAGAGTCTGGCTTCAACCAAAGAACACACCATGGCATCAAGAAGGCTTTTGTAGCAAGATATAGTTGCTGGACTGAAAAAAGCTCTTGCCGTCCTGTCTTTGAAAGCAATTCAAGGGTTTAAACTGGAGGAGTTGGTAGCAAGTAAAGAAGATCTGGCATGTTTGATACACTGCTGGATTTTAGTTGCACAGTTTGGCCATCACTTACCCCTCCACATCAGGCAATAATGCCGGTCTGTGTTTGGTCATTTTGCATGTCAGTCAAACTTCCCCGTCCTGTCAATGTGGTTCTTTGCCATGTTGAGCAAAGACCCAGCAGGCTTTCTGATGACAGACAGAAACTGACCTCAAAAAGACCCAGTGCGTTAAAGCACCATGTTGCTGCAATTCTTGATAATACAGGAATGATTGCAAAATAAATAATAATAAATAATAATACTATATAAATACTGTATTTTGTGTATCTTTATTATGTATATGAATGTACCTCTTGCCCTTTACATTGTGTGTACATTTCATGTTGGTTCCACTGACAGGTGTGTGTGACACTGCAGGGTTTTGCTCCAGCAGCAGCAATATTGTATATATACATAGAGGATGTCCACTAAACACCACTAAATAATACTAATAATATTTGTAAATCAATACATAATTTTAATAAATACCATTTCTTTGTAATTCTCAGCGTATCAATGAAATCTTTGATGTACATGAATTTCAGAATTTCTTATTACTTTTACTTAATAACAGCAGAACAGCAGAGTGGATGAAACCCTCCTGATTTGTCTGAACACATGATTCAGGAGAAAATATATATATATTTTTAAAGAAAATAAAAATCTAGAAAAAAATATAGAAAATAAAAATATATATATGTTTTGGTAACATTGGCAACGAGTAAGAAAGCTACAAGGTAGGCCACAGCTGTACTCTTTTATTACACACCAGCAGAAAGCACATACAAAGAACACTCTTCACACTATCAGTGACACCTCCCACACACATAACACACTAATTAAATCCATACCTACCACCATAATACAAACAACATGCATAAATAGAAAATAAATAAATAAATAGTCCCTTTTCTAGAGGGCACATACCTCACGGATGTCTCGAAGCCATTGTCAGCAATATATATATATATATATTTGTATTGTGGAGTCTGCCACAGGCCATGCTGCTCTCAAGGAGGGGTGTAATAGGCAAAGTGAATCTTGGGAAACAGCACACTCCTAATAAGAAGACAGTTATTGTTCTGTTATGGTTACTGTGTTCGAGGAGGGTGGGTAAGTGGTGGTTAGAAGTGCCTACTCTCCTCATATGCTGTGTCTTTCCGCGTTACCCCATGCTGTGCTTTGTGTTGGGGTAGCTCTGGATTGGGCAATCCTTGCTTCCTGTTGAAGTGTCCTTCAAGATAAAAGAGCATTTGTCCGTTGCCTGTATGTGCAGTGTTTTCCATGCCTATACTGAAGCCAGTATATATGTAAACATACATATAAAAAAATATCTAATAGCAGTTTCTGGATGTAGGCGCAATGTAGGATGCCTTCCCTGGCACAATTCTGATGAGAATTACCTGTAGTCTGGGATTTTATCCACTGCTGGTAGACCCGTATGACTGTACGCTTCCTGTGAATTCACCTACTTCCTTCACACTATGGCCTTTAGCATGTGCAAATGCAACAACACCTTCTTGCCAATCATTAACATCTTCTTTGCAACCCATGTTCCACACATCAGACAAGACATTAATTGGACTGTACCACCTCTTCTCAATCTATTAAACCCGTTGCACACCCCGCAAGTGTTTCTAGCCTTAGCATCCTCGTTTTTGTCCGGTGAGAAAAAGACCCGCTGGACAAGATAATTGTGAAAGGCTAAATGCCCATGGCTAGTCTTGGAAAATAAGAGAGAGCTGTTAGCTTTGTTTCTTTCATAACTCTAGCTAAATATTTATGTGACTAGAGCCCAAAACTGGACTAGCAGCTGACCCTGTTGGAGCTCCAGCTGTGCAGTACCACCCTGTGGGCTGCTCATTCATTACAGCAGTTACTGCTGCATCTGCCTGCCTGCTTTGGCTCAGCGATTGCTCACCAGCCCGGAGAGATCAGGAACAATAGGACCCCCTCTCTCCTCAGCCACTGTGAATGTCAGTGCACTCTGTTGTAAAGTCTAAAAAAATGGGCAAGAAATGAGCAAAGAATGAGCGGGGAATGGTCAGCTGGGAGACTGATAATTGTTACATTATTCTGGAATTCATCATAATAACAGGTCTTTTTAGTGGAATTAGATATGCCTATATTTTTATTTTAATCAATGTTACTGTGCTAGCCCACATCTCCCAGAGGAGGCGGATAGGCTTGCACTGGAGCTCCAGAGAAACTGTATGTTTCATCATCTACCAGGAAAGCGCCTGTGGTGGGCTGAGAGGGCTTCTCTCCAGAGACAAAAGCAGGAAAAAATGATGAAAATGAATTACTTTATTCATATAGCCCAAGTATTGTTTACAGCACTATAGCCAAAGCATGAATATCATTGCTATGGGAAGAAAACCTCAAATCTTCCAATATTGTTCTGAACCTCTAATATGTGGGAAATTCCAGAAGAATGTAGCGCAGGGAACTGCTGATAAAACTTATCATCATAATCATACATATTGCAGTTTTTGTTACATCTAAACCTAAAAATCAGTAAAATCGCATGTAACACAAATATCATTACACTGGTTTAAATGATCTATTGCCAAGCTTGCTTTTTATTTACCATGGAATGTTCACACAATGTAAAGAGCTTCTGGTGTTTCCAATTGGTAGAAAAAGTGTTTACATTATGTTACAATATATCATATATCATATCGCTTTTCCAGTTTTCTCTTTCCTTTAGTTTGTTATACACTGATCAGTCGTAACATTAAAACCATCTTCTTGTATCTACACTCATTGTCCACTTTGAAACTCTCTCCCTCAGAAACCACTTTTCTTAGCTGCCTGAAATGCCTTTTTTATTTTAGTGATGAGAATTGTAGCAGGATGCTGCTATCACTTTCAACTGCTCCGGTTGACCACTTAGAACAGAGTGGGCGAGCTGACCAATCAGAGCACACTGGGCTTACTGGGAGGAGGGACTCAAAGACACAGGAGCTCTAAAAGCACATTTCAGAGACAGGGGTGAACATAGATGTACTGTATGAGAGACATATTGTGTTTTAGAACACTAAAGCATGTAGCATTTTAGCAAAGATCACATTATGAACATGAAATATTATGGCCAAGCAATGGATAAATTTAAAGCATTTTACCGTCACAATTGCCATCAAAGCAAGTTATAAGTTTGGTAAGCATGATGGCAATCTTGTGTAAAGCATAAGCTAACATGCTGGATTTGGTAGTTCGTTCTCTTCCAATCACGTTGCTTTGGTAGCTTGAAAAGATGTGGTGGGTGGCTTCATGTGTCTAGGAAGTCACACATGCCAGCTTTCACCCTCTCAACTTCATGGCATAGTGCGATAGCGAGTAGTTGGGACTAAATTGGGGATAAATTGGATAAAAATGCAAATACTAAATATTTAAGAAAATGGAGTTATGAGGGTTAATAAGGTTAGTAGGGTAGAGCCTGAAATGTGATTTTTATTTCATGAGCTGTGTCATACTAGAAGGCACCAGGATTAACTGTCTCTCTGGCATCCACTCCGTGCATTCGTTGAAAAAGTAAAACACATACTGGTAAAACATTCGGAAGATGGTGTGGGTGATCTGAAAGTTCTGACATAAAAGGTCAGGGTTATGTGCAAGCTTTGGTGTTTCAGCTTTTCCCTCAGAGGGAAACGTAGGAGGGATGAAACGTGCTCGGCCGTTGCTTGGAGATCTAACATGGCATCAAACCGTTGCCTCCGCCTCTGATCAGTGCCACTGTCTCCTTGGCCCCGCTGAGCTAAAATCCCACAGGAGGCTCAGTAATCACTTTTTAAAAAAGCTTTACTGACTGGCTTCAGTGATGTACAGCAGGTGTCTTTACCTCACTGGAGCTCCATGTCTTGCCTTTCCTACAGTTTTCACTTTGCCGTAATGCCTGGGAACTTTGAGCACACAGGACCAGTTGTGTTCTTGGATGTACTGGGAAGGCAGGGATGATTCCATTCACTATGTTGTCATGTCGCATTTTTCTCTGCAGACGACTAACACACAGGGAATGATTTGGACAGTTATCAGTGCAGAGAAAGGCTCTGCTGCCTTTTAGATTAGGATCCTGATTTCCCATCTCTCCCTTCACACCTGCTTGACATTTAGTAACTAGCAAAAGAAAAACGCTTTCTTCTTAACACTGCTGGAAAGAGGCCTTACAGTTCCAACACTGTAGAAAAAATAAATAAAAAAGTAGCATTCTCACTTGGCAGTGAAACGGAACCAGACAAGTACAGAACTCACGATGGGCGATGATGTAGGCTACTCTAAGCCTATTTTATCTTATCAAAATGGGAAAGGTCCCACATCCAAATTCTTACATGCTCTAGCCTACAGATTCAGCTTAGGATGTTTGTATTATTCACTTCCAGTGCTTTCCTGTTTTGTTACCTGCACGCTTCTCTCATTCCGGAGACACTAAGACTGATGTATGTAAATGATGTTTATTCTGATAGGCTGTTCAGTTTTGTGCCTCATTCCAGAAGTGTGCAGTAACAACACTCCTTATCACTTCAGTGTGAATTGGTGGAGCTAAACTGCTGCCAGCTGAATGGGCGGTCTTAAGTAGTGTTGAATGTCAAAGTTTGGACACCCCTGGTCAAATTTCAGGCTTTATTCATTTTCTAGGTGTCCATAAATAAACATTCACTATAGAGAACACAGTTTGGCATATTTTAGGGCACAATTATTGTTTATTTACTGAAATTTACATATTGGTAATAATAAACCACTAAATTTGGCTTATGTAAAATTGCCATATTTAGGACCTGTTATGCTTTTCCATGTTATTCCCTTATTTCTAGTGTGTTATGTAGCTTTTTGTGCAACATTCTGTAAAGTTATAGAGCCCAAAGTAGATGGAAGAGGGAGAAACTGCTTGAAACGCCTTGTTGGAATTCCACCCTCTTTCTCAGTTACAAGGTAACATCATCTCATAACACAATCTCTATTGCTTGCCTACCAGCAAGTCTGGAATGCTCTCGCACAACACACACACAGATAAAGAGGTAAAAACTTACTACTCTGAAGCCTCCTGCTCCAGTCTAGCTTGCAAAAGTGAATCAGGTCTACCAGCATCTTATTTTCATCATCAGACTCTGGCTTCAACTGATACAGCAGAACTGATGTAAGAACAGCTATATGTAAGATAAGATAAGATAAGATAGTCCTTTATTAATCCCGCAGTGGGGAAATTTACAATGTTACAGCAGCACAGAGGAAAGAACAGAACTGTCTGGAAATATACAAATAATAAATAAGATCTATATATACAGAGGACTAAGATCAGAGGACTGAGATCAGAGGAAACATTTCACATGGTGATGGTAAACAGATTATGCTTAAGATTAAGTATTGCACATAGTAGCGCACTAGAGCAGTAATAAATAAAGTAAGCAGTTTTATTGCACATAGTATAAATAGAAATAGACTACTGAGTTTTATTGCACATAGTAGAAATAGACTACTGTAGAAATAGACTACTGAGGGCCGCGGCTGTTATACAGTCTGACAGTGGCCAGAAGGAAGGATCTGCGGTATCTGAGGCAGAACTTACAGCAGGATGTCGTGGTAGTGGTCGACCAATCAGAACGTAGTAGTGTCATCAGGAGGAGAAGCTTAAAAACACAGAAGCTCAAACAGAGCATTTCAGACATTTCAGATTTAGAATACAGATAAATACAGAAAAATATTGTGTTTGGGTAAATTGAAGCATGTAAATCTATTCCAGTAAAAAATGAGCATTGAAAGTGAGGATAACAGGTCTCCTTCAAAGTTGTTGATAGAAAAAGGCGTCACTACATTATGTGGATGAAGCTGTCACTGATCTGCCCACGTGCGGATTGTGGGAAAAGACATCAAGTGAGTGTGTGCGAGGTACCTCTTTGCGGGTGGAGTGTGGAGAGTTCTGACTGGGCTTGTGCTGCAGCTTTGGCAGGCTAATCCGTGTTGTGCAGTGCTCTTTCTACTCAAAGCCACTTCTCTGAGGACGAAGGGGCTCAGCTATTGTCACCCAACATCAAACTAGCTTCTCTCCCTCTCTCTCTCTCTCTCTCTCTCTCTCTCTCTCTCTCCTGTACACACGCACTTTCTCCCTGCCACATTGGCAACATTAGAATACCATCAAACACTTGCAGCCTGCTTTCAGAAGGCCTGACACTGTTTGCCTTGCAATTTGCATGCTGCAAAGAGCCCCCTCTCGTTATTGAAATAAATCTAAAAGGGTGTAATGGAAAAGGAAATGAACACATCTGTCATGCTTAAGGGATTTAGTCAGGCAAAAAAGGGCACAAGGCTGCTTATAACAAATAAGTGAGACGTCTCTGAAGAGTGTCCACACACTTTTTTCATGTGCACTAAGTTCTTGATAGTTGTTTCTTCTTGTTTTTTGTGGTTTGTGTGTGTGTGTGCTTTTGTCTGTGTGTGTGAGAGAGAGAGAGAGAGTGAGTGATATACATAATATATATACATACATACATACATACACACACACACACACATTCCGCCACCCTTTGCTCTTGACCAAAAAGGTAAGCCAAAGCAAGGCTTATGACAAAATGAACGCCATCCCTACAGTTGCCCATGGAGGTGGGTCAGTCCTAAAGTAGGGCTGTTTTACTGCTACAGGAGCAGTCTCAACCATGTGCCTGGAATCATTGATTCTCTGGAGAACAATGTGATGCCTTGAGGATGTAAATTGAAGCTTGGTGATCACTGGACTTTACAGCAAGACAATAATCCTACACAGACATCCAAGTCAACCAGGATCAGGGATCGATCCTGGAATGTTCTTGAGTGGCAATATCAGTCCCTAGATTTAAAGCCCATTGAAAATAATAGGTGTGAATTAAACCAAGGAACATTAATAAGCTGGAAGCTTTTACACATGATCAGTGGGCAAATATTCCAACAGAGTGACGTCAGAATTTGTGAACATCTGCTGGAAACATTTGTGGGAAGTTATAGAGTGTAAAAGATGCACAACGAAATACTGACTTTGGGGGTTGAATAATTTTGCATGTGGGTGTTTGTGAAGAGAATAAATGTGTGTTTGAACTGTTACCAATAAACTCAACATTATGCTCTCAACAGCTCTTGAACATGTGGTAAGACACCTTCTTTACTAAAGCCTTATTTAATATATTTTCATTACATTTTATTAATGTTACCAAACTGCTGCCTTTACAGGGACTGAATCATTCTAAGTGCAAAAGCACGTGTTTGTGAGCATTATCCTGGTACCGATGCTGTAGGTTCTGTCCTGAAACACATACACACACTCACAGCTAGTGATAGACAGCATCTATCTCTTTGCTCAGAGCCCCCCATTTACTCTCTGACCTGAGAAAGATGGCTACTATTATATCAGCAATCACAAGCCACAATATGACAAAAGGTGATGAGAGGTCTGCCGGAGACAAGGCAGAGAAAAGAACTTTAAAGAAACAGCGTGAGGGAGAGGAAGAGCAATTGAAAAAGACTGAGCATTAACAACAGACGACAGGCTGATAGAGGGAGAGTGGAAGACTTACAGAAAAGGATGAAAGACAAGAACTTATATGAAATAAAAAAAACTGTGTATGTGTGTGTGGAGGGGGGCGGTGGGGGGGTTGGAGTAGTCAGGTCTATGCTGCACTGTAGGGAAACCAAAACCTGTTCATGTACTCACATTGTTGGGACCTTTTATTCTTGCTGATTCCCCACAAGCTGGTCCACACAATGTAAATCATTGCATTTTAACGCCAGGGTAAGGTTAATATTAGGGTATAGGTAAGATTATCTTTAAGGTTAAAGGCAAGGTTAAGCTTAGGGTAGGGGAAAGAATAAGGTTAGGGTATAGGTAAGATTAAAGTTAGGGTAAAGGTAAGGTTAAGGGCAAGGACATGGTTAGGGTTGGGGTAAGGGTAAGGGTTAGGTCAAGAATAAGATTATGGTAAACAAATGTGTTTGTGTGTTGAAACTGTGATGACGATGACAGGTTTGTTGAATACGTTTTGGTGCAAGTGTAAGGATTGCCTGGAAAGACAGCACACACATGCATCCACACACACATCCAGTGAGATGTATCACTCATCACAACCTGGACTTTATCACTGTGCTACTCTCCTCATGTGAAGTTCAAAGTTCTGTGGAGGTATCAGCATAGAAAGCCGCTATACACCACCAGTATTGTATCAGTAAATGTTATATAAGAAACATTAAAGAATGTGATGCTATTTTAAACAAAATCCACTACACAGTATAATATGGGAACTCCTGTTATTTACCTGTTTTATTGTAAACCCTTGTGTTTCACCGCTGACAACAAAATCATTGTGCCATTTCTGTTTCTTACTAGTAGATCATTTAAACAAGCTACAGTATTCTGATTCAACCTATATCAAATACATGTTAGTGGAAAAGGAGATATTTTATTTGAATTTGAGAAAGTTGGGTGTAGAGTTTTGTTTTTCAGACTTGAAGCTGATAGTAATGAATGCAAATAGGGCGTGAACGTGCTTCATTGTGTAAGGCACTATGTAATTAAATGTGCAATTTCTGTCACTGTCAAAATGATCAATAACATGATAAATTCTTAATGCCGTTAGTAGTGCAGGCTGGAACCCAGCTGTTCCTACGATATAAAGACTTATAGTAGCCCTCTCAGTTAAGTACAGCTTTTGAATGGTTTTAAATGACAGAAAAAAGTAACAGCATAGCTACGGTTCCTCCAGCAGCACAAAAATCTAACCTTAGATAAAGTGAGATGTGTGGCGCTGAACACTGCGCACCAAGCACAGCATTAAAGGTCATTTTGATCCAGTAACATAGACACCAATGAAAAATGTAGTTTAGCTTAACATGAAGTGTGTGACTTGCCAAAGTCCTATTATTTTGAGTGGGAAGAGACCAAAATACTGAATGCTGGATTAACTTTACAAAAACATATATAAAAGCACTGATAAAATCATAAATGGTTTGTAGAATTTTCAGATTGTTATGGCTACTGAGCTTGTGCAGATCTCCACAATAAATGGGGCTTTCCTCTCTAGTGGCACAATATCGAAACCCAAAACCTGATTGGCCCTTTTTCTTGAAGGGCAGTACTTTCTCCTTAAACTGTGATCAACAATCTCCTTAAACTGTCATCAACAGTCATGTGCTGCGAGCTTTCCCGTTCATAGTACAGCCACTGACCTGACAGTTTATCAACTCATGATCATACTTAACAAATCACAGTTGACAATAAATAAATAAGGCACTGTCTAACTAAAAGTACTGATGTCTTAATTCGATTAAGATCATAAATGATTTGGGCTGATATTAGCCGGGATCTTTAGCAAAATGCTGGTATGGGTCAGGCCTTAGACTCAATCTTCAATCATAGCATTTACTCACCAGGCACGGAGAATCACGGAAATAAGTGAACCCAAAAGGGAGAGGAAAAGCAGAGAGAGAGAGAGAAAGGGTGAGAGAGAGAGCATGAAAGAAGGGTATATTCATAGCTATGGATGGTCAGGAGCTCTTCCAGAGGTCATGCGGGACGCAGGCTGATATACGAGGTGTGTGACCAGAACGTATGCTGCCTGCTTTTGCTCTCTCGCTCTCTGCCGACCTGCTCTCTCTCTCTCTCTCTCTCTCTCTCTCTCCCATCGCCGCATTATTTATGAGGCCTTAGTTCACATGAGACCATAACGCATCATTTCCCACCGCTCTGCCTGCTCGCAGGGAAGAGCCGCTCCCATATAAACCTGCAGTTTTATTGCTCTCTGAAAAACAGCCAGGCTTGTGTGTGTGTGTGTCTGTGTGGCTATCTGTCTGTCTGTGTGTCTTAGGTCTGGAGTGGCTCCTACAAAAAGAGACAAATGCTCCTGCTCTCACACCTGTGGGTGGTCCTAACTCCCGAAAGCAGCTAATCCAGTCCCTTTGCCAAGAGAAAATCTTTTAAAACAACATGTTTTCCTCCGTTTAGCATTGACCTGGGAGGAAAGCAGGTGGCTCTGGAAACATAAAGTGGCTATCAATAGGGACCCCTGTAATTTCATCACCTGTAGTGACTGCAGTTGTCAATGGGGTATCTCATTGCTAATTGTGGTTTGGTTCATTTAGCTAGATAGCTATGTATGAAGCTCAGCTGGCATGCAGTGATAATGTTTAATCATTACTGCAACATAAAGAGTGTTGAACTGCAGTAAAGCTGTTCCAGTAGCCTTGTGGCTCTCTCATTCGTTTTGATTGTGATTCTTTAGGAGGCTATTCAGTGCGTCATGAAATGTAAAGCTTATCCATGATTTGATTCGATTCACTCATTCGATTAATATGCATAGAAGTGACTGGAGCACTGGTAAGGGTAACACATTACGGAAGCAGGGCTGAGAGTAACCCTTTGCTGTTACAGTTATTGCCTTTTCTTGTAATAAGGTCATAAAATGCTTTATAGTTTATTTAGCCTAATGAGTTTAAATCATTCTAACATGCTGTGTTAGATATCTTAAGTACATTTTAACAGTGCATTTAAACTTGTTTGTTTATTCACCAATGCCTAATTTAATTTCGTATTTAATCTCATTACAGTTACTGACTTAATTACAAATATGCTGCCTTACTCATATGTCTCTAAGAAGTGATATTAATTGCCCAACCCATTTAGATGATACATTTCCTCAGCACAGATTATCCAGACCTGTCCTCATATTCAACTTGCATCTGCATGTGCTGCTTGCATTAGCTGACTGTGTATCTTTTACTGTCAATGTGAGCAGCTGAGGAAGAGAGAACCTTCATCTACAGAGACCAGATAAGACCAGGCCACGTACAGGAACAGCTGTGAACTTTTTTCTTAATGATTTTATTTTATGACTAGTTTCTAGTCAGCATATCACAGTACCAGACATTTAGTAGTCAATACCAATACCAGTGAAATTCCATGATACTCAAGACCCAATTTTATACCCTGGTAACAAACGTGAAGTCAACATCCTCCTTGTGACATGAAAGGCATGAAAGGAAAATGAAGAGATAGCTCAGGAAAACAGCAGAGGGTGCACACACAGGCACACACACACACCTCTGTATGCTTGGAGTGCAAGCAGTAGTTTAAATTTACTGACATGGTGACAGACAATGAGTCCAGAAATACTGACTGAATGATAAGGACATTACTGCTACTACAAGATTTGGTTAAGTTAACCTAAATACAGTAGCCTTTTCGTTTGACCACTGCAAAAGTCATATGGAACATAGTTGACTACACAGCAATGCCAGCTGTCTCAAACAAACATGGTGGTAACATGTAATTCGGGATAAAGATAAGTTTTTCCATATACAACTTTTTGACAAGTTGAGGCAGAGCGGCCGCTGCAGCTACATTTTGTCACCATCTTCCATGTGTTGTTGTTTTTCTGTGCCGGTATATGCTCTTCTTTTTTGGCATTTGAACAGAAGACTAAAACACATATAGGCATATATGCTGCCCTTGCTGTCAGGTCAAACAGCATCAGCCATCCAGTATTTTAATCAAGCGAAACTGACTGGCTATTAGCTGATTGACTGTTCTAAATAAATAAGTAAAAATGACTACTGGGTTTACTCTTGAGCAGCAGGTACAGATGTGTTGGTAACGCTTTACTGTACGTCAGTGTTTATAAGCCTATGTGATACCTATGATACTTTACGTTATTCATGACTGCTGACTTAGACCTACATCAAGATTTATCACTGTCACTTGACATACAGTACCAGTCAAGAGTTTAGACACATCAAACTAAATGGATGTTTTTTGTTCTCTTAAAGACACTATAGGCTTATGCTTAACAGTTGCAACTGATAAGATGTCTGAAACAATGCATATCATGACACACCACATGTACTCCTGACGTATTACAGTGTAATATTTATGCCGTATTGCCACCTTTAAAATATATTTTTTTGGTTTATCTCTTTTTTTGCAAAATTGAAAAGCTCTAGTTACCCTTTCAATTTTGTGACAATTCATGATAGACAGAACAATAGAACTGGTGCAAATTCCTTAGAACAAATGTGACTGTTACTGTTATTTATTTATTTATTTATTTACTTATTTATGTATTTATACTTCCAGGAAGTAATAAGTAAAGTAAACTAATACAGAAAAAAACACAATACCAAGTAAAAACAGTCAAAACATACCATAAAGATAACCCAAAATATATTTTGGCCAGCAAAAAAAATGTTTTTTTAAAATTGATTATCGATTCTAATATTCCACCATCAAAGTTGTTGAACTGCCAACTGCAGGCTGATGCATGAGAATGCATCGCTGCATTTCTACACTCCTGTAATCCAGCACATTGAGCAAAGGCTCTGAACAAAGAGATGCATCTGGTTTTCAGCTGCATAACTAACGTTTTCCATTATGTAATTATCTTCTGAGAGGAGAACGTGGACTGACTGCAAAGCCACAGCCGCAGAGGCAGAGACACAGTCACACACGATATATTCAACACTCCTCAGCATTGCTGCTCCCGTAGTGTGTAACGTACACTTAAGCTGAACATTTCTGTTCAAGAAGCAGAAAGATTCCTTCATTATTAATGTGTGGCGTTAAGAAGCGCTGGTGTTTCTTCTGCCACATGGGACGCCGTTATGAAGAAAGTGTATATGTGGTGCCACTTTCACAGTTTGCTGACTCAAATGAAATATGCAGAACCATATTAAAAACTGTGCGTTTTGAGCCAAGGTTTGATTGTTAACATGAGCTCTGTCTGCTGCTCTGAAAGCACACAGTCTTTCATTAAATGGCAATATATAGGCTCAAATTTAATCAGGGTCTGAAAGAATGTAGTAGAGGTGTATTTGTGTTTGTGCATGTGTGTGTTTGTGTGTGCGTATTTCATTCTAGTTACAGTATTTTAGAGTGTATACTGCAATATAAAAATAATAGTATTGGAAAGATATAATATCAGAGTCTAAATAAATTAACAGCAAAAAGGGAAAAAACAGACACTATACATGTGCTGGCCTAAACAAATGATTAAACTAAAAGTTCAGAAGAACAAACGCAATTTTTTTTCCTTCTGTAAAGCTATTGTTTCAGAGATGCAAGGTTTTGTTATGACAGTTATGACAAGGAGCGAAATACAGGGTGCTGGGGGTGAGCGTATGGGTACCCACTAATTAACCTCTTGGACCCCCTAAATGTTTCAAAATTAAAACTCTCCCGGTCCTTTAAAATATGCATATTATGCTGTTATGTTGTCTATTAAAGAAAAACAAACAGTCAGATACAAATTCTGGGAAAGGTAATTGTTTAGCTGCTTTACCCACAAATGATTCACCCACTTCTGCCTTGGATTCTTAGCTAACCAGTGATGCCTCTAGTCTGCTGCAGCATGGTGTTCCATCAAACTGGTTTCCTCAGTTGGTCCTTCATACACTAGCAACTGTAACTATGCTTGGGATATCTCTGAAAACATATGCTTTAATATTTTCACAAATTAAAAAACTTACCTAATTTCCCAAGAGTTTGGTGGGAGGAGTGAATTGTTTCTCATTTCCAGAAGACACATTGTTAAACCAAACATTTTGTTACCTTTAAAGCTAACATCAGTGCCAGTAAGACAAGCAAATTAGCAGCCAGCCAATACTGGAGTGGACAGGTAGTGTTGGGCCCCCCGCCAAATACCAAGGGATTTTCACACACTGAAACATGGGATATATGTTGCATGTGGTATGTATGTATGATGCGTGCACATGATGCATAAGCCCTAACATTAATGTGCCTGTGTGTGTGTGTAAGTATGTGTGCCTTTTAGACAGAGGTGTGTGTCTGTGGTATGTATACCCCTCCAGGTCACCTTGTGTTACAGGGACATAACTCAGAGCTCAGAGGAGGGCAGGAAAGAAAAATGGATAAGAAAAAAAAAGAGATGTGGAGAAAAAGAGGGGAGGAATATGTCACCTAGAAGAGGAGAGGAGTGAAGGAGGGGGTATGGGACTGAGAGATAAGGCAGCCATGAACATGATCAGAGGGGATAAGCTGGGCTAGTGTGCTGGTATCTCTCTCAGTCAGACCTGAGGCACAGCTTACCAGCCACACACACACGAACACACACACACACAGGCATGTGGACACGTTTTTGTGCAGTCAATACAATATGGCAGAGCTTGTGTAGTGGCCTCAGTCCATAAAACTATAATCTTGAGTTTTTATGCCTCAACTATCGACCATCTGAAGTCAGTGAATAAAGAATAAAGTTTGTAGTTTCCCTCTCTTCTCACTGGCTTACATCGCTGCCAGCTTCAAATCTGGGGATCAGTGTGTGCTGTCCTGTTACTGCTGTTACTACTGTTTCGGAATGAGAGAAAGAGACAGAAAAGCCTGATTTAGGCTCTGCGTTGAAAGTGGGCAGTGTGCCAACAATTAAAATCATGAAACAGGAAATGTACAAGATGCTTGCCATTTTCTGTGGTTTGTGAAGAAGCTGGGACAGACAATTGGACAAAACAAGTTATGTAAAACTATATGAACTACATAAAGAATGATGAACATATGAACATATACAATATATAGAGGAATCACATAACATTTGTCTTATTTGTGTGTTATGAGTTTAGCCTGCAGTGTTCATGTGGCTGATGAATAATTGAAATACAACCAGTTTGCAGTACACCTATCATTGCCTACTATTGCTGTTTTTCAGACACACCCCTAACTCAAAACATCGGGGCTCACCAGAAAATCACTCTTTGTTTCTCCCCAGTGAATATGACATTGAAGCAGAATTCATGTGTGCTCATCTTGTAAATATGATATTACTTAAACAATCTGAGGGTAGCATATTTACCACTAGAAGGGCCGAGGTGGTCAGCTGTGATAACTGCATAATCTGCTGATCTCTGACTGACTAAATTAGTGCATATTTTATTGTGACAGTCTATTTCTACCTGGAAAGGCCATTAGCAGTCATATTGATCTTAAATCTTAGGCTGTCTTTCATCTTCGTAAGCCAGCTATTTCCTCTCACCTTTCCAGCTATCATTATTTTAGCAGCAGCTAGTCAGTATCCTACTCACCTAATTGATTGACCTCACACAATATCCGCAGAGCAATAACAATTAGTTTGCGAAGTATACAGAGTACAATGAAACAATCACAATAGAACAGGTCAGACAGTATAGGCTATTTCTAAAAAAAGCCAAGTCATTTATAAAGCTTGTTATTAATATATGTATATTAGTAGTATATTAGTATATGTCAACTGTGTTATTAGGAAAAAGCACAGTATGCTTTTACAGTAACAATGAATTTGCAGTTTATGTACATACAACATACGTTCTCAGCCTTTTCTGCCCCAAGGCACACCTGATAATAACTACAGCGCAGCGACCCGGCAAAAAACTTTTATTAATACTTTTCTCCAAGAAATTTGGTTAAAGAAGAATGATGATATGTCCAAATTCAAACCATGGAGCTGTAAAAGTGAACCAATAAACCCGTCCATCAGTAGCTAGCAAGCAGCTGTGTTGTCTCAAACTGGAGGTGTTTAATTAGCCTGCTACTGTGAGGTCCACTAAAAACCACTGCCTCTAAGTCTGAGTATAGGCCCATGGCCCACTAGAGGGTGAGAGAGAGAGAGAGAGAGAGGGAGAGAGAGAGAGAATGGGACAGACATAAAAGTGTTGAAGAGAGAGGGAGACAAAGGGAGAATAAAAGCAGTGTAATAGAAAGGGTGAAATGGAAAGATAGAAAGTAAATGTGTGAGAGAGTAAGTTAATGAGTCAGAAAAATAAGGGAATAACAGATAAAGAGAGAAGGGGTGGGTCAAAGAGAGATGAAGAGAGTGAGTGCATGAGTGAGAAAGGGTGAAGAGGGAGAGAGACAGACATAGGGAGTGGCAGGAAGAGAGACAGTAAATGAGAGGGAGAGAGAGAGAGAGGATATTTGGAAGGTGAAGGTATCTCACTTTAATGCCTCTTGATAAATGAGTCCTATATTATATTTGGTACTTTGCTTTAAACTCATGGATGAGTGAACACAGAATGAGCTTCGCTGTACAGTCACCTTTTCAGGGACAAACCACTTTTTTGTTCTGATGCAGCAAGTCTATTTTTCTTTGACAGTACATATATTATGAAAGAAAAAGCCTCCAGTGTGCCAGATATCCGCTGAAGGTGACGTTAAATGCACAGCGACGGTCTGTCACCCTCAGAATGTCATTTACGCATCTCAGTGTTACCACGGCTTGGTGCTTTGACAGCTGATGACTGTGTTTCTGCATGCTTTTTTGCTGTGGTGATAATTAATCTGCTTGTGTGTATGTGCGTTTGCAGTGGTGTTCGATGACTGTGCAGAGAACGAGGGCGTGTCCTTTGAAGTGTCCCACCCAGACTTCCTGATAAATGAGGATCTGAAGCTGGTGCCCAGGAGAGATGTCGTAAACAGTGGGACGGTCATATTTATCCATGGGCTCAATGAGCACGCTGATGATATGGCACAGGTGGACATTCAAGGAGCACCGCCCAGATCTCCTCAAACGCTCAGGGTAAGTGCTTGAGCTTTGTGTGTCTCATTGGTGATGTTACACATATGCGCTGCTGTTTATTGTTAATGATATCATTGCTGTAACTTGGTCATAGGTCGCACAATTCAAAAATTAAAAACAAAAATAGTTTTACAGATCAAACCTGGACAAATTATAAAAGCATTTCAAAGGTATGTCAACTGTGTTATTAGGAGGAAGCACCATACACTTTTACAGCTACAATAAATTTGCAGTTTATATACTTTTATACTTGCATACATTGGTTGTTAATAACTGGTCTAAATCTGTCTATTGTGATAAATATGGTTATGTATGGTTAATACCGACAATATTCCTAGTAACACATAGTGTGATGTAATTTACCTTAATGATAATAATCTATTGGCAAATTATAAAAGCATGCCAACCAATTCTCATTATTACTTAACTTCACTACTTTTTACATAACTTCTCACCTGTAAACATCTCCACTGTAGAAAAAGTTAAAGTTCCTAAATGTAGTGAAATATAACATCTCTACACAGATCGCTGATTCTTTTGCTACTCAAACATGATTTAACATAAAGGAGAAACGACATTTTGTATTTTGCAGATGTTGAATTATTTGGATCTTAGATAATCCATATCTTGAATCCTTCATGAAGCCAGTCTTCCTCATGTAAAAACACTGTGGCTTGTGGTAGCTGTCTTAATGATCGGCTGTTGTGCTAATTAATAATCAATTAGGAAAAATGACAAAATTGGCCTAAAATCTCCAGTTGGGGGAAAGGAGTAAAAGGAGTGATGGCCAACCCCCGACCCCCCCCCCCCCACACACACCAACCCCCCCGCTCCACACACACACACACACACACACACA